>ML682041.1:22022349-22053840 GCA_007922195.1 Podocnemis expansa
CCCCCCCGGCCCCCCGGCGCGCTCCCTGCCAGCAGCCCGGCTCGCGCCCGTCGGCCTCTCCCGGGCAGCGGCGCGCGGCGTTGCCGGCCAGGAAGATGTCGGGGCGGGAGCGGGGCAGGCGGGGAGGCGGCGGGCGGTCCCGGGGCCAGGCAGCAGCAGCCGCCGAGCGGGCGGCGACGCAGGCAGCGGCTCGGAGAAGCGGCTGATGCCCGGCCCCCGGCCGCCGCCCCCTCCCGCCCAAGGCGGACCATGCGCGCCCGGCGCTGCGAGGGCAAAGCCGGATCTCAGCCTCGCTGAGCAGCGAGCAGGTGCCGCCGCCGATCCTGCATGGAGCTGGCGTGTGAACAGAGCTGCTGCCCCATCGCCGCCGCCGCCACCGGCTCCTGAGCGCGAGCGCAGCATCCGCCCCGGCTCCGGCTCCGGCTCCGGCTCCGGCATCCCTCGCTCGGCGGCTCCGGCAGGGGAGGGGACCGGCGCATGGAGGCTGCCTGACGGCCGAGGGAGCCGCTCGTCCTCGCCGGCCGCTGGACTGGGGCAGGGGGTTGCGGGCTGCGGGGGCAGGATGCTGCCTTGGTGAGGACTGGCGGGGCGGGGGTGGGCAGGACGGGGTGGGGGCGGCTGGGGGCCGTGGGGCACCAGCGTCCCTTTGATCCGGGAGGAGGAGGAGGAGGAGGAGGAGGAGGAAGGGGGGGCTGCACGGCGAGCTATGGATGAGGAAAACATGACGAAAAGCGACGAGCAGCAGCATCTGAGTTTGCAGAAAGCCTTGCAGCAGTGTGAACTGGTCCAGAACATGATAGACATCAGCATCTCCAACCTGGAGGGGCTCCGGACCAAATGTGCCACTTCCAACGACCTGACGCAAAAGGAGATCAGAACCCTAGAGGTAGGTTTTACCTCGGCGAAAATCTAGAGGCGGCATGGCAGTGTACTTGGGGGAGGGGGACACGGGCACGCTTTGCTGGGCTGCTGCAATAATCGGATGCATTTATTTCTCTGCTGAGTTTTTGCAAGGGGTCGGTTCTCTCCCCTTCCCCCCCACTGTGTATTTGTTTATATACAATGGGGGCTTGTGTGCAGTGTAATAAATTAAGGAGCTGCAGTGAGCTCAAATGAGCCTGCGCGCTCTGCAGGTGGCCAAAAGGTGGTTCTTGCACAGAAAATGTGGCTGCCTATAAATAGAGAGTGCTCTTCCCCTTGCATTATTCCGATTTATTTATTTATTTATTGCATGGCAGGAGGCAAGGCAGGCATTCCGTTTTGCATTGCAATCTCCTTAGGATGTAACGACCAATTCGCATGCTTAAAAATAAATAAATCCTGCCTTGGTGAATGGAGGTACTGGGGATCCTCTCTTGGAGAAGGCCGGCTGCTGCTGGGAATGTTTCAGCTCTTGCTTTAGGCTGATCAGTTAGGTCTTTTGGTTTCATGCGGATTGGGAGGTAAAAGGCTTCTTGCCAAAAGCACCATGGATATTGCACAAGACCCAGAGAAGGCTAGGATGGCACTTGGTAAAGGCCAGGTTTGCAGGGGAGTGATCATGAGGAGTTAAAAATAACTTGCATGTAGGCATTGGAGATTCATTTTAAATGCCAGGAGAGCTAGGGGGAAAAGCCAGATCCCCCAAGGCATTAATGGGCTTGGGTAGCGTGCACTGGGTGGTGCTTGCCCCCAGTATAACAGTCCTGTCGGAAGCTAAGAAAAGGGGCTTTTGGGGGTGGTGGGTGTCTGGGATGGTAAGAAGGGGAAACGTGCAGTTGTCATGCATGACACGAGAATGCTTGTCCTCACTCTCCACCTGTGGAGGTGATGGGGATTTTGAAAGGATGCTGAGGCCTGAAGCCTCCAGTGTGCTGGTGACAGAGCTTGCTGCATTTTATTCTAGCAGCATTGCTAGAAGGTTGTGTCAGCATATCCCTTAGAATAGAAACCCCCGATACAGCTAGACTGGGGCCTGTAATCCAGGGCAGTGGTTCTGCCCGCTCCACCTCAGGGAAAGAACACTATTCGAAAAGATGCATTAGGACTCCCCTGCCTGTGTGGGTTTGCACCTCAGTATTACATTTTCTTTCCCACCAAGCTGAAATTTAGCACAAGAAGTCTCAGCTTAGTGATTTCTAAGAAGGACCTTTACAGATGACAGAAAGAAGGAAAAATCACAGTGCTCTCTCCATAGAAGTCGGAAATGGGCAAGGGCTATTGGATCATTCAGTCCATCTGCATGTAAATAGGCTCTCTTTCAAAGTATGCAAAGATAATTAGATGTTTACCAGTTTCAGGAGGATTTGAAAGTGTGGATGTAACTTTAAATAGACGGGAGGCTTTAAATAGGAGTCAGGGTCTCCACAAAGTCTGCTAAAGCCAGAGTTCTCAGTTTGGGAAACCTAGCTACATGGAAGAGGGAATCTGGGGTGCAAAAGCAAGGACCACTGGGGGCTTTCCAGTTGCCTATCTGGTTTGTGAGGAAAACGCTCAGATATTTGGGTGATGGAGAACGCTCTAAAATCCTAAAGCAGACAGGTAGAGAACTGACTGCTGAGCAAGTGACTTGTCTCATCACATGGTGTAAATGCTGTTGGAGAAACATGCTGAAAAGGAGGTGTTTAACTTTGTAACGTGCCTGTTGCTCTTTGGGGGTTTATTGCTTCCTTGTTTTACTACGAATACTAGAAAGCTACGTACTTTTGACCAACAGTTTTTCTAACCTGGAGGCCTAAAGATAGCCTCCTAAACCCTACATGGGCATCTTAATAAGTATCTTTCTGAGCAGCTTTGGAATAGTTCTTTAGGTCCCTGTCTATGAAATGAGGGTCCCAACTTTAGGCTCTGAGGGTAGAAAAGGCCATGGTGGTTCTGGTGATGAGGATCCCAGTCCACTAGCAGTTGGACTTGTCCCCAGTGTGTTTTATGTGGACCACCAGTGAAAACATGCATCTTGAAACTCTGCTTGGGGAGTGGAAACTGCACCTGCCTGAACTCTTGCACTGAGGTGGGGTTCACCCCAGGGAGGTTCACTGCCACCCTTCAGGGGCACCTTTAGTTTCATTTTGGGACTTCACAGGGACTTGTTAGCAGAGGCTGATAGAGGGTTGTGCTGAATGAGTGCACACCGGCCAGCACTGCCTGTTCTTGCAGCAGTACTATCTCTCTGAGTCACCCCTTGAAAGGGAGGCTGTGACCATTGGTTCCCACCACAACTCTCTCCCCATCACCTCCCTACTGCCCCACCTTAGGGGTGCTTCCTGTTTCCGCGTCCCTGAGTAAACTTAGCCCCAGCTAGTAACAACGTTGGTGCCATTCTGCAGTCACTATTCGTGGGAAACTTCTGTTCAGGTCAATGAGTGGCTTAGGTGTATTGATGTACACAGCCAGGATCTCAGGTGTGTGCTGCGGTCCTAGCGTCTGGTTGTTTGTGGTGCCTCTGGGGGGGTACGGCATGGAAGAAGCAGGTCAAGGAACAGGAGGGGCACAGGTGGCTTTCTGACATCTTTCCGTGGGCTGCTCTGAGGGCTGAAATGTCCCTCGTTGTGAACCAGAATGTCCCCCAGCTGGTCCAGTCAGCGTCACCTCAGCCTGGTGGCTGCTGCCTGCGGCACTGCTTAGGATCCCTGTAATGTTAGGCACTACAGCCTGTCTCGTCCTATTCCTAACCTGCCCCGGTGGCTTTCAGACCTGACCCTGGCTTGCATCCAGAGGTGGGGCTTGGAGGGGGACAGTGGAGGGCCATTTAAGGAAGTCTTATGCCGTGTCTGTACCAGGGGAATTCCACTCAGGTCTCTTGTGGCTCCTGCGCCGTCTATCTCTACGCTGCCAGAGTGGGACTGTGTCACAGAGGTGAAAAGTTCTGTGGCCCATTAACAACTGCATAGAGTCACCGAGAGCTCTGGGCCCCTTGACCATGAGTGATTCCACCAGACCCAGGTCTGGATTATTTTTTCATGTTGTGAAAAGAGGAAATGAACAAGAGTCATCTGACAAACTCAGATCCCGTGAAATGGAGAACAGAGGGTGAGGAGCTAAGTCAGGGGCACTTTACCCTGGTAACTGCCAGGGCCAGCTTGTTCAGCTCCTGTTCCCCCTCTCTGGAGTGGCAAGGCCAGCAAGTGCTCAGCCCCAGAGTCCAGGGGACCCTGAAAGATGGTGTGTCCCAGTCAGCTGAGAGAAATTGGCTGGGATTGGGAAGTAGGAGCTAAGAGACGGTAGTTGAAAATGTGTGCACCATGAGGGATCTGCAGGTCACCTTTTGGGTAGTGGGGAAACAGAAAGGATTTGGGTTGACTGCTGTGGTCCAAGGCCTGGTTCCCCCTGTTTTGCATCCTGAAGAGTCAATAATTGCTCTGCAGTTTGGGTGTAAAATATTGCAGCATCGTAATAGTCGTATTGTATGGCCTACGGCTCAGGCGTCAATGACAACCTCAGCTGTGAGGCATTTGCTGTGATCATCTTGTTTTCTGGAAGGCATAAGAACCAACACAGGACTCACGACGTTCTTCTCCATAAAGGCTCAGGGCACCACCTCACCTTGGCTGTGTTCACACAGCACTCTTATTTCAAAACAACAGAGGTTGTTTCGAAATAAGAAATACCCTGTTCACACGATGCACGGTTGTTTCGAAACAACGGGAACCGTTGTTTCAAAACAACGGCATTGTTTTGAAACGAGTTAAACCCCATGCAGGGACGAAACAATGTTGTTTTAGAAACAACTTGTTTCGAAACAACGCCGTGTGAACATGTTGTTTCGAAACAATGGTGACTTGTTTAGAAATAACCATTGCCAGAACCTGCTATTTTGCTTTGAGCTTTTTTCCTTAATTCGAATTAACAAACTGTTAATTCGAATTAAGTTATTTTGAAATAAGGTGTTATTTCCATACAAGTTGTTTCGAAACAACTGTATCAAAATAACCCTCTGTGTGTGAACACAGCCCTTGAGTTTATCTGCTGCAGGGAACTGAGAGACTTTTGAGCAGACCCAGTAACTTGCTTTCAGATCCTAGGCAATCTCTCCTGTGGACTGAGCTGACGGGATTCTGAAATCCCAGAGAGACAGCACAGCTCCTAGGGAACCCCACTACAGCATTTTTACCAAGTCACTTCACTTCCCAGAGCTGATCTACAGTGTAAGTTATTTAGATAGCAAATTAAAATGAAAAACACTTGTGGTCACAACTAATTGAAACTGCTGGTCATCATGTGGTTTGGTTTACAGAGGGGAGCTTCTGGTGAAAGGGTGTGTGGGCTCGACCAACTTACCATTTGGGATGCATGTGAGCTGTTAGTAGACGTTGTGTAATTCACAACTTCAACTAGTATCCAGGAAGTTCTCTGCAAAGAAGCCAAGGTCTTAGTGTATGTGGAGATCACCTATCTCCTCTGTTTAGGATAGGGTCTTCTAGGTTGGCTTTGCAGCATGTTGGCATGGAGGCCCACGCATGGCTGTGTTCATGCTAAACCTGTGATGTGTGCTAGATAAGAGGTTGATCTAGAAGACCATCCATGAATCTCTTCTTTGAGCTAATAGCCTGCTCTCTCTGGCATGCAGTTTACTCAACATTTTAGTCAAAGCTTTCTGGCACAGAGGCACTGAAGTTGTATTGGGCATTGTTTAGTGTTTACAAAGCCGATAGGTATTCAAAATTCTCTGGGCAAGATGTTCAAAAGTGACTAGTGATTTTGGGTGCCCCATAATCAGTGCCCACCGTTGCCTTTCAGAGTGTGGGTGACCATCAGTTCCTGGAATTAGGGCCCTTCTCAAATATGATGCTCCACAATCAAGGCACCCCAAATCACTTGTTGTTTTTGACTTCTACATGCTGTGGGAGCTAAGGAGAAATGCAGCAGATGGGGGATAAGGTAAATGGATGATGGACAGCAACCCACCCTCTGCTGCATCTTTTGGACCTTTGCCTCGTTCTTCATCTGTATAATCCAATCAGACACTAAACAAAGCAGTTTTCCTGGTCTGCATGTACCCTGTCTAAGTATGCATTCATACCACACTCATTGCATGGTGTCTGGGCTCTTCACCTGTGCTATCTTCCACCAGCAATTAGCAGGTATAGCTCATGCTGCTGTTGCATCTGGGAGACATAGCAGGTCCTTATGTTATGTAAAATATTCCAAAAAACCACAATGAATAATGTCCCAATATGGCTATCATGGTTTGTATTACTGTGTAGTGCCTGAGAGTGCCAGGCATTGACCAGGAGCCCATGGTGCTAGGCGCTGTAAACAAAAAGACTACCTTGCCCCAAAGACCACCTTTCAGGTCCACGAAAAGCAAATCCCAGATAGCTCCTGATGTCATTGGAACACCTTAAGCTCTCCGTATCAATCGATTAGGATGCATGTAATTCTTAATATTGTGCTCTCTCTGATTTGTATTTACAGTAAACACATTCGTGGCATTTAATGTGGCCATTAGGTTTCATGAAACAAACAGATTTTATTGGTGTGGATTCCTATTATTACAGGTCAAAAATTTCCTTTCCCATAGAAAAGAGTTTTATGTAGTGGTTAGAGCAAGTGTCTCTCACTGATGACCTTGGACAAATCTCTTAATTGTTCTATGCCTCGGTTTCCCCATCTCTGTGATGGGGCCAATCAGAGGTACATACAACAGAGCAGTGTGTTATGGGGTTTACTGAGTGCAAGGTGCCTGGAGGTCCTTGAGTGAAATATGCTTTACCAGTAGCAAGTGTAGCGAGGATAGTGCGTTGGCGTGGGTTTGGTGCATTTTGTTGAGGGTGGTGATGGGTCATTGTTGGTCTTACGGCAGCACCTGGAGGCACCAACATCAGAGCCCGGTTGTGACCAGTGCTGTGCAAGCACGCAGCAGGAGATGGATCCTGTGCTGAAGCACTTGCAGGCTGAACAGACCAGACAAAGGGTGGGAGGGGAACAGAAGCACAAAGGGGTGGAACAGTTTGCCTGCAGGAACACAGTTCTTGTGATATCTGTTCCTAGCTTAGATCCAAAGAAGTAGCCATGTCAGTCTAGTTCAGTAAAACAAACAAGGAGTCTTGTGGCACTTAAAGACTAACAAATGTATTTACTGCATGAGCTTTCGTGGGAGAAAATCCCACTTCCCTGCATTTATTTCCCACCAATTCTGTAATTTCCCTTGTCTTCAAAGGGTCTGATGAAGTGGGATTTTCTCCCACGAAAGCTCATGCAATAAATACATTTGTAGTCTTTAACTGCCACAGAACTCCTTGTTTGTTTTACTGTTCCTAGCTTGGTATCCTATCTGCCGGACCATGCTGCCCCTGAGGGATGAAGTTTGACATGAGGATCATTTTGATCTCCCACATGTGTAGACTGGTGCATGAATAGCAGTCAAGGGGAAGGGATTTCCCTGACGGTATCAGCCAAGCAAAACAGAAATCCCTTGTTGTGTGTCTGGTGTGAGTGTGCAGGGACAAATCATTGGTGTTTGATTTAAAACGCAAGCCCTGCTGCACTGAGGAGATCAGCTGGCAAACTCTGGCTTGAGTCAACAGGTGGCTGCAGTCAGGGGAAGCTGTGTGATAAAAGCATCTGCCCAGGTTTTCATAGAGGTGCTGAGTGATTGCATTTCTATTATAGAAACAAAATGATTTCCAGTAAGGGAGTGATAAATGGTAAACTCAGGGTCAGATTCTGGTCTCTGGTACAATCTGGAGTGACTCCACTGAAGTCAGTAGATTTCAGTGGCATTACCTTGGATTTACAGCACCCTAAAGGAGATCAGAACTTGGCCCTGGAGCCTTCCCACCACAAAATCCCAAGGACATGACGTAGGCTCTGAGTCCCAGTGAAGAGGAGGTGTTTTGTAGCTTTCCATCTGTCTGCAAAGAATCAAGTTAGATAGTGCTTGTTTGTCTGCATGTGGCATAAAAATAACTGGCTAGCTCCTGTGCTCACAGAATGACTGTGGACTTGTGGTCTGATCCTGGGCACATTGAAGTCAACCAAGAGACTCCTGTTGATTTCAGTGAGCTATCAGGCCTTGGTTTCTAAGGAATTTTATTGTGTGCATCTGGTGAAGTCCACAATTTGGGAAGCTATGCACTTCTCTGCATGGGGAATATTATCTGGTGGCAGTGGTTAAGCAATACCTTTGATTTAGACCTGAAAAGTTTTGCATTTTTTTTAATTCAACCTTCAGAAATGATTTAGGTTTTAGAAGAACATTTTGTTAAGCAAATATGATTTTCCCCCCTCTTGCTGGAATTCAGTATTTATGTGATGTGCTTATAGATGCAGTGCACTTTGGTGGAGAGGGTTCCAAACTGCAACTCCGGAAAGATGGACTCCAGCTCTGCTTCTGAGCCACTTTGTGATTTTGGGCAAGCCACCTGCCCTCTTCATACCTGTGTTTCCCTCTTCCCTTCCATCTGTATTATTATTTAGATTTGGAAGCTTTCCGGGGTCTGTCTTTTACAACGTGTATGTTCCTAACACAGCCAGGCTTTGATCTCCATCAGGCTAATAACAATCACAGCTTTTAGGCTGGAGTTTTCCTGTGGTTGTGTGCATACTGCAGGCAAGAATACATGACAGATGGCTTTAGATCTAAACTAGTGCAACTGAATTTCTTTAAGTTTAGGGGAATGACACTAGCTGGAATCTGCAGTAACCCAAGGGATAAATCAAGTCTTGTATTTTTTGCTCAATCCTGATTAGCTAATCCTGATTTGGGGGGGATTAGTCAGTCACCTCAATTCAATTATTTTTTAAAATTATTGTTTACCATGTTGTAGTGAACATGAGGGAGCTGGTGGCCACCTCTATACTGAGGTTGTCCAACAATCTCTGTTGAAATAAATTCTTGTGATCTTTTCTTTGAGATGATTTCAGATTCTCATTGTTAGCAGCAGTCCTTTGACCAAAAGGTTAATTGGAAGAGTCATTACATTTTTTTTTTCCCACATGTCTGGTCACCTGGGTTCAATAGATCATAAGTGAAATACCAGCTAGTAACAAAACCTTATAGCCAAACTTCTTGGAGTTCTGGGTGTGTTCACTGTGTTTTGTAATCTGGGATTTAGAGCCAGATTTCGCAGCGCACCTATCCCTTGATAATAGGCCAGACCAGAACACTGGATCCAAACTTCCTCATATTTTGGCAAGTTTGATATCTGGAGAAAAAATACCAGGGTTTGAATTCCTTTCTAGCGGAAATCTGTCCTGTCCTCTATTTAGTGCTCAGTGTCCATTTGTCAACTTGCGTTTGGATAGTGTACAGTGCTGGCTAACACAGGGGTAGGCAACACCTGGCACATGTGCCGACAGCAGCACGAGAGCCCATTTGGAGCAGCACGTGGTACCCTCTTTAATGCCACAGAAATTTTGGCTCCTGCCACTGAAAGCCATTCCAGGCAGCTTCTTTCATGGGCATCTAGGGTGCAGTGGGTACCTGCTATACCCATGTTCCAGGCATGGTGCAGAAGGAAGATGCCTGGAATGGCGTCTCTCCATGGTGTGCAGCCGCCAAGGAGCCACTCTGGGTAGCTTCTTTCCATGGCATCCCTGGGGACCCCGTGTTCCCAGGCATGCTGCCAAGAGGAGCCACTGCAGTCAGCTTCTTTCTGTGAGTGGCTCCTTTCAGCAGCATGCCAGGGAAGCACCCTCATCTGTGCCCCCCAACCTCCAGCCGTGGCTGCCACCAAATTTTCAGGAAGCTGCCACTTTTATTTCTGTAGAGGGAGCCACCGGCACTGGCTGACAGGCAAGGAGGAGGGCTGGCACGGGGGTCAGCAAAAGTTGCTGATCCCTAATGTGTTCCACTGCCTTCTGTGGGACAAAATTCATGCTGTTTAGCCATGTTTCAGTGACCCTGTACTGCTAACAGACTCTTCTCTAGTTCATATGGCTTGAAGTCAGTGATTTTGGAGGAAGTGAGTGTGAATTCTGTCGTGTTGTTAGTGAGACATTCTGAGTGGCTCATGCTGGGCTAAGGAGCAAGAACAGTAAAGTCCTGGGTGGCTTTGTGTTTGTTGCAAGAGGATGGACATATCTGCAAAGGAGGAATGTTATTTGTCAGGTCTGGTGTGCACCAACACAGCTGTATAGCTAACATCTGCTGAACCTCTTTCCTGGTCCCGCATCACTCCAGTCGGTGCTGCATTTCACAGCCTGCCCTGTGCGGTATTGTTTACAGCCTTAAACCCATGTTTTCCAGCAATGTATTACAATAATTTATAACAACACACTGACAGTACAATGACCGTGGTGCCTCTAGCCCTTGAACAGCGCTCAGGGCCCCATTGTGCGTATAGAAACACGTCGTGTTCCAGGAAATAAAGTAACGGGACCATTATGGCAGAGAAGGCCCTTTAGAAATATCACTGCATGCCACAGTCTTTCATAACATTATGCAAAGGGTCCCTTGTCCCAGCTGGCTGACCGAGCATTAATCTAACTCTTCCTCTGTTTTCTTCCCTTTATTTCTAAGTCCACAGAATTCATTTCCCCCATGTGTGCGTGTTTAATTCTGGTGAAGGGTGATTGCTCTGGTGGTCAAAGTCCTTTGTTAATCATCCAGGAAGGACACCCTAGGCACTTTCCACCCCCAGCCTGGCCAGTGTGCTTCAACCCTGCCCTTCCTGGGATGAGCAGGGAGTTCAGACTCTGTGGCTCATTCATTCCTGGGCCCTCTAATGAGCCTTTCATCAGAGAACCCATTTACAGCTTATTGTGATGTGACTGTTGTCAGGGGATCCAGTTCCAGCCTATCATGATGGTTATGGCTAAATTTCTATGGCCTGGTCTACATCCCATGTTCATGCCCTACTTCAGTGGGTCCCGACCTTTTGCAGGTTACAACATGCTTGGAGCTGTACCACAACTCTACAGAACACACCAGCCTGCTCCCAGTAGGCTGAATCTAGCCATCTCCCTGGCTCTTTGTGACAAACTTACTGCCATGTGGTGACAAAGCGATGTGTCCCGCCACAGTGGTTGAGAACCACTGCCCTATATACAGTAACTATTTGAGTTCCCTAGAATGGACAGTATTCGATTGGCACCAGAGTGTCTTATAACAGGAGGAAGTGGGATCTTCTCCCACGAAAGCTCATGCAAAAAATAAATCTGTTAGTCTTCAAGTGCCACACAACTCCATGTTGTTTTTTCACTGGACTAGACTAACACGGCTATCCATTTTAAAATTATAACAGGATACCATTTTCTTCTCCCCTTATAGGAATAAGCTGTTCCAGTCTAAGCCACAATTATACTGCCCCCACACAAGGAAGTTTTAGTGTTTTAACCATACTAATAGAGGTGAAGTGGTACAAGTTTTCTTTGTAGGCCTGGTCTCTGACTGTAAGCTCTTTAGAGTGGGGATCCCCTGTCCCTGTGTCTTAAAGCGCCTAGCACATCACTGGGGAGAATGCATATCTTCAATTATTGCCCTCTGAGAAGTGGACTAAGAGCCACTGTACAGCCATCGGACAGCAGTAAATTTCATTCCCCTGTTCCTGACCTGAGCAGAGTTTGAAGCGGTGAAAGACTCTGATTTTAATCTCACTGATTTCAGTAGTGTTTGTCTTGATTTCCATATGGCCAACCACAAGCATTCAAAAAGTATGAGTCAAATACCAAAAAATCATGACATTTAAAAAGAAATACTGGGTTTCTTTCTACTTGCTTTCTGATTTAGGGTGCAGTTGGATCACATTTTCAAGCTTTTCTCTCTAACCATGAAGGCTAGAAACCTTCTTTTTTAGCACAAAAGCTGAGATTCTCATGCAGTCTTATGACTTCAGGAGCTGGGACTTTCCAAAAAATGCCGAATATCCCAAGACTCAAGATAAAAGTGTGAGGACTGGCAATACTGTGATTTGGAGTTAATTTCTTAAACCACCCATTCTCTTTGCTTTGTCTTGGTACATTTTAAAGAGATGTCTTTTAACTAGATCACCTCTGAGTACATTTTCTTAAACTAGTAACACTCCAGTTGTTGCCTGCATCTCAGCACTCATGAGCAAACCCTAATAAACAAGTGTGCTTATGAGGTAATGGGGGTAGGATGGGGCAGAAGCAAAAAAGAGAATAAAATTAATGGAAAATATTCTCAGGCTTCCAGGGGGCTGTTGTCCAGAAAAAACTGGGAGGGGAACTGCTGACAGCATCACTCTAGCTTCTGAAAAGCCAGTCAGTGAGTTCATCATTTTCAAGTGCATGTTATAGATCAGGGGTGGCCAAACTTATGGAACTCAAGAGCCACATGAATTGATCATTAAACCTTCGAGAGCCACACTGAGGCATATAGCCATGTACTTTTACCTACTTCAAAATTACTAGTTTATAATTCATTGCACACTTTAATTTTATTGTAAAAAGAGGTCAAATATTGATCCTACTAATGTCAGATTCTACTAATTACTTAAGGTTACCATGAAAATTAGGCCTATACAGTAAAAACTTAGCTGCTGCTCGATGTAGAAGACTGCAGGCTAGTGGCAAGTTTTTTAAAATCCTGACTATGCCTCACTTCTCCCCACCATCCCGACCCCCTGCTGAACTCCTAGGCTGGGGCTGCTTTCCTAAATTGATTTGCTGACATTCTTGCAGGAGCCACAATTTTTCATTCAAGAACTGCATGTGGCTCCCGAGCCACAGTTTGGCCATGCCTGTTATAGATTGTAAATCTACAACACGTTGAAACAAACAAGGAGTCCTGTGGCACGTAAAGACTAACAATTTCTTTTTTATTGTGTGTGCTTTCGTGGGAGAAAATCCCACTTCCTCTGATGCTTTGAAGCTGAGGAAACTTACAACACGCTGATGTGTGTGATAGCTTTGTTCTTTTTATTTAATTATAGAATTGACATGTGGTTTTCCTTTGAAAACATAAAGAGGCCTGCAGACATGGCCGGCTGTTGTGTATCTGCCCATTGTGAAGACACAGTCCTCAATCACATATGGACACGTATGCTCTAGTGCAGGGGTCTTAAACTGGTGGCGCATGGGCCACATGTGGCCCTTAAAGTTATTTCCTGTGGCCCACAATGACACTTAGAATTTCTCAAATAATTGATAATGCAAAATTTAAAGTGTGTTTACTTACTCACTCTTTGTGTTCCCAATGATACCTCTGTCCTAAATGGAAGTAATTCTTACTTACTTACTCTTGGCATATATATGTTACTCTTCATTTTTTCATTTTGACTATACTTTGTATTGTTGTATGAAAAGGTTTCAGTGGTGCAGCGCTTGAGCTAACATAGTAGTCCTCATGCAGCCCTTGTAGTGGTTTGAGTTTGAGACCGTTTTTCTAGTGCAATAGTAAGGCCATAAGTATGGTGCTTCTGCACTCTCTGCATGAAAGAATACACACTGGTTTGCCTGCAGATTGACAGAAGAAAGAATCCAAATACAGGGGGTGCTCGGAGCCGGTTTCTGTTAGACCGTGAGCACCTTCCACTCCTAGTGGTTTTAGTCTGATTTGTGGGCAGTCAGGCCCAGCGCCTCTAAGATATTTATAAGTTCCAAAGAGACAGCTGTGTTAGTCTAGTTCAGCAAACAAGCGAGGAGTCCTGTGGCACTTAAAGACTAAAAAATTTATTTCTCACATGAGCTTTCATGGGAGAAATCCCACTTTGTCAGGTATGCTATACGTTTCCCCATCTTCAAAACATCTGACAAAGTGGGATTTTCTCCCACACAAGGTCATGTTATAAATAAATTTGTTAATCTCTTAAAGTGCCACGGAACTCCTTGCTTAAGATATTTATGTTCCTGATTCCCACTGAATTAGCCACCTAACCACCTTTGGAAGTCTGGGCCTCAGCACTTTGCAGGAGTTGCAGTATGCAAAGTGCAAGTTAGTTAGTGCCCAGATGCATTATAGGGGGAAAGGTTTGCATGCTCCTGAAGCATCAGGTGTTTCTGGAGGCAGGAAGTGGCCGTTTAAGTTTGATCTTCTATAGCAAATCCTATATTCTTGTGGATCATGATATTACACATTACCATAGGCCCAGGAGCCCCAGTCCTAGACTGGGAACCCCTTTGTGCAAAGTATTGTACAAACACACAAACTATAACAAAAGTCTTGCTCTCTCCCTCCCCAGGGTATTGTTTAGCTGTGTTTTGACATGAAATGTTTGCAACAGTGATGGCGGGGTAGGGGATAAAGCATCCATGCAGAGGAAGCTGTTTTGAAAACGCACCACATTTGATGTATTCCACAGGCCAAATGATGCTCATTAAGGCATCTTTAGGGTAAAAGGTTTCTCTGTCAGGGACCCCAGATGAGGAATGAATTCCGCCACAGACGAAAGTCCCCTCTCACTCCTTTTTTGGGTTGGAATGCTATTGTTCACCTCAGGGTAGGAGGAGCGCAGATTGTGGCAAGACAGGGGTTAAATAACTTTGATTTGTGCTTGATATACCACAAGATTCTGCCAAATATTTCTACAGCAAGACAACTGGCTTCATTCAACCTTCAGATATATCAGCATGTGTTTGGTGTGTACCTAGCAACATTAGTTACACTTCACACTTCATCTTGCATGCTCAGGAGCTGCTTTTGCAGTGCATCTCGGTGTATAAATGCTATGGATGGCAAGCTAGCACAATAAGATGTATGAAAACTGAACTGAGCATTCAAATATTACAGGCACACACTCAATTTATGCACATAGACATCTAGTGAGAGACATCTGCTTTATTTTTCATGCATAAACTAACAGACAGTCATGAAGATGCCTTATAGTTCTATAGGGCCTTTCATCCTCAGGGATCCTAAAGGACTTTTCAAACCATCTGTGTAGTAATCTTCTCCCCCGTCACTAAAATGTAGCCACTTCTGGGGTGGACTGTTGCAGCCATTTAACAGACACACAACAGTATAGGACAGGAAGTGAAGAAGAATAATGCAGTCATTTGAAATTGCAGGTGGGTTTTAAAGAGTTAGATTGTATATATTTAAGTTGGAACTTGGCCTGCACCCTGTGGTTACCACACTCCTTTTGTGAAAATTGCCCTGACATCTTTTATGGACACTATAGGGAGGATTAAGTTGCCACTTGTCCATGTTTTAAGATGGCTGTCCTGGAAAATCTAAGACTGCTCAGTGCACATGGCCTGCTGCCCAGTTTTACGGGCTCAGGCTTATCTAAATGTCCCTGTTTTTGTACTTCAGATATACTCCTGTCATCATGCTGCTGTGCCATCCCCTAAGGACCTGCTTGACTTACTAGGGGGTGCTGGGAAGGAATCCAGGGGCTGGAGCAGCTGCAGAGCCCATCTGTGTTTTAACAGTAGATTAGCCAACACTCTTGCTCTTTTAACATGTACATACTCACTGACAGTGGTGGATTTGTCGCTGTCCAATTGATCTATCCAGATTGATTGAGCGTCAGTGAAGACTCTCTTGATTTGGAAGTAGATTCACTTAAACAACCTCCTCAGAAAATGTAGTGCTATGTCAACAGGAATGCACTTCCCATTGGTGCAGCTCAGTGGTGAAGGCACTCTAAGGGGAAACTGGCAGGAGTATTCTATTGCATGAGCTTTCATGGGTGAAGCCCCCTTTGTCCAATGCCAGAAAGTGAAAAAAACTTCCACTGAAAAAATTACATTGAAAAACAGTTTTTTCCGCTTTCCGGCAACTGATGAAGTGGGACTTCACCCTGACCAATCAATCAATCAATCAATCAATCAATCAAATCATAGGGCTGGAAGGGACCTCACCCGTGAAAACTCATGTGAAAAATAAGTTCGTTAGTCTTTGAAAGTGCCACAGGATTCTTTGTTTGATTTGCTTCTTGCTTGTTTAGACTCACAGGGCTATCCCAGGTACTTTGCGTAGCTTGTGTAATTCCCATTGACTGATGCTGAATTTCCCAATTGGTGTGTACTAAGCCTATGGCTTGCCCTTGACCTATGTCACTTTTACCATCCATACTCTGCACACAGGGGGCATGTGTGGAGCAGGAATCTGCACCATGCCAGGCGTGCATACCCTCTTGTATTAACTCTTGCTAGTATAAGTAAACATGGTGTAGTAGCTTGCACTTCTGCTTAGTCTGTAGGAGGTCCTGGGTTCAAGCCCTAGGGGGTTGGACTTGATGATCTCATGAGGTCCCTTCCAACCCTCTGATTCTATTCTATAAGTGTTTGTGTGCTGGTTGCTCAGAGAGACCCTTGTCTCTGGGCTGGGCTGTATATGTGTACATACCAAAAGAGAGGTCCTGCTGCAAGGAGTTCCCAGTGTTGGTGTGCCCTCCCCCTATGTTGAACTATTCCTCTTAGACCTCTGTCTTGAGAGCACCCTTCAGGTGATCAGCATGGCATCCTTCACCTTTCATAATGCTAGAACCCACCAGTCCAACCCCTCTGGAATTTGATTTTTGGGCTGCAGGCCCTGCTGCAATTTCCCAGTTATGTTAACGCAACTGGCCCAACTGTCTTTTGCTCCTGGATGCTCTTTTACTGGGGGGAACTTTGACTAATGGCTGATTAAAGTCACTCAAAACAGCTTCTTGAAAACAAAGCATTATTTATTTACCCATAGGTGCATTAGCTCACAGAGAATAAAACAACAAAAGGCCTGGACATAGAATCATAGAAACTGGAAGGGACCATGAGAGATCATCAAGTCTAGTCCTCTGCACTCATGGCAGGACCAAGCACCCTCTCAAACCACCCCGACAGATGTTTGTCTTAAACCTGTTCTTAAAAACTTCCAATGATGGAGATTCCACAACCTGCACAGGCAATTTATTCCAGCAGTTAAACACCCTGACAGGTAGGAATTTTTTCCTAATGTTCAACCTAAACCTTCCTTGCCGTAATTTAAGCCCATTGCTTCTTTGTCCAGCTGTTAAGGACCATAATTTTTCTCCTTCTTCCTTGTAACAAGGTTCTTGAAAACAGTCATCTCACCTCTCAGTCTCCTTTTTTCCAGATTAAACAAACCTAGCTCTTTCAATCTTCCCATAAGTCATAAGTCAAGTGGTCCAGCCCTTTAATTATTCTTGTTACTCTTCTCTGGACTTTCTCCAAATCTTTCCTGAAATGAGGCACCCAGAACTGGACACAATACTCCAGTTGAGGCCTAATCAGAGCCAAGTAGAGTGGAAGAATTACTTCTTGCGTCTTACTTACAATGCCTGTTAATACATCCCAGAATGGTGTTTGCTTTTTTTTGCAACAGCATTACACTGTTGACTCATATTTAGCTTGTGGTCCACTATGACCCTCATATCTCTTTCTACAGTACTCCTTCCTAGATAGTGCCCATTTTGTATATGTGCAATGGATTGTTCTTTCCTAAGTGGAATACTGTACTTTACACTTGTTTTTATTGAATTTCATTCTATTTACCTCAGACCATTTCACCAGGTTGTCTAAATCAGTGGTTCCCAACCTGTGGTCCATGGACCCCCAGGGGTCTGTGGACATTTTGCAGGGGGTCCGTGGAGCCTCTCTCTACAGGGGCCGGAATCCAGCTGCAGCCCTGATGCTCCCTGCCAGGGCTGCCTTTCCCCTCCCATGGCCAGACCCCAGCAGGGGGATGGGGGCATGGCAGCTTGCTGGCAGGGGCAAGGGCAGGGGGGCCATAGCTGCCACAGATTGACTCCCCAGTGGCATTGGCAATGGTGGTGGCAGTGCTGCGTGCCAGCCGTCCCAGTGGTGCCACCAGAGTGGTGCAGGCCAGATTATATAATCAGTTAGGGGAGCCCGCAAAGTTTTTTTTTTTTTTTTTTTGTTAAAAAGGGGTCCCCAGCCTGAAAAAGGCTGGGAACCACTGGTCTAAATCATTATGAACTGTGATCCTATCCTCCAAAGAACTTGTAACCCCCTCCCAGCTCGGTATCATCGGCAAATTATAAGTGTGCTCTCTATGCTATCATCTAAGGGGTAGACAAACTTATGGAACTCAAGAGCGCCACAAGTTGATTTTTAAACCTTTGAGAGCCACACTGAGGCATATAACCATATACTTTTACCTACTCCAAAATTACTAAGTTTAAAATTCATTGCACACTTTAATTTTATCATAAAAAGAGGGCATATATTTATCCTAATAATGTCAGATTCTAATAATTACTTAAGGTTACCATGAAAACTAGGCCTATACAGTAAAAACTTAGCTGTTGCTCGAGGTAGAAGACTGCAGGCTAGTGGCGAGTTTTTTAAAACTCTGGGCAGTAACTTGTCAATGCAGTATATAAAAGCTCTCTCAGGTGCTGATCTGTAAGTATTGCATGAGTACCAGACTTATATCTCCAATGGCGTGATAGCAAGAGTTTTTAAATAATACAAATTTCATTGGCTGGTTTGAGCAGACCAGAGTAAACAACTCTGATCAAGAATACCATAAAGTTTCTAACAGAAACTCCTGCTTCTATTTGCACTACTTTTTCATGATGCTACCCTGTACTGAGACTTGGTGTCTATTTGCCTTTTAGAAATTTTATGGGATTCAGATTATTTACAACTGATAAACAGTTCTGATTAGGAGTGAAAAAATAATCTTCATATTAATTGAAAACAAAGACTGGCAGATGTTTGCACTTGGGAAACCAGTTTAAATCAGTTAGAGAAATTGATTTGCTGATGTTCTTTCCCAAGCCGCACTTTTTCATTCAAGAGCTGCATGCAACTCCTGAGCCGCAGGTTGGTTGTGCCTGATCTAAATTGTTGATGAAAATATTGAACGGAACTGGTCCTTCTGGCAGGAGCCTCATTGCCCTGGGAAAAGACCCAGGGCCTGTGCCTGGGCCCCAGCCTCGCCCCCTGGCCCCGATTCGGGGTCAGAGCCCCAGGCTCCTGCTGCTGCCAGCCCTGCCCTCAATCCGTGGCCAGGGCTGGGGCCAGGAGAGGCAGTGGCTGTTGCGGGCGGTGGGCCAGGAGACGCAGCTGCCGCCACGGCTGGTCTGGCTGGGGCTGGGAGAAGCAGGGGGTGCTCCAGCCATTAGGGGCACTGGTGCCAGGACTTGTGGCACATGCCCCCTGTGCCAGGTGCTAGCAACACCCCTGCCTTGTGGACATGTTTATCTCCCCTAACCTTTATTCATTCCTTGAAAGTTTTGGGTAAGTTCCACCCAGCCCAGAACCCCTGCTCCTGTCTTGGGAGAGACAGCCAACTTCATAAAATTGTTTCTGTCCTGCTCAACCCCTTATTTTTCCTCCTTAGGCTGAGGACTTCGATGGTTCAATATCCACTTTGTTTGATCTCAGGTTCTGGCTTGGGAAAAATAAGTCTTCTTAGCCTAGCCGGATACTCAGTAGTGGGCATTCCCAAATTAGTAGTTTTCCCATGTTCCCATCAAGGAGCCTTGGGCCCTCTCTTTAATGGTTAGGGCCACCAGATACCAAAGCCTGGAAAGGAGGACAGGGAAGTATGAAAAGGAGGACATTGGAGGACACATGGAGAAAATGTAGTCTTAATGTAATGTTTTTAGGGAGCCCTGGAGTGTTTTCCCCTAAAAATAGGGTGTTCTGGGGTGTTCCAGCATACTTTAACCCCTGTAAGTAAAGAGCCAGACAAAATCATATATTTTAAAATGTCTACCAGATGGAGGATATGAAGGTAAAAAGAAGGACATGTCCTCCCTTTGCCTGACATCTGGTAACCCTATTAATAGTGTCTTCTCTGGCCATTGTTTCCTTTCCTATTGTTTCTTCCTCGCACCCTCCTTTGATTTAACTCCTAGCAGTCAGGCAGGATAATATCAAATGGGTAAACAGAGGGGCCTATGATATTCATGGAACAAATACAGGGAACTCCCATGTTCTCCACCAGGACCTGGTGTGAGACTATGAGGCAAACGTCATCTCACACTAGGGAGCAAGTTCTGTCAGCAGGATTGTGGGAGGAGGTCAGCACAGCGCTCTTCTTTGCTATGTAATTGTATTTGGTGCAGATCTTCTATACAAAGTGATCTCCAGCCACTTTTCAGTGTTACCCACATAGCAACAGAGGGAGAGTGAAGGCAGGGAGTGAATGATGGGGAGAGAGACAGAAAGGCTTTTCTAAAGGGCAGGAGACGCAAAGGTGTTATGCTTGCACTGCTCTCATTTTGAGCAGTAGAAACGCCAGGTGCTGGGAAGTAGAGAGTCAGACCCAGAGTGTTTTGGATAGGCAGTTCTCTGTCCCCTGGAGGTCTCAGAGTGATCTCTATGCTGAGGCCATATCTACACTAGAAAATTGTTCCACAGTAAGTCTTTGCGGTATAATAAATGTGTTGTATTTACAGCACAATTGCACGTTCACACTGCACTCTTTATAATGCAAAGGAGTGTCCACACTGGTCTTCACGTTTCCTCGAGAAAGAACATTGAATTGTGGGCACCTATCCCGCCTTGCCACTCTCGGCTTCCAGGACTAGGAACCCTGGGCAGAAGGAGAGAAGCGCTGAGCGCTGTGGGTAAATTTACAAGTTTCCCTGGGACACTGTGTTTCCTTGTTGTCATTCATTGTAGTTATTAGCAGCTCATGCCCTTTTTCAACGTTGCCCCAGGAAAACAGAAAAAAATTCAAAAGTTTCTGGGACTCACAGGAGGGAGGGGCTGGTTACTCAGAGCAGCGGCATCCCAGCAGAAGAGCAGTGGTCAGGCTTGTAATTCTGGGACATTTCCAGAGGCTACTTATTGCAGAAGAAAATTCCATCAAAATTCACACACACATTATAGCGCAAAAGCTGTTCTGTAATAGGTGTTGAGACTCTCACACATGGTATTATTGTTCTGGTAGAACAAGGCACTTGTAATGCAACAAGGAGCATTCAGGTGTGTATGGTGGGCTTGTTTTTCTGCAATATCTATCTAGTATGTACAATGCCTTAGCAACAGGCCATACCGACCCTTGTATCTGCGATGCTAATCAAGCAGGCAAGATTACAGCCACGCTCGAAAATACATTGAGACTAAGTTTCTATAGTGGCTGAAATGAGGGCTTCCCATTAAAAACTGGTTGAGTGAGTGCTCTCACTATAAACAGACAGCCCCTCTGTCACCTGCTGTGTCTTATTCATCATCTTCATTTATCTTCCTATCCCAAGGCCAGCCCAAGGATTTTTGGTGCCCTATGACTTTGATGCCCTCTACCCCATGTTCAATATAGAGAAAAATATTAATATATGTTTTTAAATAGAGAAAAAAATTCACTTCCATCTAATTTGGCACCTCTTAAAGCCTAGTACCCCAGGCAGCTGCCTAGTTCACATATGTGGTTGGGCTGGCCCTACTCCAATCTCAGGGAGCTATCTTCACACTCCTGCCTAGCCAGAATATTCCAGATGTTTGCCCAGTAATGTCATTGGCTCCTTCTTTAGCCTGGAAGAGAGCGATCAGCATGAACGTTTGATTGTCCTTTCCGGAAATTGGCAGGCCTGAAGGGTGCATTGTAGGGGGATCATTTATCACTGTAGCTGGTGTATAGCCTAACAGAAAAAATATGCGTTCATTAAAATTTTAAGTGTGGCATGTGGCAAGCACTGCCATCTTCAGACATCACTGGAGCACTGTCAAAGGTGGATTATGTTTCTATTGCATTTGCACAGTCTGACTAATCCAGTCCGAGGTTAATTTACTTTAGCCTTGTGCTCCTACAGGTGGTTTATTTGCAAAGTTTTCCATCCACATTTTCTTTGATTCAACCCCTGATCTTAATCTCTAAGCAGGTCAGGGCAGGGAAGCAGTTTCCAACGTGGTTGACGTCAGTACAGCTCCATAGATTAACTGGCATAGGGTGCTCTGAGAGAGGTGCAGCTGTTGTCCCTCTCCTTGGAGACCAGCTTTATCACCAATCTAGCCTGCTTAGTGTCTGTGCTCAGCTCAGGGCGTTCACAGAAGCTGGTCCCATAACGCTGCGCAGCCTTTTGCTGACGGTGTAACGTGCTGCTGCTGACCCAGCTTCGCAGCGCCGAAGGACAGGTGCATCGAGAAACAGCACCAAAACAACTTTGCTGTTTTCACAGTGTAGGCTAAGTGTGTGCAGCCTGAGGGGAATTCCCACAGGGGCCAGGAGGTGAGGGTGGAAATCCCCGTAATCTTTCCAATTGAGGTGCCACAGGCAGTGGGTAAAGTGGTTTAATACAGGAGGGGGAACTCACCACATCAGCCAGGCCTGCAAGAGGAGGGGGAACTCCCTCACTTCCACTGGCACACAGGAAGGGTGCTGTGTTGCCCCCTCCTTTTAGGATGGCTAAGAAGTTCAGCTAGGAACTGAACAGAACTCAAACCCTCAGCTGTATATAGAGAGTACCGCAAAAAGGGTGAAAGACTCATCCAGGGCTCTGGCGTCCAAAGTCTCACGTAGTTTCTCCAGGCAGCCTTTTAAAAGCTGAGGGCTGCAACGTGATGCTTCTGGTTTTAATTATCATTAAGGGCCAACATGCTCTAAACTGCTGGCTTGGTGAAAGCAGCGGTCTCACCTTTCAGCTCAGCCCGTGTGTTGGTAGAATTATTCCTAGTCCCTATACTGGTGGCTTCTCGGGCCATCATTTTTTTTTTCCAGAACATTTTTGCTATGCATATTTTTTTCTGCAGCTCCAAGACCAGCTGCTGCCTATTAACAGATGCTGATGAGGCAATAAGACCTACTAATGAAAGTGACACTGTGCTGGCAAACCTCTGGCCCCTGACTATAAACTTCTGTAGGTGATAAACATTTTACCCATATGATGGCACCTCTTCTTAACACTGAATCATCCCACTTTGCACTTCCAGGGAACTTCTCTCCCAGGGATCTCATTTAATTAATATTTGTAAATTACTTTAATTTTGACAACAGCACTGGGGAAGGAAGGTAAAGAGCTAGGTATTGTTAAGACATTTAACAGGTGGGGAAGCTGAGGCACAAGATAAGTTAAGGACCAGATTTTCAAAGGTATTTAGATCCCTAAAATGCAAATCCTTTTGAAAATCTGACTCTTAGTGTCTTGTACAAGAACATGCAGTCAATCGAAGAGTTGAGAATGGAATCCAGCAATCCCAAATCTTTCCTCTAACCAATGCAATGAGTCAACTAGTGATTTTATTTGCATCAATTTACTCTAATTGATCTACATAATAGAATTTCAATTATCCAATTGTAATAGTGGGAGAAGGGGAGAGGCACTTTCTAAACATGTACGTGGGTTTAACTGGATTGATTTTGAAAATGGATCTGTTTAAACTGGTGCCAACTAGATACATTTAAAGTGGTTTAATCCTTGCTTATATTGACTTAACTTGCTCCAGTAAGCTAAAAAATCGTAAGGAGGGTGAAACTAGTTCAGGGGCATCCACATAGGGTTCAACTAGCTTGACCTCCTTGTAATGCAAGGA
Organism: Podocnemis expansa; assembly: GCA_007922195.1. Taxonomy (NCBI): domain Eukaryota; kingdom Metazoa; phylum Chordata; order Testudines; family Podocnemididae; genus Podocnemis; species Podocnemis expansa. Next base: position 22,045,624 of record ML682041.1, read on the forward strand.
ATGACATTGTGTATCTAGCCAGATCTCTGAACAGGGGAAGTTTGGGAAGTTATTCATTGTAAAAGAGCAGAGTAGCTTCGCTACAGAACAGTGTGAATTAATCTGACCTGACCCTAAGTAGCCAGTAGCAAGCCAGCTGTATTTTAGGGATTGCTTCTGATCCCATTAAATTTGATGGCAAGACTTCCATTACCCTAAGGAAGATGGGGATCAGGCCCTTCTCTGGGAACTGGGCAAGAGAAAGTCTCCTCAACACTGTCTGGAAGGAGTAACAATTGATCACCAGACTCTTTATAACAGCCTTGCCATATCTGAAGAATGTTACTGCCCACTCACCCTAGTCGTCTTTTCTCTACACTAAACAAGGCATTTTTTTTTTACCTTTCCTTATAGACTGAGTTATCTAAACCTTTTATCATTTCTGCTGCTCTCCGCAGAACCCTCTCCAATTTGTCCATCTCTTTCAAAAAATCTTTACACCAATGTCGGACACTGTACAGTGACACACAAGGCAACCCATTTTTCCCACTGCTGTTTGTCCAGAGCAAGGTATCTGACTCCATTGAAGTTGTCTTCATGATGGCAACATCCTTTCCAATTCTTCTGTGACAGGCCATTCTTCATCCTCCATGTCCTCTTTTCCCTCCATGAGGGACCCAATCAAAAATGAACTTTGTGCATTTGCCATGAGTAGCCTGCTGGCATGGCCAAATCTGTAGCTGTTTCTGTCTGATTGCATCTTCAGTCTGCTGATCTGTGCAACGCAACACTTCCACACCAATTATGCAAACTCTCAAATGATCCCAAGTTTCTGAAATAAATGCTGGTGGAGCACATTTGTTTTCTTTTTTTGTGTGCTTCCACCATCCGCTATGGTTCTGCCGTGTACAGTGGTCATGGAAGAACAATAGCATCGTACAATCCCATTGTAGTGGGTAGATGTCTCTTCTTACTTTTCCATATGCTTGGCAAATTGGGAAAATGTTCCATTGGCTTTGCCAGTTCTTGTCTTCACTTCTTCTATGATCTGGCCATTAGCAGACATTGTTCTTCCAAGATAAATAGTCATCAACCCTTTTGTACTCTTTTCCATCAAACACATCTTCCAGTGTTAACAGCATTCTTTCCTATTTCTATGGTCTTGGTCTTCAAAGACAAGGTTCCACTTTGACAGCTTCTGCCTTTATGTTCAAAAGAGTCTTTTCATTCCACCCGAGTTAGTATCCAGCTGACTGTATCACCTGCAGAATTTTAGTCTTGCAGCCAGTCTCTTGCCCAAACAATGAAGTATCCTTGGCAGCAATTGTCACTCTTCTCATAAGGTTTGTGATGGTAGAGATGAGAAGTGGAGATAGTATGCAACCTTGCCTTACATCAGTAACAATATTAAACCATTCAGTGCCCTGTCCTCTCTGCCCCAGTCAGCATGCATACTCATCATACAAAGCTTTTTATCAAATTAACAGTCTTTGCTGGAATTCCATAGTGACTCAGGCACTTCCAGAGGGTTTATCCGTGGCATTTTCAAATCCTTTCATAAAATCAAGGAAGTTAAAAATAATCTGCTGCTGATATTCTAAGCCTTTCTCCCTAAGTCTTCTCAAGGTGAAAATCTGGTCTGAATATGACCTACCAGATCAAAATCCAGCCTGTTCTTCCCTGAGTACTTTATAAGTGGTGGTTTTCATTCTACTCAAAATAATAATTGAAACCACTGTAGTAACCCTTGGGGAGGAAGGGGTTAATGCTCTGGTCCATGAGTCCCAGGACAGCCAATAGGAAAGACGACCAGGTTTTCGAATTGGAGCAGCATTCTTGCCTGTCCCTGTCCCTGTTTGGATGCAGCAGAGCTCCTGGGAGGATCTGGAGGAGGCCAGAGGGGCCTGAGGAAGAATCCAGCAACATCCTTACCAGAGATAAGTTAAGTTTGGTACTGACCAGGCGTGGGTAGAACAGGGAATGTGTACTTAGATGCGGTCAGGGTATTTTCTTTGTTTTTGGTTTGTTTTTTGAATTTCTCTGTGCTGAGCACATGTACCCCCTACCCCTACCCTCTAACTACCTAAGTTAAATCCCAGAGAAGCAACTCTCTGTGTTTTTTATCTCTTCTTTTTGATTTAAAGATTTTACTTTTTAAATAAGCTCTGGTTCTGTGTCCTCAAGGGCACGAGGTTTGTGTGCATGTGCCTCAGACTGCACAGCCAGCTACTAAAGTGGACTCTGTTCCAGTTCCAGCTCATATTGCAGCTGGGGTTGAGTCACTTCCCTGAGGGAGGTATAAAAGTGATTGTGAGTACCTCACAGGGAGGAATTCCCAAGTGCACCTTCCTGGGTTTTCAAGAGGTTTTTGGATTTGGGTGGTGGCAGCCAGGAATTGGAGGCCTTGGAGAGTTTTAAGACCAGACTTTAAGGCCAGTGGCTTTTTAGGCCTATTGTGGGCCCCCACCTTCTGCACTCAGAGTGCCGGAGTGGGGAAACAGCCTTGACACCCACTTTTACAGGAAAAGGTAGGAGTGTGACCCTCCTCTCTTGTTATCCCATATAAGCTTGCCTTTCCTATTATGGATTTTGCAGATAATACCTTTTCACTGATCTTTAGGATGGATCTCCTTTTCACAAACCATCCTGTAGAATCTACTCCTGTAATTCACCATCATTTTCTCTCCAGTTCTTAACACCTGAACATCTGCTTTACCACAACCTTGTGCTTTATCACTCTTCAGTGTGTTTAATCCACTGAGCCTTGGTTAGTTCTAATGACACAAATCCACTATTCCTTCACATTTCACAGTGGGTGTTAGTGGTTCACAGTGCATGTTGGTGAGTAGACGCAGCCTGAAAATGTTCAATCCAAGAGGCTCTTTGTCTGTCCTCTGGCGTTAAAATTGTACTATCTCAAGACACCACAATGGCTCGAGAATTGTGATGTCAATTTAGATACCTGACAAATTTTTTTTAGAATCCCCTCTCCCATATGCTTACTCTGTTTCTCTTTATTTTCCACCCAGAGTCTCTGATTTCTTTTCACTGATCTTTTAACTCCCACGATTTTGTCCATGTACTCTTAGTGCAGAATAGCTCTTTTATTGCTGTCTCATTCTTGCTGAATTCTCTTCTTTAATTCTTTCCTCTCTTCAACATTTCTCTATGTATCTGTTTGGAGCTGTTCCTCTTTCTCCGATTTTTGGATCCTTACTGTAGTCCTGGCTGCATCCTGTGACTGAGGATCTCTTGATGCCAGCTGATAGAGGGCACAGAGGTACATAAGGGTTATAAAGATCCCCGGGTCTGGCATTTACTACTACCATATATAATTGGGTATAAGCCGATCCGGGCACAAGCCGACCCCCCAATTCTGAGCCCAAAGAAGAAGGTAAAATTGGTAACCCAGGTATAAGCCGAGGTCCCCTTTTGGTTCTGGCCTCTAACCCCCCACCCACTGCTGCTGGTTTCCTCTGGAGTTTGACAGCATCCCTACCCCAAAATCTCTGCTGCTGCTTTTCCCTTGCCCCCTCGCTGTCCATTCCTCACTCCTGCTGCCCCCTGCTCTGTCCTTTCCTCACTGCTACACCCTGCTCACTTCTCAGTTTCCTGCTGCTGCCCCTTGCACCGCCCTTTCCTCACTGTTGCCCCCCTGCTCCCACCTGCTCTGCCCTTTCCTCACTGCTGTCAGCCCTGCTGCCCCTCCACTGCTGCCCCCTGCTCACTTCTCATTTACCTCCCTGTTGCCCCTTGCTGCACCCTTTCCTCACTGTTGCCCCCTTGCTCCCACCTGCTCTGCCCTTTCCTCACTGCCGTCACCCCTGCTGCCCCCGCTCCGCCCTTTCCTCACTGCTACCTGCCTGCTCACTTCTCAGTTTCCTGCTGTTGCCCCCTGCTCCTCCTGCTGCCCCCTGCTCTGCCCCCTTCTCACTGCTGCTCTCTGCTCCTCCTACTGCCCCCTCCTCACTGCCACCCCCTACTCCACCCTTCCTTCACTGCTACCTGCTGCCCCCCCTGCTCTGCCACTTCTCACTGCTTGCTCCCCTGCTGCCCCCCTTCTCTGCCCCTTCCCCACTGCTGCCCCCGGTTCCTCACGGCTGCCCACTGCTCCTCCTGCTGCCCCCCTGCTCTGCCCTTTCCTCACTGCTGCCCCACTGCTCTGCCCCTTCCCCACTGCTGCCCGCTGGTTCCTCACTGCTGCCCCACTGCTCCTCCTGCTGCCCCCCTGCTCTGCCACTTCTCACTGCTTGCTCCCCTGCTGCCCCCCTGCTCTGCTGCCCCCTGGTTCCTCACTGCTGCCCCCCTGCTCCTCCTGCTGCCCCCCTGCTCTGCCCCTTCCCCACTGCTGCCCCCTGGTTCCTAACTGCTGCCCCACTGCTCCTCCTGCTGCCCCCCTTCTCTGCCCCTTCCCCACTGCTGCCCCCTGGTTCCTCACTGCTGCCCCACTGCTCCTCCTGCTGCCCCCTAGCTCTTCACTGCCACCCCCCTTCTCCCTTCTCAGTTTGGTGCTGTTGCTCCCCTGTTCCCCAACACCCTTTCCCTGTCACTCCCCAACCCCTGCTGCTGCTCTTCCCAGCCTGCCAGGCAACCCCCCCCCAATTCCTGGTCCCTGTCACTGCTTCCCTGGTCTCCCCAAAATCCCTGGGTCCTCCTGCTGCTTTCTTGGACTCCCCGACCTCCCCCCCACAATGCCCGAGCCCTGCTGCCCCTTTCCTGGCCTCCCGAACCCTCCCGGCCATCTCATCACTTTCCCCAACTCCCCGACCCCTCCCCTACCCCCGGTCCCTGCCGCCGCTTCCCTGGCCTCCCTGAATCCCCCCCTCAATGTCCAGGCCGACCCCCCCCCCGGGCCCTCTTACGTGGCAGCTCCAGACACCGGGGTCCCCTCCTCACTCCAGCCCCAGCCCCAGCCAACTGCCCAAGATGGCTGCCGGGCAACCCTGGGGCTCCGCCCTGCCACATGGTCTGGGAAACTCCTGGGAGGGGCTGTCTACCGTATTCTCTTGAGTATAAGCTGAGAGCCTGTTTTGAAGCCAATTTTCAGGCACAAAATTTTCAGCTTATATGCAGTGATATATGGCAGTTTGCCAACAAATAGCATGTGAGAGCTCTAATGAAAGCCTGCGTCACACTGGTCACTGTAACATTGTGAGATGGTAGCTATAGAAAATTTCTGAAGAGTTGTGTGTGTGTGTGTGTATATATATATATATATATATATATATATATATATATGCTAAAAATAGTGACCTTTAGGTCTGTGAGTTAAAGGAGGTCACCAAAAGGTGATTCATATACCCGTGTCAGATACCACCCCCTTTCCCCCAGCTGGTCATGTCCAAATTGAGTATTGTATGGTTCACAGTGGATGCCCATTCACAGCCTGAGGAAAATGCTAATCAATAGATTGCTGAGTTTGCAGGAAAAAACAGAAACAGCCAGAGTTCTCCTGTTTAGGAATAAGACCCTGAATTTTTGAAACCCTCGGGGGTGCTGATGAACCCACAGGTACCTTCAGTGTGCCAGGGCAAGTTGCCACCAGGCTTGATCTGAGAAGGGATTTCCGCCAACCTCATTGAAAGTGCTGGGAAAAGGACTTGGAGAAAGCTAGCAGGTAGAAGGCAGCAGAGTGCCTTGTTAGATTAGGCTCTAGAATGTGTGTGTTTATATGGAACCATTTGTTTCCACTATTCTTACTCTCTATCACTTGAATCTCTGTTCTTTGATGATAATTCTGTCTTGTTTTCACTACTTATCTATTTAAGTATGTTATGTTAAGAACAAAGAGAGGGAACCCTGAGTTACATCTTGCAAGCTGGGGTGTGTTATTTCTTCGGGAATGGTGGGCCTGTGGCTGTCCAGTGGAACAGGGACAGAGGACTACTTGGAGGACATGAAGGTTTGGTGTGTGCCAATCGCTAACATGCACAGGGAGAGGCTGGCAAACACCAGAGGCTGGCCATGTTGGGGAACCGATCTACATCAAGCACAGACTTCTTCACACCAAAGGCAGGTCAGGTCAGCCAGATTTGCAATTTGGGCAGTACTACCAGCAGATCCTGGTTTCCCACAGCCAGGGTTGCCAACTTTGCATTTTAGTTTTTATGTATATGAAGACCTGAAACACATTTTTTTTTACTGACATGGTAAGCTTTTTACTGATATCACTAAAAATATAATAATGTCACAAAAGTGTGCACTCACTTGTGAAGTTCTGTACACAGGAATTTGGAATTATGCTATTGTTTTAGCTGTTGTTAATGGATCATCTGGGTTCTTTGGGCATGTGAAATAATTGAAATGATAAAGTCACGCTCAGTGTAGTTTTATGATAAAAGAAGTGATTCTGAACGCTGACAATCTATGTCAAAATATAGTTTGTTTTATTTCTACCCAATTTGACTGACATTTTAATGTATTTACAGGTTTTCTGACAGTTTACAAACTACACAACTTTTTACTAACTGTGGCTGAAAATCCTGCTGTCAAGCTGATGTTTGTATCTGCCAATCCAGGACAGAGAGGCTTTGTGGCTGGGGTGCTGCTGAAACAGAAAGCAGTTTTATATGGACAGGTTGTGAGCCTGACTCAAAACCCATTCCTAGGAGGGCTGGTGGATTGCCTTTAGTCTGGCTCCTACCCTTCAAACTGTTGGCCAGCATAGCTCTCAGCATCTTCAGAGCACACAGCACTTCCCACCCAAGGTGCAATAGCACATCAGGTAGAGGGGGGATTTGAAGCTGGGTCTCCCACCTCTTGGGTGCATGCTCCGGTTGTTGGACTCACCACCATGGTGACAACGACCTGGTGTCTAGCATAGGTGCAGCTTTAGCAGGGGCTCATGGCTCCAATTGTACCCACAGCAATCATGGAACCAAGGACACTTGCAAACATACACTTCTCATAGCCCTGTCTGGAGGAGAGGGGACTATTGGAGGGCAACTCCATCCCATGCTCAGATTGCAGTGCGTACTTCTGTCCCACAGGACTGGGTCTGGCTCCCTGCTCTGGGCATGGGGTTACAATACCTCTTGGGTTTGGCGGAGACATGCTTCCATCATGACAAAAGGGCAGCTGGGCCAACCATGTGCATGAGGCTTTATGACCAAGTCCTGGCCACAGCTCTCTGGGCCTTTCACCTCTAAATTACTTTAGTGAGTTCTCCTTGGGCAACTGCTGGAGACCAGTTAGAAAACTCAGCTGGTGCAGGCTTACCCAGCCGTGTCCCCCATGAACAGGACAGAGTGCAAGGCCCACCCATTTGTCTGTGGCCTCATTTTTCCAAAGTGCTGGACACCCACTGCCGCCAGTGATGTCAGTGAGAGCTGCAGGTGCTCATCATTTGAGCAAAATCAGGCTCAGCCAGCTCCAGCGTGAGAGGGTGGGGAAAGGTCTCTCCTGACTCCCTAGAGCCAGGACGCTGGCCTGAGTGTTCTTGGGAAACCAGAGCACATCAGTGTGATTGCTCACCAGGGTTACCGAACTACTGCTGGCTGACTCTCCTCAGTTGGCAGAGCCGGAACGCAGTGTTTTGCTGCCCAGGGTGTGTTCTGATTGGAACGTGCCCCTTCCTGTTAGCAGCGCTCAGAGCTGGCGCCACAAACCTGCCCCTTTAATAGTGTGGCTCTATTGAGCCACTTCGGGCCACCTGAGGCTGTGCCCCATCTGCCCCGCTGTAGTTACGATGCTGTCAGTTGGGCACTCCTGGGTCACAGTCCCTGCATCAGGTAACAGTGAGCTGGGGGCACATGCCCTCCCTGTCACCCTCCTGAGAGTCTCTGCTCAGAAGCAGCCCAGGAATGGTCTAAAACAGTGTAAATCCAAATGGGAGGGAAGTGCTTAGGAAGTGGGATGAACATATTCCACGGACCCGCCTGGGCTGTTTATTCTTCATGTATACTGAAGGCAGGACATGAAAGAATGGATTTTCTCTGAAACTAGGGTGAGTTAGGTTAGATATTGTGGAATAAAGATATTTGAGTAGTTAAGCACTGAAACAGGCTTCTAAGGCTGTGTTCACACAGCACTTTTGTTTCGAAACAACCTCATTGTTTCGAAACAAAAAAAACCATGTTCACATGACGCACAGTTGTTTCGAAACAAGGGGAAGCCCTTGTTTCGAAACAACTGTGTTGTTTCGAAACAAGTTAAACCCCACTTGGGGGCGAAACAACCTTGTTTCGAAACACTTGTTTCGAAACAACTCGTGTGAACATGTTGTTTCCGAACAAGAGG
>ML682041.1:22054240-22066839 GCA_007922195.1 Podocnemis expansa
GCGAAATAGCAGGTTCACAGTGTGAACCTGCTATTTCGTTTCCCGCTTTCTCTCTTATTTCGAAATAACATTCTGCTAATTCGAAGTATGTTATTTCGAAATAAGATGTTATTTCGAAACAAGTTGTTTCGACACAACTTGTTTCGAAATAACCCTGTGTGTGTGAACACAGCCTAAGAGAGGTTGTTGAATCCACATCACTGGAGCCTTTTAAGCACCATCTTGGCCTTCTGAAAGGGAGCCATAGCAGCAGGAAGGTTTTTGTTACTTGGGTGGCTTATTTAAACACAGTTACAAGCTCATGGGGTTCTAGGGGCAGGCAGTGAAAGTAGGGGCTCATTAGTTAATTTTCTCTTTAGTTTAGACTATTGTAAGCTTAGGGACAAAAGTGCTTTCCAGACCTCTGGGTTCTTACAAATCTAGGGGTGCTTTTCCTCTGGAGTACCTTGGGAGCCTGACCATAGAAAAAGGGGGGAGAAAAAAAGAAAAGCTGGGCTGTAAAAACTCCTTATGGGTGTGTAATGAGATGTATAAATGTCCTGGGGAGTCATGATAGTTAACAGGACACAGCTACTGCCTTCCCACTGTGCCAGGAGCTGGTGATGGGAATCAGCTATATTTGGCCCAGAGCTATTCAGGATGACAGGTGAGGCTCTTCCCTTCATGGGAGAATGGTGGGTTACTTACCAGTAACTGTCCTTCTTCAAGATGGGCTGCTCGGATACATTCAGTAATAGATGACTGCTAGCCATGCTGATGGATGGCGGGTGGAATTGGCTCTTCCGCCTTCAGCACAGCCTATCTCCGACATGGGTAGTTGTCCAACGAGCAAGGTCCTCGAGGGGTCTAAAGAATTGACCTAAGGACTCTGATCTAGGCAAGGTAGCCTAGGATTGTAGGATCTAACACAGTGGAAAGAAGTGGGCCCAGTTTGTCCAAGCACCAATTGGTGTGTGTGGACAGGACAGCCTGAAGTCACCCTATGCGTAAGTGTGGTACCAACGCATCCTGGCTATGGTCGAGGAATGCGTCTCTAATTGCTCTACCTGACAGGGTATTGGCAGAGGCGTGTGGAGGCCAGAGGATTTAGCATTCTGGCAGCAACACGTGTTAGTGTAATTCCTATGAGGGAGTTCACAAGGCTGGCAGTGGTGGTTACTGACACTGCAAGAAGTGGTGGAAGGAGGTAGACCATCCTTCCCACAGTCCGGGAGTGTAAAGCACATGCAGGCCATGGGACAGACGAGTATGTGAATCTGGCGCACTCGGTGTCCCACAGGAGGGATGGCTACCAGGAGCGGATGGGGAGGATCTAGGAGAGTTTACTTCATCCCAGTTTAAGGAGGAACGCGAAAGACCAAAGGCGACAACCTCATACAGCACACTTATAAGCACACTTATAAGTGATGCACTTGGACCGGCATGGGAAGGCCAGGTGTTTCATCCGCCCTACGGCACTATATAAGGTAGACACAGATGGGACTTCCAACGGGCCTGAAGAATATACCCCAGGCCTACATCAGCTTACTGATGACACTGTGATGGTCTCTTTTTGAGGTGGGCTGTCAGCATCTGAAACATTGTGAAAACACAAGGAAATAGTATTATTGCTATTCCCCCCGCCCCCCCCTTTTTTTTTTACTATTTGGATTTAGCGGCTGGCAAATGACCAAAGGAATATAAGGGGCGAGGAGCTGATCACAATAAAAGCGACTCCTGAGGGGTAGGCTCATGAGCCCTGAGAGCCCTGGATGCCAGTCCCCGCGGCCTACAGGACCAAACTCACTTTGGCCTACGTGACCTCGTACCACTGGGAAGGACCCATCCTGATATGGCACTGACCTTAAACCTGGCGACGCATGGGGTGTGTATCAGGTTTGAGGCTCCCTGTGAGAAGGGGCCACGAGGGAGAATCGGGATGTACGAAAGGAGGAAGGAGTCTCCTCCGAAAGGAGCAAAGCGAGGGTACACCACCCCCAATGGGGCACATCCGGCCGTCTCCTTTAAGATACTTGTGGTTTATCTGAAGTGTCCTCCATGAAAGTTCTATCGTTCTTATTAGATCTTACCTGGGGAGGTGAATTCTATCAAGGGTCAACTAGTTCCCGAATTCCTGGTTGCTGATAGGAGTTTTGGGGTGGGTTTAATGTTAGCTCTATCGAGTGAGAAAAAAACCCAGTAGTCGCTTAGGACGGAGGTATAATATGCCAAGTTGCGACTGCTAAGGCTAGATCTTCGGAGTGTGATGAGGAAGAAGGAGCTGTACCAGCAGGACTCCTGAGCCAGAGTCTCCTGGAGCTAGGTTGGGGTAACCACAGTGCTATGGTGGTCCCCGGAAGGTGAGCTGCATGAGAGGCACCACTGGATAAAACTCTGGGAAACGATGATTGGGCCCAGACTTGTACCCCATCTGCAGGAATGGTCTCCGAACCATCACGGTGGGACTGAGCGGTGACTGTGGGTGTAGCAAGGAAGGCAGAGAGACTTATTTCTCCACCTTTGATTGATTGGCAAAGGGGCGGGATCCAGTTGATATTATTATTATGTCATCTCCTCTGGTTCTCCGTGACCTGAGGATCTCCTGATTTAAGTGGAGGGAAGTGGCCACCTTAGAGAGAAAGAGAGAGAAAGGGGAGTGGCTCAGGTCCACTTTGTCAGGGGCAAACCCCCATATACGGGGATTCTGATTTTAGGGCACATGATGTAGTGATGATCAACGAGCCAGGGGGAAGTGATTCATTGTTCATTAACGTAGCCTTTTTTCCATACGGGGAAAGGGAGGGTAGAGTAAATGAGGTGGAGGCCCCAGCTAGTGCGACCTCTCTCAACAGTGCTTACCCAAGCTGTGGACCAGCTGGTGGTAGTGAGTACCGGAGGGTCCATCTGCCCAATGGAAACCACAAGTGATTGGCCAGATGCTTGTGCCTGGTGGCTGAGCTCCGACATATGCGTCCAGTACTTGGCAGGCGGGAATGGTTTCCCTGCTCCATGGGTTCAGGGGGGGTTGGAGTACCCCCAATCTGGAAGCATATACCTTAGAACCCTGGATGGAGGTCAACTGAATGTGAACTATACTTGAGCACCAGCTAATTCCCGCTGGTGACATAGGAGAAGGGTTGGTTAGGGTGGCGTATAAGAAAGGGTGGAGGGCTCCCCCCAGTCTTGCAGATAGGGAAGCGAGAACCTTCTGTGAAGAGGGGAGTGAAGAGCTGATGAATGGTCTCCCAAACATCTGTTTTGAAAGATAGGATGATAAGACCTTGCCCACAGGGAAGTGTGTGTGAGCGTATCTCCCTGGTATGGGACTGGCACCTACAGGGAAAAACCCTGTTTAGTTGGGAGTGGGCATAAGTGAGGCAGGAAACTCTTCACTGTTTGGAGTGTGCTCCATGAACACTTTATGTGTCCTGGAGAAGGCAAGCAAGGCACCACATGAGGAAGTGAGGGAGAGGGGGGCTTCCCCCCCCCCGGCGGAGTGTCGAGTATAAGGTCGAGTAGGCCCTTGGGAGTCAGGACTGTTAGCTAGGAGTTGCCTGAGTGGGTTCGGACCACAGGCCTCCATTCTGTCCGCTGGTAGTAGTGAAGGCTTGGATAACCAGAGGGTCAAGTCCTCTCCATTATTGGAAGTATTAGGATCAATAGAGAGGGTATGAATATGGGGTTAAACCTTGGTCCTACCCGAAAGAAAGAAGGCTGCTTTAACCTCTGAACCACCCACTCTCACAGCTCATAGGAAGGGTCCCAAGTCAGTAGGCACTCCACGGCAGGGGTTTTGGCAAAGGTGATTGGCAACCAGTCTGGCTGGTTATAACCAATACCACTGATTAGCAGGTCAGGATCCCTCCCCGGAGTTGATGGCAAGGCTCCCCAACTGGATTTCGAACTGAAGTTGTGGTGGTGAGCGGCTATTAGGGTAGCGGGGGGGGGGTCAGTTTACTACTGGGCCTTATGGGGCCTAGGGGACGTGAAAGAGGCCCTGCTGGAAAAAGGCCCAGATATTTTAACTCCCCCTGGGAGTCACGAGTGGTACCCAAGATGGCCGAGGCAGATCAGGGGCCACCTGTTGGGAGGCCAGGGGCACGCTAGCTTCCCGTGGCCACGCTGCATGATACAAGGTTACAGCCGAGGCCATAGTGCGGGCCGCCATATCCACTGTGTCCCAGGATGACAGGAGGAGGTCCTGGGAGGCTATTTTACCCTCCTCAAAGAAGGCATCATACTCTTCCCTTGCCGCTTGTGGGAGCAGATGTATAAATTTATTTATTGACTCCCAAACATCCAACATATAGCTGCCCACCAGGGCCTGTTTCTTTGCAACACGTAACTGTTGCCAAGGAGGAATATACTTTCTGGTCCAGTAACTCTAACTCCTTTGCGTCCCTTGATGTCGGGAAGGGGTCACGAGGAGCCTCCCCCGGCCCTAAGGCTGTCTCTACAACTGCTCAAGGTGGGACTGGGTGATGGATGAGCAAGGGGACTTGTGACCCCCGGAACTCGGTACTTGAGGCCCACCATGTCTGAAACTGGGGCGATGGAGCCCGGGTTCTGCCAGCAGGATGAGGCTAAGTCCCAAATGCTGAGGTAGAGGGGGACCATGACCAGTTCCACCAAAGAGAACACTGGCCCGAATAAGGTGTCTGTGGGCCTTTCAGAGGACTGGACCTCCATTCCCATGTGGGCTGAGACATGGCGCAGGAGGTCAAAATGTACCAATAGGTCCTCCATATAAAAGCATGGCACTAGGTTTAGCGCCCTGACGAGTGCTGAGCAGGATGGTACTGACATGGGCATGGTGGTCTCTTGTAGGGGCCATTCATGGGGATGGTACCAAAAAGGCGATGGTGCCAAAGGTCGGTGCTAGGGCCGTTTGGAGCCCTTTGAGGCCCCTTCCTCTGGGCTGGTGGGGGGGAAGCGTCTCGGGATCCTTGGGACGGTACCAGGGATGGCAGGGTGATACAGCGCTGAGGAGATGGCTCAATGGTACCAGGGCTGAAGGAGGTAGTGGGTTCCAGTGTCAGGGAGCCTGGCTCTGACAGCGGAGAAGGTATACGGTGCCATTTACACTGCACCCAGACCTTTGAAATGAAGGCTCGTTTTCCCTTTCTAGCAGGCACCGGAGAGGGAGGTGTAGGCAGTAAGAGGAGCGCCCTTGCTGCCTCGACTGCCTATGGGGTCATCAGAATCTGCACCGACCCTGCCCGGTTCCATGGGGAGTCCTGTGTCAAAGACGCGGAGCGGTGCCAGTGCCGCGGTACCGATATCGGTACCGAGCTGGTCCTGCGGCCCCTATCGGCATGGTGCCAGAGGGGTTCCGGTGCTGAGCTGGCATGCGGTGCCGCAGGAAACGCCGAAGCTTTGGGGAAAGAGTGCTGAGCCTGCTCGGAGGCCAGGGCACAGCGCCTTTGCTCCCTGTCCTTGATTGTCCTTGGTTTAAAGGACAGGCAAATGGAGAAGGCAGTGACCATATGGCTTTCGCCCAGGCACCGGAGGCACTTCTTGTGGGGATCTTCCTGCGGGACGGCCTTGCTGCATTCGGCGCAGGGTTTAAACCTCGGCATGGGGGATGGTGTAGGAGCACGATGTCGATGTTCTGGCTTGAGAGGGGGGACCTTCCTTGGTGGAACTAGGTCCATGAATAGGTGCCATCAGTTGAATGAAAGGCTCATAAAGTAGAACAAACGACAGGCTGCTTGCAAAGCACAAGGAGTGGGCAGTTCCACAACCAACGCTAAGGCAGAAGAAATGAAACTGGGGAGGGGCTGGGTGGCGGCCACATATATAGCCACGGGATGGTGCTGGAGGTGTGGCTGCCTGCCATCTTCTGACAGGCTAGGGCAAAAAGTTCCGACCAATCGTGCGCTCTGGCATGGAGACACCTATTACTGAATGTATCCGAGCAGTGCTTGAAGAAGAACAGTTCTTTACTCAGTGCAGCCGACTAGTGGTGTCTTCTGTGGTTGGTAATGCCCAAGAGCTAGTGCAAGCCCTGCTTGATTCTCAGACCTTAGGCTAAGGGGCTGCTTGCTGCAAAAAGCTGTGTGTTTTCTTACAAACAGGTCATGCCCTCCTGGGCTGTGTCTACACGTAGAAGGTTAGTTCGAATGAATTTAATTAGAACTAATTAATTTGAACTAGTAATGACTAGTTCTAATTAAGTTAATTCAAATTAATATGGCCTCACTAGAAACCCAGTTCGAACCGCATGTCCATGGACAGGACTTCCAAGTTTGAATTAGGAGAGGAGCACCATGGGAGGTGTGGCAGGATGGCCCTCGAGAAGAGCCATGCCCCCACCCAATATGTAGAAAGAGGAAGGCACCCTGGGAGGAAGAAGGTCAAAAAGTATTAATTCGAATTAATGGTTAGTTCGAATTAACACCGCTACACTGGGTTAATTCAAACTAATACATTTGCTTTAACCCTTACTTCAAAGTTAAGCAAGGTTTTATAACTTCAAAGTAAGCTTTCATTAATTCAAACTAAGGAATTCCTTAGTTCAAATTAATGAAAGCCAGTGTAGCCATTCATTAGTTTAATTTGAATTAATCCTCATACATTCAAATTAAATTGTAAGCATAGACACACCCCTGGAGAGGCTGAGAGGTGGAGTTGCTGTTCATAACGAGACTATGGTGAGCAGGGCCTTGGGGAGGTTCTGTGGTTCAGAGAGGAGCCCAGCTACATGCAAACTGGGGGCCTCCTTATTATTTGTGGGTGACATACTCCCTGCTCCCCGATGGGCTCCTTGTCTCTTTGTGTCCCAGGAGCTCATGATCTCCCTGGGTTCTCTGGCTGGGGAAGGACCAAGGCAACAATGAAATAAGGACAGCTGAATCTTTGTGCCGACTGAGCACTTGAAACAGCCAGGGTTCAACAATGATACTGCAAAAGTTACACTGTGACTGGCCCCTCTTTCTTGTGTTCCTGTGGGATGTCCTAGGCTTAGCAAACAAGGAATCCAGTGGCACTTAAAGAGTAACAAATTTATTTATTGCAAGAGCTTTTGTGAGAGAAAATCCCGCTTCGTCAGAGGCTTTGAAGATGGGGGAACTTACAGAATGGGAGGAAATAAGTACAAGGAAGTCTAAGTCACAGGAACAGGTCAGATTGTAACTGATTTGCTGTCGCGGTCTGATCTAATCCCATGATTTGCACTTCCCTACATTTATTTCCTCCCATTCTGTGTAGTCCCTTCCTCCCCATACACCTGGGCCCCAATTTGGGGCCCATCGATTCCCCTCCCCCAGTGGCCAGAGCTGGGCAGGGGGTTCCCTACCCCGTCACGGCCAGAGTGCCGGGTGAGAACCCCTTCCCCACTGGGAGCCTCTTCCCCTGCCACGGTCAGAGCTGGGTGGGTTTCCCTTTCCCTGCTGTGGTGGTAGAGCCGAGCAGGGGTTCCCTACCCTGCCAGGGCTGAATCTGGGCAGGTAGCACCTTCCCTGGCTCCCTGAGGAATATACCTTTAAGGCACATTCCCCTTTGGGGCCAGGAAAGGGTCTGGCACCTTTTCAAATTTGTGCCCAGGGCCTTGCACCTTTTGCCCTCCTGTAGTTACAGCCCTGGGCAGAGTCCCTTCAGCCTGTTCATTCAGCATCTTCTGGTTATTTGCAGCAAGGAGGGCTGAAAATGCCAACTCTCTTTCCACTGCTTGTTTCCTTTTGCTTGGGGAGTTGAACTAGGCAAGTTATTTCAAGCTCAGCCAGTTGTGCTCTTGTATAGAGCTTCTCACCCTAGGGACCATGGGATCTTCAGGGGAGAGATCCCATCTCCCTGACCTGTGCAGGCAGGAGCTGTCTATCAATGGATTACTCTGCTAGCCCCCCTGTTTCCCCCGGCTGGAGTGAATGTCTGCAGGAGGGCCCCTCGGTGTGAGCCCGCACATCAAGGGGATGCTTTGACTTGGTGTATCTACTGAAGCCGAAAGCAGACTCATGAGGCTCAACGGTCCTGGCTCAGGACCCTGCACAGGCTTGTTGCCATGGAGAATAAGCTGGTCTAGGGATGCTAGGAGGTGTGGTGGAAACATGGCTCCCCTGACAGCCTTGTAGCTTGTTTTCATTCTCTAGTAACAGTGCATTGCCCCAGTAAAGCGCTGCCAGACACAAGCCAGGCAGAGACAGAGTCTTCTTTTGGTTTTGCTGGCCAGCTAGGGAGACTGGAGACAGCTTAAAGGTTGCGGCAGCTCCCACACTGATTTCCCCTCCTGGGTAAATCCACTGACTTCAATCATATTCCTGCAGATTTATATGCTCAGGTGAGGGGGTAAAACCAGCTCCACAGCCTGCTTTCCTCAAGTCTCCACCTGGATGTTAGACTGGGGAGAGCATGGCCTGCTTGTGTTTAAAACAACATTTACAAAATAAGGTTCAGCTCTCAGTTGGGATCCCTTACTGATCCCAACAGCCCTGTTAATGCTGCACACTGCTGGCCCGTGATTCTGTCCCATCGGAGGTGAGAGCAAATCACTTCTCTGCAGAAGCCTGGAAAACATCATTTGAAAGGCTTGCTTGGAGAGTCCTGCTCTGTATGCCTCCACTGCTCCCACCACTCCTGCTCTTAATGTCTTTTAATTCCCCTTCTGCCAAAAACCGATGGTGTATGTGTGAGCTGCGTTTTCCTAGCATTTACACTGATGCAAAGTGTGGTTACTGGACCCATGTCTATCTTTGTGAGCGGAGAAATTGGCCTGTAGGGAACACACTGTTGCTGCTGTACAAAATGCTGTATTTACTACTGAGATAGCAAAAAATTAATTAAAATACAGTTTGACAAAAATTAATGAACAAAGCCCAGTGAGTGATGCATTGATAGGGTTTCGAGTTATGTAACTTGAAAAATGTTGTGCTCTTTTTGGGCTGTGTGATTGTTTTTATGCTGTGTTCCTTGAGCACCCAGAAAGGCGCTGGTTGTTCTGTATAAATCACTCAGAGTCTCAGAACTAACCATCACAATCTGCTAAAGCAGACCCTTGTGGCAGAGAAGGGTCCTTTTGGCTTTAATGGGACAGAGGCTATGTCTACCCTTCCAAGTTATTTTGAATTAAGGCAGCTTAATTTGAAATAACTTATTCCCTGGTCAAGGAAGCATTTTATTATGTTGAATTAAGTGGCTCCTTAATTCAAAATAAGGAAATATGAATTCAGTATAATAAAACCTCCTTTTACTTTGAAGTATCACTTATTTCGAAGTTATTAGTTCGAATTAAGTCATTTTAAGTGACAAAATAGGCTTGATTTGAACTAATTTCTCTATTCTTTTGCCTGTCTTCCCCTATTTTGAATTAGAGAGTCTAGCAAAGACTCTCCACTTCGAATTAATAAAGACCACCTTATTTTGAATTCGAGAGTCTTCACTGGACTCCTAATTCGAAATAATAACTTTGAAGTAGTGCTAATTTGAAATAATAACTTCCATTTAAATTTGAAGTACTTATTTTGAATTAACTACTTCAAACTCATTTTGTAAGTGTAGACATAGCCATAGAGAGGATCTGTGCTTGAAAATTGTGGGGCATGATGGAGACCACGAAGTGAGAACTAGGTCGGCCAAACCTGAGGGAGGTGATGGGGAGTGGAGCCAAGTATGATCCAGCTCCTGGGTTAGCTGAGTGGCATTGCACACATCTTGTTAGGGGGTATTTTGGTTCTGTTTATGTGTGTGTTTTTTCTAATCTTAGCCAACTGACTTAAAAAAAAATCCCTAAAACCTGAAGGTGCTCTTTTCATCTCAGCTCTTTCTCACCTTTGCCCATCTAACACTTCTTTCTGCAGTCCAGGTGTGCAGTCTTTATATTGGAAAGTATTTAAGCTGCTATGGCAGGGTAGCCCAATCGCACTCTGAAGTCAAAGGGTGTTCTACCAGTGACTTCACCACAAGCAGGCTGGTGCTTGCTATTTTTAGGAATGTCATGTGTTTCACCCTTATATTTTTGAGAGTGCTGTGTGTCACATTAATAATAATGCATCTTGCACGGGAAAGGGATATTTTCAGCCAGGCATGTATGGTAGCTCACTGCCATCTGGCGTCCCCCAGAAACAGCTCAGAATTACCAAGCTGAAAAGCAAGGACAAGGGATCTCAGAGGGTTTCCTCCTACAGTACCATCTTAAAGGAGCAATAGTTTAATCTTTATTTCAGTGTAGTGGTGCTGGATGTTTCACATCATTCCAGTTCAGAACCGGAAAGTCTGTTCAAACAGCAGTGGTCAGAGATGGCTGCAGAATGTCCATAGGCTGTTGCTTTGAAAATTGGCTTGGAAGGTCCCAGCTCTAGGAGGGTGTGTGGGGGTATGTGGGTGGGTAGGTGGGTTTGTATGTGAGAGCAGTGAGAAGAAATTCAGATCTATCTGTGCACTGAGCGTCAAAAGCCCAAATGTCACCTGCAATCCCCTGCAATCTGAAATGAGGGGGTGATAACTTGACAGGAGCCTTCATCACAAAAGCAGAGTTATGGATGGCCCTTCAGGGCATGTTGTTATGCCCATTGTTCCCTGGCTGAGGTCACACAGTAAGGTGGTAGCACAGCCAGCAGCTGGACTTAAGGATCCTGTCTGCCATCCCTTTGTTCTGACCAAAAGGCACAGATGTTGGAAAATGAAAGTGGATCGGGATCATGTCCTTTGATTCACACCAGGAGGCAGCTGGTGTGCTCTTAACAATAATACTAATGGCTGCGCCATAAGGGCTTGATCCTGCCAGGTGCTGAGTGCATGGGCCTGGGTCAGAGGGGCATGTAAAAGGGACGTAGAAGATTTGGCAGTGGGAGTGCTCGGAGTCACCCAGGAAAGGAACGGAGCAGTGGTGTCTGCTCTAAAGCATTCTCTGGGAAAGAAACAAGGAGTCCTGTGGCACTTAAAGACTAACACATTTATTTATTGCAATAAATAAATGTGTTAGTCTTTAAGTACCAGAGGACTCCTTGTTTGTTTTACTGAACTAGACTAACATGGCTGTTGCTTTGGGACTTTGGAAAAGAAGGAGCTGTAAGGCAGGTTCTCAAAGTTTCCTATGCCACAGGGCATTGGCAATCCGAATTAAAAAATGAGCGTCCAAATGCCAGGCCTGGTCTCTGGGGAGGAAGGGGTTAACACTCTGGTCAGTGAGTCCCAGGACAGCCAATAGGAACAAAGCACAGCTTTTTGAATGGTAACAGCAGCCTGGCCTGGGCCTGTTTGGAGGCAGCAGAGCTCCTGGAAGGATCAGGAGGAGGCCAGAGGGGCCTGAGGAAGAATCCAGCAACATCTTTACCAAAGCTAAGTTAAATTTGTTACTGACCAGGCGTGGGTAGAACAGGGAATGTTCACTTAGACACGGTCAGGGTATTTTCTTTGTTTTTGGCTTGTTTTTTGGATTTCTCTGTGCTGAGCACATGTAAACTCCCCCCCCCCCACTACCCTGTAACTACCTAAGTTAATTCCCAGAGAAGCAACTCTCTGTGTTTATCATCCGTTCTTTTTGATTAAAGAGTTTACCTTTTAAGCAAGTTCTGGTTCTGTGTCCTGAAAGGCAAGAGGTTTGTGTGCCCGTGCCTTAGACTGCACAGGCAGCTACTAGAGGGAACCCTGTTCCAGTTCCAGCTCATATTGCAGCTGGAGTTCAGTCATTTTCCTGAGAGAGGAATAAACAGGATTGCAAGTACCTCACAGGGAGGAATTCCCAAGTGCGCCTTCCTGGGTCTCAAGAGGTTTTTTTTTTGCATTTGGGTGGTGGCAGCGATACCACTCCAAGGCCAGGAATTGGAGGCCTTGGAGACTTTTAAGAGCAGGCTTTAAGGCCAGTGGCTTTTCTGGCCTGTTGCAGGCCCCCACCTTCTGCACTCAGAGTGCCAGAGTGGGGAAAAAACCTTGACAGCAGGTTCTCAAAGTTTCCTATGCCACAGGGCATTGGCAATCCAAATTAAAAAATGAGCGTCCAAATGCCAGGCCTGGTCTCTGGCTGCAGCTGCTCCTCTCATCTCCCTGCAAGAGCTGCAGCTCTGAAGGTGGCCTCTTCCTGTCATTGGGCTGAATTCTAACCTTGGATACTGGAGGGCCCCCTGAAGTTTGTTTAACCCTCTGTGGTCTGCACAGGCTTGTGTTGAAATGCCTCAGTGCTGCAGACTAGTCATGTCTGTGCTGATTGTAGATGTTGGCCTTTGCAGCAGGAACGTTGGCCTGTTTGCTTCTGCAAGTACGCTGCAGGGCTATTGTAAGAAATCTGCATCTGGGAAGTGGGCTGGCATGAATGGAAATGGCTTGCTGTCCTTGCCTCTCCTGCCTTCTTGTGCTGGTGCTCCTGATCTGGCTCTCTTCACAAGACAGAATTCACAATCTGTAGTATCCACATTTCTCACTTCATCCTTTTTGGTGTTGCTCAATGCACTGGGAATGCTGCCAGTTGCTCCCTCAGATTGTTGGGTGCTCCTGCAGAGCTTTTAAAAGAGGGAGTGTGGTGTTTGGATCCCTGACTTTTCAGTGGACAGTCCTGGGCTCCCATTCTGCAAATTCCCTTGCACCCAAGAATTACCCCAGGCCAGCTGTGCTGGTGTGATGAAGTAAGAAAACCTCTTGGGTTATTGTGGTTCTTCTTTTTCCTGTTCTTGGGTGATGGTATTCTGGTGATG
>ML682041.1:22067331-22169854 GCA_007922195.1 Podocnemis expansa
GCTGGCGGCTGTGGCAGGCTGCGCCACAGTGCGCCAGCGCAGCTTAGAGGGAACATTGCTGGAGACCGCATTAGCTGTTCAGGAGTAGACTCTGGTTTGTATTGGGTCATGCTTTTCTCTATGGATAACATTGCTGAGAAGTGGGGCCATGTGTGGAGAAAGACACTAGTTGGAGTGACTGTGGTCTGACCCTTGTTTATGATGGTGAAAGACTCTGACCTCTCCATCAGGAAATGTGATTCTCCAGTGACAGTTTTTGTAGGGCTGGCATTTGCTTTTCAAGGGTTGTACTTGTACACATATAAATCTCTGGAAATCTGTGTAAATTAGCAGTCTTGTAGAAGTTGGCTGGCAGGTGTGATGTGTGAGGCTGAAACTTTTCAGTGTGACATGAATGGTTGGTTGCCCTTTGTCTTCAAAACTGGGCGTTGTGGAGTCTTTGGGAAAGAGGGGGTACATGTCTGTGCTTGCTCTGTGCCAGTTGCCTCAAAATACCTTTTCCCTTCTCTTCCAGAGCAAGCTGGTGAAGTACTTCAGCCGCCAGCTCTCATGCAAGAGGAAGGTGGCTCTACAGGAGCGCAATGCGAAGCTGGAGAGGTTCCCACAGCTCCTGCACTGGTTCCGCATCGTCGACATCCGCAAGGAGGTTGTGGAGGTAAGCAGTATGTGCGGGCCCATCAGCCTGGAGCTCCTGTGTCTCTCCCTTCCCTCCACACTCTAGCCGATTCCCCTCCTCTGCCTCTGGCACCTCTGATCCTTCCTTTCAGAGCTGCCCCCATTCTCCCCTCTTTCCTGATATGCCAAGCACTACAGATACCTCCTTAGAGCTGGCTGGCTGGCTCTGACCTTCACACTCAGAGTCAGGTCTCTGTCTTCTGTGTGTCCCAAGTGCAGAGCACCGGGATGGCATGAGTGGACAGCAAGCCACAGGGAGTGTGTAGGTGTTACACCTCAGAGTACAGCCAGAGCCACTGCTTCCATTGGGCATGGCCAGTTCCCAGGGGCATGAGGTGCTCCTCTTCACTGAACTCATCAAGAAGATTAAAAAAAAAACAACAAAAAACACTGGGGAATAAACCAACCCCTGCCTTAGGGCATAGCCTCACCCAGGCTGTGTCTCTTGATGTGCTTTCTCCTGTGTGCAGCTGAGTCCATAACACAAGCCAAGGTGGAGTTGTTGCTGCTGTTTTGGAAAATGCCCCTTTTCAAAGGAAGGCCTTGTTGCTCTTTTGAAGTGGCCACTCTGTGGGAGAAGTACCTTGGGTTAGGTCTGGGCTGAGGCTGGACGTTTTGACATACCTTTGCTCATTCTGATTTAGTGAGAGCACTGAAGTAGTACAGCCATAGCAGCAGGGGCAGTGGGGTGGGCTGAAATCCCATCTGAGACCACATGTATGTACACGGGGGTGGGGGGGGGGCTGCACTTCCCACTGCTTATGCTGCTCTGGCTATGGTTCTCCTTTGAGCACATTGCACATGCTAACTTCTATTAAGCTTGAATTCACATCATCCAGCACCAGGACAGACACTCTCCATGCTGTAGAAATTTTACCAAGCAGCAGTCTGAAAGAGATTGACTCAGGGAAAGCATAACCTGTGATTCCTGTGGAGCTAGTGCTGTGCATTGTCCTTCCATGTGTAACCCTTCTGCCAGGGCAGGCTGGAAGGACAAGGGCCGGGTTCTATATCTAGGGGATTCCAAATAATGTAACACCACCAACCAGCTCGAGCCCCCACCCAGGTTTCTGGGGAATCCTGCACTGTTCCCTGGGCAACCCCAAAGAGATAAGGCTTCCCCTCTGGCAAGCAAGAGTCTGAGTGTAGTAAACAGAACTTTTAATAGTAATAAAACAGAATGTAAAAGGCCAAATGACAGAGATCAGTGCTGATCTAGAAAATCAGTACAGAGCAAGCTTCCAAACAGCCCATACCACATAATAGAACATACAAGACTTAATGCAAAATCTTCCAACATGATCCCACATATCATAACAGCAAATATAAACCCATTAGCAAAATTGGCACTGATCTGGAGAATCAGTGCCAACTAGGCTCCTGATCCACCCTAGTGTATGTAGGGAGTGTCTTTCATGCCAGCTGTCCACCAGCGTCAACCACTGGTCACTCACTCCATCCTGTAGCACCATCCCTCGGCTCTGCCCACTGTCTGCCGGCTCCGCCCACCAGTCACTTACATCGCCCAGCTCACTGCAGGCGGCTCTCAGCGTCCACTGGCTCCGCCCACAGTCTACCAGCTCCGTCCACGAGTCACTCACACCAACCAGCTCACCACTGGCTGCTCTTACCAGCCACTGGCTCCACCCACTGGTCCACCAGCTCCACCCACTGGTCACTGCATCACTGCTCCTCTTCAGTGAATTCAACTCAGAGAGAAGGGGTTTCCTCTCTTTAGTGATTTTAGCTTAGAGAGAGCTTGACTCTCTCAGTGATTTCAGCTCTTAAACCTGAAGTAGCTGCAAACAGCTACTTCCATAACAAAGAAGAGGCCTCAAAGAAGCCCAGCAAAATCTATTCCTTGACAGTGGGGCCATGGGGTAAGACAAAATGCCTCAAAGAGTTTGCTCCAGAACAAGCTCCGCACCTGCACCTCAATATCTCACTTTTTCGGGCTGAAACATGCAGTGGCCTCTCTAACAGGTCTCTTTTTAACTAAGAATAGCTTTTACCCTTTAACTGACCCAGACGGATTTGGAACAAACAAAGAGTAGTGTATTACAAAAAGACAGTATTTCATATTTCCCCTCAGTAGAATTACAGATATTGACAGATATGTGATGAAATAAACTCAAATATGATTACTCATATTGCCCTGCACCCATAGTTTAAATATGCTGATGCATTCTTTGTGCTTATGCAAACACAAAACCCATGCAGATTAGATGCCCCCCTTCAGAAGCTGTTAGGCACAGCTCCTAAGCCTGCCTTACACATGGTTGCCAGAAAAAGTTCTGCTCAGTCATTTCCTGGTGTTTAAGGACAGCAGGGAGGGACCATCGTGGTTGTCTAGTCTGGCCTCCTGGGTAACATAAGCCACAGAGCCCCACCCAGTCATTCCTGCACTGAGCTCTGGAGCCTGCAGCTCAACTATAGTGTACATTGTAGAAATACATGAATGGTTTCCTGGATTGGATCTTTTGGATGAGACCTTAAAAACCAAGGTCCTATCTTTTCTGTATGGAATTAAATACTGTAGGGCACTAAGGGTGGGATTTTGTCCCCATTTCCTTGTCCAAAATATCCCCTTCTTTTGCTTTCCCTGCTGTTGCACAGTGTTCGAGGCACTGTTAACTGCTGCTCTGCATGGCTGGAAGCAGAAGTTCTGTAGAAATACGTGATTGGGTCATTATAGACTGCCTCCTAAATGCATTTATACAAGAGGGCAGAGGTAGGTTTTGTGCTTGTCTCTTGTGCCATTAATGCTCTCCTAACTTAGGCTTTTTTGATACAGAATTAATTATCACACCCCAAGCACACTTGAAATAAAAACATGCACCTGTGGACCTTGTGTTGCGTGTTAAAGTCAGGCACCTGCGCAGGGGACTGAGAGCTCAGCTGACTGGGGGTAGGGCAGGGAAGGTTCCAGGGCTAGGTTATTGGTTCATATCTGGCCCCTCTTGATAATTCCTGAAAGTCGCTAGTTGTGAAGTGAGCTGGTGGGCTTTCTCTCTCTCTCACTAGTTCTTGGTGGGAAGGTAGACATGTTACCAAAGCCAGCAGAACACCTTCACCATTGGCCGGAAGAGAGAGGCTAAGGGGAAAGTACTCTTTGCATTTCTATAGCACCTTCTAGACAAGCATTTGGGTTGGTGACTCCCTTTGAGGTGAGTGGCCATGTCAGATGTGGGGGAAATCAAGGCACAAGTCTGAGAGGCTTGTCCAGAATCCTAAAGAAGGAAGTGGCAGAGCCAGGACTAACACTCCTGACTCCATGTCCTTTGTGCTAACTTTAGGTAGTTTTTGTTCAAGCACTACAGCTGGCTGAATGCATTTGTCCCCCTCTGCTGAATAGACCCCCCCCAAACTTCTCTGCTTCGAGTTGTCTCCTAGTTTCGTGGCTTTGATCACTTGTCTTCTACCTACCCAGCCCCTGTCTAGCTTCCATGCTATTGTCTAGTGAAATGCTCAGTGAAGGCAGACCTCACATTACAGCTGTGCCGGGCCCTTGCTCCGCTTTAGGCTTCCTGCTTTAGGGGGTCCTGAAGCTCCACAGCTAATCCACCTTTGAATGCAGCAGCTCCAACAAAGTGGGAAGCCAGCTGGAGTAGCCAAGGGCCATATACTTGGGCCTGCTGCTGCCTCCAAAGGGGAAATGAGGCCTCTTGTTCCTCAGTGCATGATCCCATGCAGTACTGAGGTCTCTTGCAGAAGTCTCTGAGCCTCACTAGGATCCAAGGACCCTCCCCTCCTCTGTCACCCTTGGAGTGCCCTTATCTAACCATGTCTTCCTCAAAGCCTGTTGGAAATGCTGGAGTCCCTGTAATATTTAAGGCTCATGTGGCAACTTTCATGCAGAAGATTTGCCAACACCCTTCACAAATGATGTAAACATAAAGAACTGGTGAGATGCAGCCCATTCTGGAGTGGAGCCACCGTGCTGTGCAACATTGGAGACAGGCAAGATTTTAACCAAGACAGCTGGGGCAAATCCTTATCCTGGAAGAAATGCTAAGTATGTTTTTGTGTCTCCCTTGGAGTAGACAGGACTTTGATCTTTAAGGCCTCATCCTGAAGATGAAGGCCCAGTAAACAGCAGGGAACATGCTTATTGGAAGGGCCAAATTGGCTCTGGTAGGATTTGAACCTGTGACTCCAGGAAGTATTGAAAATTCAGTACCTCAGCCACAAAACCATCTCAATGTAGGGAGCAGGCTGCTCTAGGGAACCCTGTCCCCCTTGAGCCTAATATTTCAGTGCAGTCTGATAACTGGCTGAAGATTACAGGATCCTTTCTGCAATAAGTTTTAAATGTCTAGTCCATATCTTGTAACTCCATAATCCCCCTACATGTCCTAGCTGGTTTTTAGAGGTGCCTTTTATTAGGGGTATTAGGCTTTAGACTTAAACTCTATTCTTCAGTGGTGTGTTGGCTCTCACAGCCTCACTCTTATCTCAGAGCCCCCTGCTTTGCAGGCTCACCATTTCAGCCTACTGAGGGTTTTCTCAGCCATGCCACCCCCCAGGTCCCCAACCAGTGGTTTGCCTTCCCACATGTACCATCTGCCCTTCCTCTCCTGGCACCATCCTCAGCTCCCTGGGCTTGATTTTCAGAGAGCCCCGAACTCCATTACAGTCAGTGAGAATGGTAGGTTCTGAGTCCCATTGAACTCGGGCCTCTGGTGAACTGGACAGTGTCATGGGGGAGACTCAGCCCTGATCAGGGTGTGTCTACACTGCCGCTGGCAGTAAGCGTTCCAGGCTGGTGCTGCCGGGGCTTGAGGTAACGTGATAAAATTAGCAAAGTGGATGTTGTGCTGGGGCAGTGGCTTGAGCTCTCAAGCCCTTCTCAGCCCTGAGTCTCAGCTGGGGCAGTTAGTCTGAATCGCCACCTGTGCTGCAGTGTCCACACAGCTCCTTGTGGTGTGCTGGTTTGAGTAAAGGTTGTCTGTCTGTTTACCCAGGCTGAGCCCACATCCACCTGCTATTTCTGTGTACCCTGAGGTGCCTCTAGGGGCCAAGCCAGGGCTGATAAGGGGCGTGCAGACCGTAAGGGACTGTGGTCTAGCTGGAGGGCTTCATCCAGGTGATTGGTACCACTTGGGAAGGGTGTGGTCAGGTGGAAGAGGGGGTGTAGGAAGGGGAACAGAAGGCAGAAGGTAAAAAGGCCTGAAATGGCAAAGTCCTCACTGGAGAGGACTTAGATTCATAGGCTATGTCCACATGTACATTGTTATTTAGAAATAAAGGTTATTTTGAAATGAGTTATTTCAAAATAAAGTCCTTATTTCAAAATAAGTTAATTCAAATTAAGAAAATGTTAATTCGAATTAAGGGAAAAGCTCAAAGCGAAATAGCATGTCCGAAGATAAGACTTGCTATTTCACTTTAGGAGAGGGGCACCATGGGAGGTGTGGCAACATGGCACCCTCCCTGGACCATGCCACCACCCAATAAAGGCTAAAAGGAAGGTACCCTGGGAAGGAGAAGGGCAAAAGTGTTATTTCAAAATAATGGTTATTTCTAAATAACATGTCCAAACGCCGTTGTTTTGAAACAACCGTTTTGAAACAACGCCTATTTCGATTTCATGCGAGGTTTTACTTTTTGAAACAACGGCCATTATTTCAAAACAATGGGGTCCCATTGTTTCAAAATAACAGAACGTCGTCTGGACATAAGAAATTTTATTTCGAAACAACGGCTGTTGTTTCGAAATAAAACTCTCATCTGAACACAGCCATAGACTCTAAGGTCAGAAGGGACCAAACTAGTCTGACCTCCCGCACAGGGCAGGCCATAAAACCTCACCAACCCACTCCTACAATGAACCTCAAACCCATAACTGAGCTAGTAAAGTCCTCAAATCATGATTTAAAGACTTTAATACAGGGAATCAACCAGCAAGTGAGCCATGCCCAATGCTACAGGGGAAGGCAAAAACCCTCCAGTGCCCAAGCCAATCGGTCCTGGGGGAAAATTCCTTCCTGACCCCAAATATGGTGATCAGTTAAACCCTGAGCATGAGGGCAAGTCCACAACAGCCAGTCAAGAAGAACTTCTCTGTAATAACTCAGAATCTACTCCATCTAATGCCCCTTCCCAGGTCACTATCATACCCATCACCAGTAGTAAAAGACAGACAATGGCCAAGCTACACTGTCCATCATATCATTCCCTCCATAAACTTATCAAGCTCGGTTTTGAGGGCACCTAAGGTTTTTGCCCCCACCATTTCCCTTGGTAGACTATTCCAGAACTTTACTCCTCTGATGGTTAGGAATCTGCATCTAATTTCAAGCCTAAGTTTTCTGAAGCACAGTTTGTATCCATTTGTTCTTGTGTCCACACTGGTGCTGTATTCAAATAATTCCTCTCCCTCCCTTGTATTTATCCCTCTACTGTATTTGTAAAGAGCAATCATATCTCCTCTCAGCCTTCTTTTGGTCAGACTAAACAAACCAAGCTCTTTAAGTTGTCTCTCATAGGAAAGATTTTCCATTCCCTGAATCATCCTTGTAGCCCTTCTTTGCACTTGTTCCAGTTTGACTTCATCTTTCTTAAATATGGGTGACCAGAACTGTACACAATACTCCAAGTGAGGTTGCACTAGCGCCTTGTATAACGGTACTAACACCTCCCTATGTCTACTGGAAATACCCCTTCTGATGCACCCCAGGACCGCATTAGCTTTTTTCACTGCCACATCACATTGGCTGCTTATTGTCATTCTGTGATCAACTAGGACGCCCAGGTCCTTCTCCTCCGCCGTCACTTCCAGCTGATGCATTCCCAACTTATAAGAAAAATTCCTGTTATTTGTCCCTAAGTGTATGACTTTGCACTTCCCATTGTTGAATTTCATCCTATTTCTAATGCTCCATTTTACAAGGTCATCCAAATCATTCTGTATGCTATCCCGATCCTGCTCTGTATTGTCAATACCTCCCAGCTTGGTGTCATCTGCAGATTTAATTAGTACATTCCCACTTTTTGTGCCAAGGTCAGTAACGAAAAGGTTGAATAAGATGGGTCCCAGGAACAATCCTTGCGGAACTTCAATAGTAACCTCCTTCCAGCTAGTCAGTTCACCTTTCACTATGACCCTCTGTAGTCTCTCCTGTAACCAGTTCTTTATCCACCTTTCTATTTTCGTATTAATCCCCATCTTTCTCAATTTAACTAATAATTCCCTGTGTGGAACTTTATTGAATGCCTTGCTGAAATCTAAGTAAATTAGGTCCACCGCATTTCCTTTATCCAAAAAATCTGTTATCTTCTCAAAAAAGGAGATCAGGTTGGTCTGGCATGATCTACCTGTTGTAAAGTCATGTTGTTTTTTATCACAGTTACCATTCTCCTCAATATCCTTAAGTACCTTCTCCTTCAAAATCTTCTCTAAGACCTTGCATACTGCTGAGGTCAAACTAACAGGCCTGTAGTTACCTGGATCACTTTTACTCCCTTTCTTGAAAATAGAGACTACATTAGCAATTCTCCAATCATAAGGTACAACCCCTGTGCTCACTGATACTTTAAAAGTCCTTGCTAATGGGCTGGCAATTTCGTGTGCGAGTTCCTTCAATATTCTTGGATGGAGATTATCTGGACCCCCTGATTTAGTTCCATTAAGCTGCTGAAGCTTGGCTTTCACCTCAGATATGGTAATTTCCACTTCTACATTCTCATTCCCATTAGCTGCCCTACCTCTGTCCCCAATCTCACCATCACCCTCATTAAAGAGAGACGCAAAGTACTTATTTAGATATTCAGCCATGCCTAGATTATCCTTGATCTCTACCCCATCCTCAGTGTACAGTGGTCCAACTGCATCCTTCATTTTCTTTCGATTTATATGGCTGAAGAACCTTTTACTATTGGTTTTGATTCCCTTTGCAAGGTCTAACTCTGCTTGGCTTTTGGCCTTCCTCACTTGATCCCTACATGCTCTGACCTCAAAAAGGTAGCCCTCTTTTCCTATCCCTCCCATCTTCCACTCTGTGTAGGCCTTGTGTTTCCTCCTAATCGCCTGTCTAAGATGTATATTGATCCAGCTTGGTTTAGAACCCATGCCTGAAATTTTTTTCCTTCTCTTTGGAATGCAGGCTTCAGATAGTTCCTGGAGCTTTGTCTTGAAGCAGTTCCAAGCATCCTCAGTGTTCATATCCATGAATTCTTTGGTCCAGTCCACTTCCCTAGCTAATTCCCTTAATTTTTTGAAGTTAGCCTTTTTGAAGTCAAAGACTCTGGTCACAGATTTATTTTTGTTTACCCTTCCATTCAGTTTAAATTGGATTAGCTCACAGTCACTAGAACCTAGGTTGTCCCCTACAACTAATTCCTCTATGAGGTCCTCACTACTGGTTAATACCAAATCTAAGATTGCATCTCTTCTTGTTGGTTTGGAAACTGCTTGATGGAGAAATTTGTCTGCTATCACCTCCAAGAAAATCTGGGCCCTTTTATTGCTGCTAGCGCATATCCTCCAGTCTATATCTGGGAAGTTAAAATCTCCCATAATCACACAGTTCCCAGTAGTGTTTACTTTCTTCAAAGCCCTAAAGAGTTCTCTGTCCATGTCCAAATCGGATCCCAGCAGTCTGTAACATACCCCAAGCACTAATCCAGGAGAAACTCTAGTAGCTTTCTTCTCCAATGTGATTTTTGAGCCAGATAGACTCTGTCCTGCTAATTCCATCACTCTGAATTTCTTTGCATTCTATTGCATCATTGATATACAATGCCACACTGCCACTACATCTGTCTTTTCTAAAGAGCACATAGCCTTCAATGCCCATACACCAGTTGTGACTACTATTCCACCATGTTTCTGTTATCCCTATAATATCCAGTTTCAATTCCTCTACCAGTAGTTCCAGTTCCTCCATTTTATTACTTAGGCTTCTTGCATTGGTATATAAATATTTTAGCTTTTGCTGCTCGGCTTTACTCACATTCTTTACCCGATGTGGCCTTTTTTTACTACTGCCAACATTGCCCATCAGACCAGTATTTGTGCTTCCCACCTTTCTAACATCCATACTGCCTCCCACATTTTTGTCTTGTTTGAATTCAGTTTTCTGCCCCTCAATGCTATTATCAGGAGTAGAGATTGTCTGAGCATCTCCCAACCATCTCCCCACACTCCCTAGTTTAAAGCTCTCTTAATCAGTTGAGCTAGCCTCTCTCCTAGAAGTCTGTTTCCCTCCCTCCTCAGGTGAAGTCCATCCCTAGCAAACAATCTTCTGTCCTTGAACGCCTCCCAGTGCCCACACATCCCAAAGCCCTCCTTGTAACACCACTGCCTGAGCCATCTATTAACTGTCAGAATCTTCTCACACCTGTGTTGTCCTCCTCTAGGGACAGGCAGAATCCCACTGAAGATCACCTGAGCCTCCGGCTCCTTGAGAGTCCTCCCCAGCCTGGCATAGTTTCCTTTGATATGTTCTAATGAGAATCTAGCTATATCATTCGTACCCACATGAAGGACAATCAAAGGATTCTTTCCTGCTCCCATTAGGATCCTCTTCAGCCTCAGATTCACATCAGGTATCTTAGCTCCAGGCAAGCAGCACACCCTCCTGTTCTCACGGTTACCTCTAGTTATAGGCCTGACTGTCCTCCTCAGCAGAGAAGCCCCAGTCTCTCTGACCGGGAGTCATGATGTCTACAGCTGTTATTCACAATCCCCTGCATCCGCTCCTGAATGCTCCCTGGGTTCTTATTTATCTCCAGTGGCTCAACTCCACTTTGAATGGGACTAGTTGCTCTCCTCTTCTGCCTCACACTCCCACCTTCAGTGTTCACCTGCTGGACTCCTTCATTTGCTAATTCAGCAAACCTGTTACTGAGCTCTATTTCACCTTCA
This sequence comes from Podocnemis expansa, assembly GCA_007922195.1. Classification (NCBI taxonomy): domain Eukaryota; kingdom Metazoa; phylum Chordata; order Testudines; family Podocnemididae; genus Podocnemis; species Podocnemis expansa. The sequence goes on from ML682041.1 coordinate 22,077,875, forward strand.
CTAGCTGCTCTTTTTCTCTCCCACCTTCTCACAGTCATGTGTTTCCACTGCTCACTTTCCTCACCTAGCAGTCTCCCCTCAGAATTGGTTGCTCGTGTTTCCATCTGCAGGTCTGAATTTTTGTCTCCAGCCTCCCCAGTCCTCTGCTCCATCAAACCCCCTTCTAAATTCAACCATAGCTGCCACCTGCATCTCCAACCCTCAGATTTTCTCCTCCAACAGCTCTGTGAGGGCGGCGGCACTTCATACAAACAAAATTCTTTGGGGTTACACCCTCCAAGATAAGGTACATCCCACAGCTTCCACATCCTCTCATCTTCATTGTCTCTTCCCTTGCTGGAGTGACTTCTGCTGCTACCTCCATCTGCACCATAAGTCTGTCTTTCTCCCTCCAAACTCCCCCAACAAACTCCCTCTCAAACTCCCCTGTTAGCAGCCCTGTTGCCTGCTCCTGGTGCTCCTTGCTGGAGTGGACCCAGCATGAGGGAGCAATAGAGAAGGCTAAGCTGCAGGAGAAAAGATCAGCCCCTGCAGCAGGTCTTGGAAAGGGCTGGGCTTAAGAGAAGCAAACACTGTGAGCTGGGGCTGGAAGAAAGGGCAGCAAGCAGCATCGGGGCTGCGGAGGGGGACTGGCTGGTGATTCTGGGACTGTGGGATCAGCAGGAAGGGATGAAGAGTCTTGAGGAGGAGGTGAGACCCCCCAACCCAGCATTGGAGAGACATTTTGGACTCTATTTTGGTGACTGAGGCTGGGATCAGAGGGATGCACCAAAAGAGCAGCAGACTGACTGGTTTATCTTACATGTGTTTGAACAGGGCTGGGGGGGTGGAGTGAGGGAGAAGTTGTGAAGGATGATGTTGCTCTGGAGGGGAGTTGTTAGGGCCTGCCTTGAAAGCCACGAGGGGTGGTGGCCTGCCCCAAAGGAGCTTGGACGTCCTTTCTAAATGTGAATAGAGTGTGCCAGTCTGAGCCTAGGAGAATGCCCGTTCGCTGCCTCCCTTCCACCCCACTCAGCACACCACTCATTAGCGGGTATCTTACCCAGCTCTCCTGTTGTCTGGGGCAACACCTTCACCCACTAGCGAGTAGCCATGCTCTGCCTTCCATAGCCACTGTCATCTGAGGGTTTCTCAGCGCTCCACAGAGCCGCTCTGTACAGCACACTCAGGGGCCAGCACAGCGACTAATTCCCATGCCACAGAGGGGCAACAGAGGCCCAGCAGTTCAGAGCAAGTTGGCTGCTATGTACCTCATTGAAGACAGACTCTGGAATGATACCCAGGAGTCCCAGCTCCTGGTTCCCCTACTCTGGTAGACTGCACTTAGGACTGGGTGTGACCTGGATTCAGTGTAGACAACTCCCACAAGGCCACATTCAGCTTGGAAGGAACCGAACAAAAAGCCTACCCAAGTTACCATCACCACTTTCCAGAGGGGGGTCTTGCAGGGGAGAGGAGACTCAGACAGCCCAGTAGAAAAATCATTCTCCAGAGTTCAACTCTTTATGGCTGAACCCTTTGCCTTATCCTGCCTGAGAGTTAGGACTAACTTAGCTCTCCAGACAGGGTGGTGTTGCTCTTTGACCTCCCAGCTCTTCTCACTTTCCTAGTTGGCGAAATGGGGCCAGAGGTACTCAGCCATTGGGCGAGCTAGCTAACAATGATGCGCTGTGGGGTCCTGTCCTGGGGAACTTGTGTTTGAGCCATACAGCAGGCTCTGTGCCAGTGGTGGTGAAGGGTCGGTGTTGAGGAGATTGGAGACGTCTTGAGGCAATAGGAAAGAAAAGGGAAGCAAGCTAGTCTTTTCCTCTGTTCCCTGTGAAAGTCAGGATTAGTGGTAGACAGGTGCACTTCACCAGAGGTTACACCAGATGGCGGAATTGCTCCACTAGTTGAATCTGCTCTGCACAAATGGGAATCTGTTGTCAGAACTGGGCACTAGAAGGTAGAGTTTTCTCATTGTCTCGGAAACACGGGGTTGCAGCTCTTTGATGCCACTACAAAAGCAGCAGCACTGTCTAGTGCTCAGGGGGTCCAGGAGCTCTATGTGGGACTTGTGGTTCTGAATTCCCAACCATGGTACTGATTCGCTATGTGAACTGGGGTAGGTTGCTTAGGCCAAAGTAGTCATGTGGCTGCTTATCCTGGGATGTGTCAAGTCTGATTGTCAAAGTGGCTGACGCTGGCTGTAGCTGTGAGCCCACAGCATCCTGTAACTCAGGCCCCCAGCCTCTGGATCCGCTGGGCAGTAGGGTCATCTGAAGATCCTCTCTCCATTCTTTATTTTCATGTCTCTGTAATGGGGGCAGTGGTAAGGCCTGGCCTCCTGTGAAGAGCTGTGCAGAGCCTTCAGTCAAAGGATGGCAAAGCTTTTCCAGTGCCCTGACTTGGCCACTGGCAGTCTCCCTCAATGGCTTGAAATGAGTTAAAGCTACTGGGGAAACCACTGGCAAATGTCCATCTCACTGCACTCAGCCAACCAGGTCTTTGCCTGACTGGAGCAGCCACACCATTGAAATGGCAGGCAGGTCTGGCATTCATTCCCTAGGTAATGCCCATGGTGTAGGAGGTGGAATCCAGATTCCCAGCGCATGATGATGTGGACAGGGCTGTCCTTAGGGTAGGGTGAGAGGGGCAGCCGTCCAGGGCCCTGTGATTTGGGGGGCCCCGCGGGGCTGCACTGCTCCCCCCCCGCCAGGGACTGGATGAGCTAGCCAAAAGCAGCAGCCCGGTTCACAGGGCCAGCTCTGTGGTAAGGTTAGAGGAGTGGCTTGCCACGAAAGCTGCTTAAGGCAGTAGATCAGCACTACAACAAAGGTGAGTCATTAGGACTAACAATGAGGTGCTAATTGTTCAAACAACCTCTATGCCTCCTCTCTGAGTCAGGATCTCTTTGGACTTCTCTCATTCATATGAAAAGGGCTGAGGTCACAGACAAGCAACTTTTGTGCTTTTTTTTAATCAATAGACCCAATGAAGAAAAGAAAAAACTGTGAACATCCACTTATTCCACCATTTTTGGGATCTGGGGATTGCAGTTAGTTTTGCAAATCAGGACTTGCCTCTTTTTTCAGTGGGTTGAGAATTCCCTTGCTTGCAAAAAAAGTTATAACCTGTAGATTTTAATAAAAACTCCAGAGGGTTTTTTTTTGACTGATAATTAAAAAGAGACGAGAAAAGCAAACTGTTCTAGTAGGAGACTTTGTTACAAAGTATGGTATTTTGTCTACAATTAGAAAGCCTAAGTAACAGAATAAAATCCAACTCAGGGATGGATCTGCTGGAGGGAGAAGTTATAACAAGGTCCTAATCTGAAGGGGGGGGGGGAGTAGATAGCCTCATTGTGCTGCTGCCTTATGCACACTGCCAGTGGTCACCAGACCAAGCAGAGAGGGCTAGCACCCCTCCAATCACAATATTATGGACAATTGTGTGTTCATGGAGACTCATGCAGACTCAGGGAGCAGATGAAGAGCAGAGGTGAAAGTGGAACCCAGAGGGGCTGCTTCAGTTCCTGGGATTGGGCAGTGGAGAAGGGAGCAGGACCCGGAGGGACTTGGGCAGGCTCAGCAGAAGACAGGATCTTCCAGGACCTTTCTTTCCAGCCTGGCATTCGCTCTGTCCTCCTTCCCGTCTCAGCACTTCCATCTGATTTCTCCACCCAGTCACGTCCCCCGCCCCCCGGCATTAGCAAAGAGCTCCCACACACACACTCCAGGCTACTACTACATTGCGGTTTTAGAGACTTGACATACTTCCTGATTTGAGACAGGAGTATGGCATGTGGGATCACCCTCTGCATGTTCCATGTAGGTGATCTCAAATTAGATGTGTAGATTTCAGAGATGCAAGAGAAGCCTCAAGAGAAAGCATGAAAGCCATGAGGGATTGCCACTCCCCAACTGCCTCCCCCAGCCATGGTCACTGTTCAATTTTCTGGCAGTGGCCACTTTTTTTCAGTGGAGGGTTGCCACATGGCAGAGGGGTCCGGAGCTAGGTGCCAAGGAAAAATGTTTGACAACCACTGGCTTAAGGGCGACTGAGAAACCTGACCCTGTACTCCTGTTCTGTCGCTTGTGGCCAGCTCACCTGGTCCCTGGCATGGGTGGCCGGCGCAGGGGCTTGCCTCTCCCCTGGGCTACCTCGCCCCATCTTCTAGTGTCCTGGGGGTGAGTGGGGGCCCCACAGAGGGTCATTCGCCCAAGGCCCTCCCACCCACCTAGGGACAGCTCTGGATGTGGGGCTTCCCCATGACTCCATCCACGCCCCTGGGAGTCACCCTCTTCCCCTCTCAGAGACATGGTGTGATGTGGGATCTCCCTTCTCACAGGAGTGACAAGCTCACCTTCTGTTCCATGGGAGAGAAGTGACGTGAGCTGGGGTCCTTTTGGTCCCGGACAGATAGGTGTTCCCCCAGGACAGACTTACCCCAACTTCTGGAGTGCGTCTGTGTGGGGGGGTGGGACCAAACTTACGGCTTTCCTTCCCCAACCCCCACAGCATCCTCAGTCAGTGTGGTGTGGGTGTGGTTCCCCAGAGCAGTGGGATTTGGCATTCACATTACACTGAGAGAAGCAGAGTGCAATTCACACTGTCCAAGCTGTTGTTTCAGGCTCTCAGCAGATTGGGGCAGATGTGAATTTATCAGTTACCTTCAAGTCACATTTTTAGGCTTTTCTTCTCCATTTGGAAGGTGAGAGACTTCCTTTGTAAATTGAGACCTGGGCTTCTGATGCCATCATGACTGGGGGAGCTGGAGCTGTCAGCACAGGCCCGGTTGAAGGCAAAGAACTGAACTTCTCAAAGTCAGATCTGAGTTCACTTTCTTATCTAAATTTTGTCCCAGCTCCAGCTGGATCAGCCCTGTGCAGCCCCATGTTGGAATGGACTGCAGTCCAACCTAGCATGGTGCCTGTCACGCTGTGCAGTCCCAAAGTGCTTGTCTCACCACAGGCTACCATCCAGCAAGGTATTAACACCCTCCTCTCCCATTGACTCCAGTGAGAGTTGAGAGTGCTGTGCACCCTGCTGGATGGATGCCCTCAGGTTGCAGGAGAATGTCTGCTAGACATACATGTGCCTTTATGATGACTCTTAGCACTTACTCACCTTGACCGGCTCACATTCTCTTGCAAGGGGATCAGAGCACTTTATCGCAGGGGGTTGTCGGTATTTCAGAACTGTGTGTGGTGGGGCATAGAGAGTTAAATGGACCAGAGCAGGGTCACATGGCAGGTCACTGGCTGCATGTCATAGAGAATCCAGATCTCTTGAATTCTGGACAGGCCTGACTACTCTGTGCTCCTCAGTAGCTCCATGTGTTGGGGAAGCTATGGTCAGCTTTGGAGTGAAGCAGTTTTGGTCACCAGGCTAGTATATTTCCCACCTCCTCCCTCAGTGGGCCGTAGGGTTTTATCTTCAACCAGGACCTTGTTTAGTATTTTGTCTACGTGATATTAGAAAGCAGCTATTTGGCTCTGCATATTTCCAAAGCAATGACTCTTTCCCTAATATTGAAGCTTCATTTTCAGGAAATCTATCAGTGTAGGCTGTAGTTTACTTAGAGATGGGTGTGGAGTGATTTTTTCACACAGGCACATAACAGTCTACAAGTAACTGCACTGGTCCACAGGGCAATGGCATGTTTACTTGAAGTGTATTTTTCAGCCACTAGATACCTCTGTACTTATAGAGTTCCAGGTGTGGTTGGGTCCTGGTGAACAACATGGGACAAAGCTGGAACTCAAGCTGTGTGGAAGCCTGTTTATATGTGTTGGTAGGTGGTTTTTTTAAGTGCTCTCTGTGTAGGAATATCCATGAGTCCTGAATGGGCTTTCCTGTCTCTGTTTTGTGCAATTGATTTGCCTTAAGCTCTCAGGGTATTTCGCCCTCCCTCACCTCTCTCCTGCCTCTTATTGCTAGGAAATCACCCCTGGCCAGCTGAGCCTGGAGGACCTTCTGGAAATGACTGATGACCAGGTCTGTGAGACGCTGGAGAAGTTTGGGGCCAACAGCGAAGAGTGCGCCCGGCTTAACGCTTCCCTCTCCTGCCTTCGGAACGTCCACAAATCAGGTGAGGAAGGGTTATGTAGAGCTAGCTGCTTCTGCTGGGTCCTGTGGGCTCACTCATCTGCTGAGGAGTCCTCAGACTCTCTCTTTGAGCCCTAGGTGTTCCTTCTTCTTCTCCCCATAGCTCCTTCCTCCTAGTATTGGCCCCATCTTTTCTCCTGGTGGAGTGAAAGTCCCTTGTTCGGTCTAATCAATGTTAGTCCTGAGCTGGCTAGAAGGGATGGGCCTGCTGTTGCTTCACACCCTTCAGCACTGGCCCAGGTGAGAATCAAAGCATCCAGTGGTTTCCATCAAAGTCCATGGTCTGCAGCACCCTGGGCACCACTTGTTGTCTTGGCTTGCAACTTCAGGAGAGCGTCCAGTGTAGACTAGAATACATGTAGAATTAGATCCTATGTGGAATTAGAGCCAAGCTACAAGGTGGCTCCCAACTCTGTAGAAATGCTGTGATTCTGGTGTTTAGAGGGTTTCCTATATAGCCCTTTGTGTCCCCACTATTAAAGGCCATGCAGCTCTTCCACAGTGGGCAGTGGTGCCAACTACCTTCCCCCTCTTAGAGACAAGTCCCTGCAGGCCAGAGTGGAGGCACATGGGCATGGAGCAGTGCATGGGAAGATCATGTGGCCTATGTCAATGCTGTGGATAAGCAGAGCCCTTCAGTCTCTAGATCTGTCATGCTGGCACCCGTATGAGGGAGATGATGGTGAGGGAAAGTGCTGCCAAACCTCTGGGTTAGGGGCAGTTCTAGAGTTGAATGGCCAGTGGCAGGTTTGACATGCGAGCATATGGCCGGGTCTGATGTGTGCCTGTGTTGGGAAGTTTTCTTGTCTGTGTGTCAGTCTGATGTCTCCACATCTGGCCTTTCCTTTGGGGTTTTTCTGCTCTGATTTTGGACAAGAGGGTCTGGAGTGAGAGAGAGAGAGAGAGAGAGAGAGAGAGAGAGAGAGAGAGAGAGATGCTGTTTGGGTACAAAGCACTTGGCAATCAAAAGTGATGGCAGTGAGGTGTGAGACCAGCTGCGTCTCACTGACTTGACAGCTCATAAGGAGCTGAGTCCTGATTGGTGGTGCAGTGTGAATCTGGATTCAGAGTTAGCTCCAAATTCCCTACAAGCCCAGGGTACCTTGGCAGGGGTGCCAAGTCATCTCTAGCCTGTATGAACTTCTGGAAGGGAATGGGAGAAAGAGGTGGAGAAAGGGGCTCTTTCTCCCATCAACCCCTCATCTGTCAACACAGTTACAGGCAGCAGAAGGGTGGAGAGGAGGCTGCTGTGGGCCACAGAAACTCAGATCGTGATCACCCTGAGACAGGTCTTTCCTTGGTGCACAGGGTACATGGTGCTTTCCAAAATGTTCCACCAGGGGAACAATTGCCTGTGATGGTTTGGAGTGTGTATGTACCGTAGTCTACCTGCAGTGATCTTTTTCTCTCTGCACAGGCATGAGTCATGTCCTAACATGATTTGGCCAGCACCATACTGAAACATGTGTCTCCCATCTTGTGGCCCTGTGTGAACTCTGGCAAGCTGCTTAGATCTGGAGCCTGCAAATGCTTGCATGAACGCTTAGCTTGGCCCACAAGGTCGTCCCAGGACAGGAGGGGGTGCTCATGGGCTCAGAGCAAAGCACGCATCTAGGTGGGTGTAGCAGCCAGACCATAAGCTCCCGGGCATGGTTTTCCTCCAGGGTGGGCTTGCCTATCTGTTTCTGGAGGCTCTGAAGTTTGTATTGTTGGTGTTTGCAAAGCATTTTGGTATCTTTGGCCAGCTGATACAATAAAAGCGCCAGACGTCATTAAAGGGAAGTTAGTCATGCTGAGGCTGTTACATACAAGGTTCAAGACTGCTAGGGGAAAAGCTGCCCCCCCCTCCCCCACTTCTTGCTCCCTGCCAGGTGGCACTGTGCTGGAAGGAGACGTTGGTTATGTCACTCCATCAGTCATATCATTCTCTGATCTGCCTTCCTTTGTCCAGCAGAGGGCACCAGAGGTCCTTGAGAGAGCTATTGCCGCTTGCAGAGCGCAAAGTCCAGTTCTAGACGTGAGACCGGGGCCATCTTTGTCCACAGAAGGTTAAGGGATGAAGAAATGTGGAGGCAGGCAGCCAGAGAAGCCAAAGGGATTTTGCTGGAACTGAAGCTTCCACCTAAAATGCAAGGGCCAAATCCAGCGTTTGCCTTGCATCTCTGAACTTGCACACACCAGGGCTGAATTTAGCTTGAGCTGTTCATCAAAAATAAGTCTTGCTTAGTTCTAATCAGAAACTGACTCTGATCCTCCAGGCTGTCCTGCCTGTTCTTGGCTGTGCCTATGTCAGCTCTGCAGCCTGGGCCTTCCTGTTCTCCGGCCCCAATGAGTTTGGGCCCCAAACGGAAGGCCTCTATGTGTGGTACTTCATTATTGCACTGCAGATGCTAGCATTATTCGTGTTCAGTCCTCTTGTCTCCTTAATACATTTTACCTGTCCCAACAGTACCTAGTAGTCATGAGTCCCATAGGGTAACTGAGTGAAACAATGTTTGCTTTAACCTGTTTTAATGGTACCCTAATTTCACTGAGCATTGCCACAAGTCTCAGCCCTGGGTGATTTTCTCTGCCCCTCTTTTAAACTAAACAGTCACAGCCTTTTTACTCTTTTCTGGTATGGAAGCCTCGGTTTCCCTGTCCCCTATGGACAGCATCTCTAGCAGCTAATGCCAGTCCTTCCTGCTGAGTTTAACCCAGGAGGTTAGTAAAGGAGACCTGTGTCAGATAGGATAGCATAAGGGCTCCCTGTCTCACCTCTCTCCAGGGTTGGATCATCTGTTTTCTTTCTGATTCCCAGTATCTCATCAATACCCTCCAAAAATCTTTCCCAGCTCAGGCTGTCTGTGGGCGACCCGCAGCTGCACTGCAGCCCCTAGGAATAACTTCTGCAGGCACAGGGCCTCCTTTACAAGTTTTGCATCTTCAGCTGAAACCTCTGCACAAAGTGGGCAGGTTCCATTCTGCCCAGCTCACACAGAGGTAGGCAGCCAAGTGCTGTCCGAGTGGCCACTGGTGTGAGTGTATCTCAGCTGCAGTCAGATCTTTGCGATGCTGATTGCCCGCAGTGCCCGCTGACTTCAGCTGCTCAGCGCCTGTGAAAGGCAGTGCCCACAAATGGATGTGTCAGAAGTCAGTGAATGGGCAGTGCTCCATATTATGGAGCTAGAGGATAGCTCAGGGTCATCCAGCTGGCCAGTGGCAGAGGCTGGTCTCTGGACTCCCAGCCCAGTGCCCTGTTCAGGTAGGACCATGGCTCTGCTTTGCTAAGTGAGCTGGCTTAGGATTGCAGCAATTTTTCTGAGTTCCTGCCCCAGTGTCTGCGTCTTGGCTGGCAGCAGAGGGCGCCCTGGGATAATGAAGCTTACTTGATTGGTGAGCTGGACCGTGACAAAGTTGCAGCTCTCTGCAGTGAGATGCAGGGCTCAGGCTACGGAGCTGTTTAATTGTGGTGTTGGCAGTCAGACTTGGGCTCCAGCCCAAGTGGGAGGCGCCCATGAACCCACATCCCTTGATGCAGGCTCTGGGTACCACTGCTGCGGTTTTTTTGCAGTGTGGACATACAGGTCGGGTCCTGTGGTGCTGTATGGGCTCTCACTGAGCTCCTTCTGCAGTTGTACTTGGGGGTTGCCCTGACCTGTGCAGGGGGAGGAGGGAACCCCACAGGGTTAGTTAAGGTGTGGCATGGCTCTGTGGTGTTGGATATTGTGGTGCTTGGATAAGGGCTCCTCTTCCCTGCAGCCTGGCTGCTCTGCTGACTGTGTCTGAAGTCTTGCACTTCTTGTGACTTTCTTGTTGGAGGAGGGGAGTTGGGGGTTGGTCACCCCAACTGTATAGTCACACCAAGGGCTTTTCCAAGAAGCAAATCATCCCTTGTGCTGTACTGTGCCAGTACAAACCCAAAGGGTGGAAGTGCCGCACTAGTACAAAGTGGGGCTTATGTCACTGTCATTAAATTGGTTAATTACTGGAGGAAATGGTGCTTTCCTTGGTAAACTTGCATTGCTGGACACTGGTTATGTGCTGGCATGTCCTAACTGAGGGCAGATGGACACTGTGGGTGCAGGTGAACCCCAGCTCCCATGTCCTTGAGGGGAGCCCCTCCAGATTTACCCAGGTAAAAGTGAGATCAGACATTCAGCTGATGTAGCAAAAGATGAGCTTGTGCCTGACATTTCCCACCAAGCACAAGTCTCTTTAACTCCCTAAATCCAAGCCTCTCTCATGCCTCTGCCCTCCTTCCCTTTGGCATTTTTGCTAATTCTGCTAGGTATTTGTCCAAGCGTATTGATTCTTCCCCTTGGAGCCTACTGCCAGGTTTGAAATGTAAAAGGCTCCCAGCATTGTCTTTGTTTAAATACCTTCTGCTTTTAAAGCCTTCTGCAAACAAATCCCCTTTCACCCTTGGTGGTAGCGCTGAGCCCAGAAAATAGCAAGGATGCTGCCCATGTGTTCAGGGCTCCCTGGACATCAGCTTTATCCTGCTCCTGGTCAGATTTGCACACAGAGAGCAGACCTAAGGAGCATCAAATGTTCTGCAGCAATACCATTGTTTGCCTGTTGAAAGTACTCAATATCCTCTGCTTCATAGGAGCCAGTGATGGTACCCTCTGAACATCCCAGCATGGGACTGCATGAGGGTGGAAGTCCTGCTGCTGTTACTTTGTGCTCTCTTTAGGGGACATGCTGGAGGGCATAAAACAGGGGTCTCAGACATGCGGCCTGTAGGCCCCATGCAGCCCCTAAAGCTATTTCCTGCAGCCCACAATGACACTATCATCACTGATATATTGCAGTATTGTTGCACGAAAAGGTTTCAGTGGTGCGGCCGTCAGGCTAACATACTAGTCCTCATGCAGCCCTCGTAGTGATTTGAGTTTGAGACCCCTGGCGTAGGAGGAGAGAAAGTACTGGATGGTCAGGAGGTGATGTTTTCTAGTGGGCTGAACACAGGAGTGAGAAGCAAGAATTGCAGAATTCTGTTGCTGGCTCTGACAGAGAAATTCTGTGTGGTGGGCGGTTTACTTAATCTGTGTGCCTCGCTCTTCCTATCTGCAAAACCAGAGCTGGTAACGTTTGCTGATCTAGCCGGTGATAAATTGGCTAACCACTGAACAGCACTTTAGAAAAACACCCAGTGGCCCACGTGCTAAATAGTAGTGTTGTCGCTGTGTCTCTACGTGGGGAGGACAAGATCAGATCCCAGCTGTATTTTTCCGTATTCAGCCCCCACAGACAGACCAGCAATTAGACACATTGACATTCTCCCTAGTATTGTATTGGTGCTACCAAGTCATTCTTTACAATAAACAAGAGGCAAAGAAGCATAGCATTTAAGGCTTTCCCCCTTTGAAAACTGCACCTGCTGGGTGGGATGGAGCCAGTCTTAGGAGGTGATGTCAGGCTTGTTGGTAAGTAAGTGCACTAGAAACTCTCTGGGTGGTTTTCTGTGTCTTCAGGGCACCAGCCTATTCTGGAATTCAGCAAATGGTGTGTTTCCTCTTCTTCCTGAAATGTCAGTTTTGGACATTTTCAAAGCAAGCTGTTTGGAACTGACATTTTCAAAACTTTTCATTCACCCTGAACAAAAATCTGTGTTTGTTTTTAGTTTGCGGGAAAGAACTGAAGGCCCAGTTTGGGTTTAAAACAAATGGATTTTTTTTCCTGGATATTTTCACTTTAGCCTCTGCAAGGCAAAATCAGTTATTCAGCCAGTCTTGCATCATTTTAATAGTCCAAAGGTATGCAAAAGCACTGTGGTCACCATCTCATCCCTGGTGTAGTGAAGCCAGTGTAGTGACACCCAGCCATGAATCTGGCCCACTGTCTTTTTTGCATATTGGCATTTCACTAAATGGAGACCTGGGTGCCACGTAAGCCACCATCACACTGACTTGCACTGTGCAAGACAAACCCTGAGGCGAGGTCCCCTTGGGCTGACCTGGTGGGGGCCCACGACATGGGATTGCACCATGGGGACTGGGAATATGTGAGTGGGCAGGGGAAGAACCAATTGTCCAGTTGTAGGGTGTATCTGTGTTGCATTCCAAGGAGTGATGGACATGTCCTGGCAGCTTTCATTTATCCAACTTGAATAAGAGTAGTGAAGACCCAGCAGCTGATTGAGTACATACCGGGAGGGGGGGGATAGCCTGTGGTGCCACAGCATAGTAAAATTGTATCTGCTCTGAGGAGGAGGACGGATCTGAAACAAGCAGCATGCCTTCTAGCGGGGTGTGTTGTCGGGTCAAGGCAATATTTTTTGCTCTACTGGTCGTGTAGAGAGCAGTAACGCTTGGTCAGGTAAAGCTGGCTGTTGTCATGTGATGTTGATTGTCCTTCTGCTGCAAATCCTTTCCAACCACCCCAGCACCGTTCTGCAATGTGACAGGCAGAAGATGTGAGGTGTTCAAGGGTGAGTGAGACAGGATGCTCCCTTTTGAGCAAAACAAACAAGGAGTCCTGTGGCACTTTCAGGAACTAACAAATTGATTAGTTATAGGAGCTATTATGCCCACAAAAGCTCATGTGATAAATAAATGTGTCAGTCTTTAAAAGAGAAACAGAACTCCTTGTTTGTTTTGCAGAACTAGACTGACATGGCTGCCCCCTGGGACTTGTCCATTTTGAGAGACCCTTTGTACTGGATATGGCAGCACCACCCTGTGGAATAGGCTGAGAATTGCTTTGGTAATGCACAAGTTAAACAGCTTGGCTCCCACCCTTCTCCAGTCAGACACTTCTTTCCCTTCCCATGGCACAGCAGTGTCCTCTCTGTCCACTTGCTTCCTGGCACAGAGCCCTTCTTGTTCTGGGCTGAAGAGTTGAGGGGTGAGTGTGACAGATGTTGCAGTGGTTGCTGGGGCCAGGCCTGCTGGCTCCCCTGTGGTTCTTGGATGAGGAGGGTGGGGGAACATTCAGGTTGCCATGTGCTTTGCCCCAAGGGGGAAGGTGGAGTCTGGCATCCCAGCTTACAGATCATTAACTGGGTGCAGAGGGAGTCCTGAGTAGGTGGGAGCTGCCTGCTGTCAGCCAAGCTTTCTGCCAGCTCTTCCGTTTGTTTTCTTTGCTTCAAGCAACTGCCTGTGTCCCTCTGACCTCTCCAGGAGAGTGCACTGCAATTGTGCTGTTACTTCAGGGCTTCTCCTCCCCCAGGTCCCAGGAGGTTCCCCCTGGAAACAGGAGTGGGGACAGACCCACCTTTGTTCATAAAGGCAGCCCTTGTTTGCGGGCACTGCATTGCTTTAAATGGGTGCAGCCCAGGGAGAGGCAGCAGTAGGAGGTTTGCCCAGTCTGTGACTACCCTTAACTCTGCCCCTCAGCATTCTGCTTGTGTCTTATTTCTCACCCCTAGGGCTGCAATGCCTGATTCCTATGTTCGCACTGAGCTTCTGAGCCCCTCTGTGTCTCTCTGGTCACTTGTGTTAGAATACCTTGGCTGCGTTTCCAAGGCTGGGTTGTGAAAGTCAGGGCTGGAAGCAATGGTGGGAGACAGAGAGGGCTAGATGGGGGAAACATGAGCAGACATAGTGGAGGGCCGTGTTGCCAACTCTTATGATTTTATGGTGAGATTTGCGACATTGGGTGATTATCTTAATGTGCCAGCTCCTGGAGTCATGTGAACACAGGACAATCTCCACTTTCATTGATAATGTATGATTTTAGCCCTCATGGTTTCAGAGGAACTCTTAAAAGCCTGGCTACCATGCTACCTGGGCCTTCATAAAGCAGATGGCAAAGAAAGAGCCCAGGGATTCTGGTTTCATAACTGTGACTTTTATAAATCTCGTGATTTTGGGTTGGGCTGACTCCTGACAGAGTGTTTGGGAGGGGTGCACTGGCAGGATTATCTGGGGACGATCAGATGCAGGAGGGGACTCAAGATCTGGATTCTGTTCCTGACTCTGCTGCTGACCTGCTGGGTAACCTTGGGTAGCTTGCTTCCTTGCATCCCTTGTCTGGGGTGTTTAGACTGTAAACTCTTTGGAACAGGGACAGTCATTTGCTATGTACAGTTCTTTGCACAAACAGCACCTGGTGCAGTACTGCCTAGATATTGGTCAGGCCTCTGGGGGATACCATAGCTCAAACAGTCACTGTGGACAAGGGTTTCTGCTGTTGGAATAGTCAAAGGACAGATATTTTATTTTCCAGGAGATGTTTTCTTGGGTCTCACCTTTGTACCTTCCTCACGTAGCCCAGGAGTGTTGCTGCCCTGGGTAAGGACCCGGGCCACCAGCCCAGGCCCAGCCCCCTGCCCAGAGCGGCTGCGGGTGGTGGGGCCCCGGATCCCCGGCTGGGGATGGGGCCTGGAGCTGCAGCTGGGCCCCGGATCCCCGGCCCAATCAGGCTGGAGGCCGGGAGAGATGGGGCCCCGCCAGGCCCAGGGCACTGGCACCGGGATGGGGGGCACGGGCTCCGTGTGCCCGGCACCAGCGATGCCCCTGATGAAGCCTGAGTTCAGCCTTCCTTCTTTTCCTCGTAACCTTCTCTGAGTACTTGGCTTCACATTCATCACTTGGGCCTGACCCTGCAAGGTTTAAAGACCTCTCCTTTCCTAGCTTTCCAGCCAGCATCACCAAGAGGTAACTGCCTGGTAACTACAACCATAACGTAATAAAACATAACATCCCAATGGGAGGGGAAACACCAAAGCAGCCCACCATGATAACATTTAATTTCTGAAAGGGAAGCTACACAAAATGAGGAAGTTAAGCAGAAATTAAAAGGTAGAGTGTCAAAAGTGAAATTCCTGCAAGCTGCATGGAAACTTTTTAAAGACACCATAATACAGGCTCCGTTTAAATATATACCTTAAATTAAAAACAGAGAGAGGACCAAAAAAGTGCCACTGTGGCTAAATAGCAAAGTAAAATAACCAGTTAGAGGCAAAAAGGCATCTGTTAAAAAATGGAAGTTAAAAATCTATTGAGGGAAAGTCTCTTGAGGAAAATAGAGAGGAGCATAAACTCTGGCACGTGAAGTGTAAAAATATAATTATGAAGGCCAAAAAAGAACTTGAAGAACAGCTGGCCAAAGACTCAGAAAGTAGAAGTGAAACAATGTGTAAGTACAGCAGAAGCAGGAAGCCCACTATACAAGAAGTGGGGTCACTGGACAATCGAGGTACTGAAAGAGCACTCAGGAAAGATAAAGCTGGTGTGGAGAAACTAAATGAATTCTTTAATTAGATCTTCATGGCTAAGGGTGTGAAGGAGATTCTCAAACCCAAGCCATTCTTTTTAGGTGACTAATCTGAGGAGCTGTCCCAGAATGAGGCATCATTAAAGGAGGTTTTGGAACAAATTGATAAATTAAACAGTGTTAAGTCAATGGGATCAGCTGGTATCCACCCAAGGGTTCTGAAGGAACTCAAATGTGAAATCACAGAACTAATAACTGCCTATCATTTAAATCAGCTTCTGTACCAGATGACTGGATGATGGCTTATGTGACATCACTTTTTAAAAAAGGATCCAGAGGCAATTCCAGGCTGGTAAGTCTGACTTCAGTGTCAGGCAGATTGATGGAAACTATAGTAAAGAACAGAATAATCAGAGACATAGATGAATACAATTTGTTGGGGGAAAAGTTAACATGGTTTTTTATAAAGGGAAATTGTGCCTCACCAACCAACTAGAATTCTTTGAGTTGGGTCCACAAGCACATAGAGAAGGGTGATCCAGTGGATAAAGATTTTCAGAAAGCCTTTGACAAGATCCCTCATGTTAAGTAACATGATAGAGGAGGTTTGCTTCTGGATCAGTAATTGGTGAAAAGATAGGAAGCAGGATAGGAATTAATGGTCAGTTTTCAGAATTGAGAGGTATGTGTGCTGTTCCCCTAGGGGTCTCCACCAGAACTAGTAGCATTTAATATATTAAATGATCTAGAAAGAGAGTAAACAGCGAGGTGGCAAAATTTTGCAGGTGTTACAAAACCACTCAATCTAGTTAAGCAAACTGTGAGGAGTTACAAAGGGATCTCACGAAACTGGGTGACAGGGGAAAACAATGGCAGATGAAATTCAGTGTTGATAAATGCAAAATAATGCGTACTGGAAAACACAATCTGAACTATACATATAAAATGATGAGGTCTAAATTAGCTGTTACCACTCAAGAAAGAGTTTTCTGAAAACATTCAACATGCAGTGGCAATCAAAAAAGCTAATGGAATATTGGGACTCATGAGAAAGGGATGGGTAATAAGACAGAAAACATTGTATTGCCTCTCTATAAATCAATGGTATGCCAACATCTTGAATGCTGTATGTAGATCTGGTCACCTCATCTCAAAAACTATATGTTGGAATTTGAAAAGGTACAGAAAATGACAATAAAATTTATTAGGAGTATGGAAAAGCTTCTGCATAAGCGGAGACTAAGTGAGATACGGACTTTTCAGCTTGGAAAAAAGATGACTAAGGGGGGTTATGATAGAGCTCTATACGTCACGGCTGTTGTGGAGAGGGTTGTAGTAACCCTTGGGGAGGAAGGGGTTAACATTCTGGTCAGGGGGTCCCAGGACAGCCAATAGGAACAAAGCATAGCTTTTTGAATTGGAGCAGCTTTGCCTGTGCCTGTGCCTATGGGCTGCAGCAGAGCTCCTGGGAGGATAAAGAGGAGGCCAGAGGGGCCTGAGGAAGAATCCAGCAACATCCTTACTGAAGATAAGTTGAGTTTGTTACTGACCAGGCGTGAGCAGAACGGGAATGTCTACTTAGACGTGGTCAGGGTATTTTCTTTGTTTTTGGATTTCTCTGTGCTGAGCACATGTACCCCCTCCCACTACCCTGTAACTACCTAAGTTAAATCCCAGAGAAGCAACTCTCTGTGTTTCTTATCTGTTCTTCTTAATTAAAGATTTTATGTTTTAAGTAAGCTCTGGTTCTGTGTCCTGAAAAGCAAGAGGTTTATGTGCATGTGCCTCAGACTGCACAGCCAGCTACTAAAGGGGACTCTGTTCCAGTTCCAGCTCGTATTGCAGCTGTGGTTCAGTCACTCTCTGGAGAGAGGAATAAAAGTGATTGAGGACACCTCACAGGAAGGAATTCCCAAGTGCGCCTTCCTGGGTTTTCAGAGGTTTTTGCATTTGGGTGGTGGCAGTGATACCACTCCAAGGCCAGGAATTGGAGGCCTTGGAGAATTTTAAGAGCAGGCTTTAAGGCCAGTGGCTTTTCAGGCCAGTTGCAGGCCCCCACCTTCCCACTCTGGCACTCTGAGTGCAGGAAACAGCCTTCACAAAGGTAAATAAGAAAGTGTTATTTACTCCATCTTGTAACACAAGAACTAGAGGTCACCAAATGAAATGAATAGGCAGCAGGTTTAAAAACAAAAAAAGGAAGTATTTCTTTATACAACTCACAGTCAACTTGTGGAACTGCTTGTGAGAGGATGCTGTGAAGGCCAAAACTCTACTGTTGTTCAAAAAAAGAGCTAGAGAAATTCATGGAGGATAGGTCCATCATTGGCTATTAGCCAGGATAGGCAGGGCTTGCTGGGTGCTGGGGCTGGGAATGGCTAATGGGATGGATCACTTGGTGATTCCCTGTTCCATTCATTTCCTCTGAACTACCTGGCATTGTCCAATGTTGGAAGACTGACACTGGGCTAGATGGAGCATTGGTCTGACCCAGTATGGCCATTCTTATGTAGAGTCAGGGCCCAGAGTGTGACAGCATAGTCTCTTGGAGCAGTCCATGTGATTACACAGGTGTTGGGAGGCTAACTTCCCTCACCGTCTGTGGGCAGCAGGCACAGTCGGGCAGAGGTCCTGGGTGTCCTTTAACAGTTAGCAAGCAGGGTGCTATCGGGGTGTCCCTGGAAGGCTGAATGCAGCATGTAAAGTGCTGTCTCAGTAAGAGGCGCCTAGACCCCATAAGTCAGCCTTCAACACCGTAGCGTGGCCCTTTTCCCTGTCAGCATAGCACTAATGAGCTGTTATCCTCTGGTGCAGCAGATGTACTTCACCAAGTCTTACACAGAGATGGTGCTTCCTGTCTTCCTCCCTGTTGCGTCTGTCTCTGGTAGCGAGTTTACTGTTTGAAGCCCAGACCCATGAGCTGAGCACTGATTCCCTGCTCTCCCGACTGTGAGCCCGCAGCCATGGTTGCTTTCTCCCTCTGGTTCCTTGCATGTCATTAAAAGTGAACTAATGCAAATGCAAATAGTTTTTTGTTTAGCGAAGCATTAGGGCTTGTGTCCCTGGCTGGGTCCTGGTTAAGGAGCTGCAGGGGCTTCAGGGATGCATTCATTCAGAACCTCTCCCACCTGCAGCCAGCGGGCTGGGAGGGAGACACTGCGCCATTGTGGAGGTGACTGGTGTGGGTGTTAAACACAGGCATGGCGAGCTCCGCAGGAGAGTAGACCTGGGCAGAACGAGCAGTGGAAAGGAGCAGGAGCAACTGTATAAGCCATACAGTGCAGGCTAATATACTAGCATAGCACCTTACATGCTGATAAGTGGACTAGGCAATGTGATGAAGATCCCACCATCATCACTGAAGTGCAGTCTCCTCTTGGGGGTGGGGGAACAGGGCAGCTATTGTGCCCCCTCACTGATGTGAAAAACAGCTTAGCATAGATGTTCAGAATTGCTTATGTGCTTGGAAATCTGAGAGCATGTTGGTAAGTGGGATGCAATTGCCATGAGAGTGGACACTGACTCTGGAAAGCTCCAGGGGTTGTGTATTATTTCAAAGGCTCATTGAAGTAAAGGGTCCTTTAGCCCCAGATAGGGAAATGGCTTCTGGGATGGGGTGGGAAGAATGCCACCTGTTGAAGTATGAGGCGCCATTTCCTGCTGCAACTAGGTTCCTCCATCTGCAGGCGAAAATGCTTTCGTCCGCTGCTGGGGTGGAATGTGAGGCAGTCTGTCCTCTCTCCCTCTCTTGTTTGTTTAACTGCTGCGTGCAACTGCAGCCTGCAAAGGGGTGGGAGGTCAATGGGAACCAGTTTTTGGCGGATATGAGGGTACACATGCAGCTTATCTTAGTTTTCTTCAGGCTTGGCATTGCTAACTCTGCCCTTCACAAGCGGGTATGTGACCCTCCTCATACAGCCCTAAGACATACGTGTTGTACCCCCTCTGGTCTGTAGGAGAGTGAATTGAGGCACAGAGGCAGGAGGACTCTCCCAAGGTCATGCAGCAAATCATTGACGGAGCCAGAGGAAGAAACTAGAATAGACTCTTTTATTAACCATTAAGCCACTGTCCCCTACCACAGTGTAAACCAGGGGTTCTTAATGTTTTTCGACCAGGACCCAGGTTAAATTTGGGAGTCAGCTTCGTGCCCCATGGTTAAGTTTTGAATTAATAATGTATTTCTTTCCTTCAATTTGTTAAAGAGGATCATGGCAACCCATTTTGGGTTGTGACCCATAGGTGAAGAAGTCCTGGTGTACACAGATCTCATGCGTGACACTCAGCCCCCTCTTCAAACCCTGGGCCAGCACTGTTGTCTGGAATTGACAGAGGCTTTTCAGTTCTGGACAGGAAACTGAAGAATACCTATGACTGAGCATTACCAGTTTGAAAGGAAAGGAAGAACTAAAAACTCAAGTTAAGTTCCCCTGTTCTTGTATCTTATGGGGAGGAGGAGAATTTAATTGTGTTCTGCATGAGCTGCACTGATTTAATAAAGAAAAAGTAGACTGAGGAAAGTATCTGACGGCTCTAGCCCTGGGAAAGCTGCCACATCATGCTACACAGACTGGTAGTCCAGGGAGACACCTGCCTTGTGGGGGCTTTTTTTTTTTTTAAAGGAGGAGGAATCCATCATTGTAAATCGTATTTCTTTTGTGGCTTGTTTCCCCATGCTCACCTTTCTGCCTGGTTCCCCAGCTTGAGTGCTGTGACATTTGCCAGTGCTTAGCAAACAATCCGCCCAGAGCAAAGACTTGTGCTGAGTTTGGGTAGTTGGGGATTTAACTGAATGTCGTGTGGGCTGGTGGGGCTGGTAAAACTTATTCTCTCAAGGACACGAGTCTTGCTCACTGTCACTGAGAAGCAGGGTTTGTCAGCCAGTGTCCTCAGTTTGCTCATGTCCCCAAAGCTCAGGGAATCCACTCCCTGCCGCTGTTCCTTCCTGACCATCTAAACTAGCTTGGCTTTTGTTCTGATGCAGGATTGGATGAGCTATCAGACCACAGGCTTCATACTCTAAGCTAGTCTCTAACTAACAGTGATTAGGATGGGAGCTGGGGTGGCAGCTTATCATACAGCTGTGATACGAGACAGGGCTAGATGGGCCTCAGTCCTGATCCACTCTAGCAATTCCTGTCTCTCTAGGACAGCTGCTCTCTCGCCAGTCTTTGGGAGGGTGGAAATAAGTGTGTCTGGGGTGTTTTCTGAGTCTCTGCAGACAGGAGGAGGATTGGAACAGCCCAAAGTTTCCATAGGGCAGCTCAATGATCCCCTCCTGGAGCCTTTGGTGGGGGTAAGCAAGAAAGCTGTACCCACTTTCCTGGTTTTGCGCTGCTTGGCTTAAAAATCCCCACTATCACCTGATTGATGGAACAGCCCCCCTCTTCGAGGTGGAAGAAGCATCTGCTTTCCCACCCAGCAAATCACTACTTCATAATAAAACCTTGTGGCTAGAAATTATCTAGTGACTTGTTCCAATCTTTGCAACTCTGGGAAGCATGGTTGAGGCTGGATGTGTGGTATAAGTCCACTGGGAGGGAATAGGGAATGACGGTGAAGGCAGAAATGAATGGGTTGGATCCCTTATTGTTTCCAGGCAGCCTGACATATGAGTTTGGAAGAGGTGCTGCCCCTTTGCATAAAGAGCATGATGCTGGCAGGGCTGTCCCTAGGGGGAGCGGGGCCCAGGGCGAATCAGTTTGTGTGGGGCACCCCCATTTTAAACCTTGCAGCATAATGTTCCCTCTAAGCCAGTGGTTCCCAACCTGTGGTCCGGGGACCCCCAGAGGGCCACAGACACTTTGCAGGGGGTCTGCGGAGCCTCTCCCTACCAGGGCGGGAATCCAGCTACAGCCCTGATGCTCCCTGCCAGGACTGCCTTTCCCCTTCTGTGGCTGTCTCCTGGCAGGGGATGGAGCCACAGCAGCTCCCCAGCAGGGGCAAGGGCAGGGGACCACAGCTGCTAGGGCTCAGCTCCCTGGTGGTGTGGGCAATGGTGGTGGCAGCGCTGCTCACCACCTGTCCCACTGGTGCGGGTCAGAGTCTGCCCATGCAGGCCAGATTACATAATTAGCTGAGGGGGCTCCGCAAAGATTTTTTTTTTGTTACAAAGGGGTTCCCAGCCTGAAAAAGGGTGGGAACCACTGCTCTAAGCTGAAGATACAGCTGAGCAAGTTCCCTGCTGGTTCTCCAGGCCCCAACGGGCTTCTTCCCTGCTGCCCGCTGGCTCCCCAATAACTTGTGCACCCATAACTTGTTCAGCTGCATCATCAGCTTAGAGGGAACACTGCAGTGTCAATTTTTCTTTAATAAAATCATAAATTTCTAGCCCTCAGGCTAACCTGTTGCAGAGAGAAGCAGAAAAACATGACCTGACTTTATCCTAAAGGCTCAAAACCCAGAAGTCAGAGAAAATGGCTCCCCCCCATTTATTATTTCTTTAAACATCTCTTGATTTTTAAGTGAGTTTTAATGATATATTTAAGACAGACTTGTGACTATTTTTGATGTTTAGGGTAGGCAATACTGAATGTGTCATGGTGATGTTTCATCAACCTCACAGCCAAGTGGACAGGAGTATCTGGAGGTACTCTTCTTTGTGGTTCTGGTTTTCTGTTCAAGATGGGCACACAATTTTACAAGTTTAATAATTTCTTAGATCAAGTTTTTGTAAAATTGAAAATTCAGAGAGAGAGAGATGCTATTTTTGGATGATATCAAGAAATAAATTCAGGTCCTCTCTCACCTTAAAGCACTGGATTCCAATTGTCTAATATATGTTATTTCCTTTATACTGCCTGACTCCTTTTCCATCTTATTTTAATATAAGTATTCATACATTCCTCATTGTTTTGCAGGCGATCTAAGTACTGTTTGAGGATGAGAGGAAGAAACAAGGGACCTTTGGCCTCCTCTCAGATACCCTGATGTAAAACAAACAAGGAGTCTTGTGGCACTTTTAAAAGCTAACAATTAAATAAATTTGTTAGTCTTTAAAAGTGCCACAGGATTCCTTGTTTGTTTCACTAAACTAGACCCACAGGGCCACAGTTGCTTTCCTCTTTGCCATGCTTTGGCACTGGTGGTCTGACTGCAATCAATGACAATGGGGCTTATTTACAGTGCAGAAGGAAGGACAAAAAACTTCTTTAATATGTTGATTGATGGCCATTAACCCTAAAAACCCAGTATTTCCATATGAGAGGTAGCCTGGGATCTTCTCTCTCAGGTATAATAGATCATTACCTGCAGGGAGAAGTTTGCTCGAAAAGACATCCCTGAAGACTGAAAAGTCTACACTTTCTGGAGATGCTGATGTAAATTCAAAGAGGAGGTCCTGTTTGGTAAAGGTTGGGGATGTGACATTCTGCTGACCTTGTCCCCGTTTGCTTGACTGAGGCTGGCTCCATAAGTTTTATCTCAACATTTGCCCTTTCTCTTCCCCTCAGGGAGCAGTTGTGGGAAGGTGGCTACTTAAGAGTTAGTGCAAACAAATGCTGCCTGTCCCAATCCCCTTCCCTGACCAGCCGGAGCTGCTCCCTAGTCCCACAGCTTGAAGAAGCTCCCTGCTTCCTTACTCCAGCCGGCTGCGTGGGATCCCCCAAAAGCATGAGGCCCCCCCAAAGCACGTGGCCTAGAGTGGTTGCCCTTCCTGCCCCCCCCCCCCCCCAAGGACGGCCCTGGGTGCTGGTTTCGGGCATTAGTTGTTCAAACAAACCTAACAATTTAGCAAGTAACACTTTCTGAAGGAAGTTTCTTGGTTTATCAGCTTAAGTGCTGTGCCTTCATTTCTGCCTGGGTACAGTGAGGCTAGGGACACTTGATCTCTCCTTGTCCCGTGCTCTGATGCTTTCAAGAAGTGCAGGGTGGTGATGTTCGTCTTTGTCCTCTGTGGGTTTTTTATCTTGACTTGAAAGGGGCTGTGAACATGCCATCAGCACGATGGCAGTTACAAGTCACCCTGTCTCCTAGCAATAGTGTTGTGATCAAGTCATGGGAGAAAAGTTTCACTCCTCTTGATGCTACCCAACAGGTGCATGTGCTGATGGGGAGTTGTTGAAGTAGGAATGGAATAATGGTGTGAATGATGCAAGGACCCTTCACCCACTCCAGCAGTTGAAATTGAACCACACCCAGTTAGAGATCTGAATCGCTCTAGATCAGTGGTTCCTACTCTGTGGCCCACAGGCCAAAAGTGGCCCCTGGGTTTTCAGAGTGGCCTATGGCTCTCCTCTGGCTGGCTGTAGAAGGAAGTCACTGCCTAAGTGCCCAGGTGGGGCACCCCTGGAAGTAAAAGGGAGCTGCTGCCTAGGGACCCAAGTGAAGCGTGCAGCTTCCCTGCGGCAGCCGGGGAGATGGGAGATTCTCCTTGCTGGACTCCTTCCCTCTTCCTGCAGTGTGGGAGAGGATGGATGGGGAGACGAGGTTCCTGGTGGAGACTGCTGGCCCTTCAGAGTTGTAAAAATTGTATTTGTGGCCCTCAGGCCAGAAAGGTTGGAAACCATGGCTCTGGGTCATTTCCAGGCCCTTGTTGCTTTTAAAGTGTTGCTTCTAACATTGACTGGGGCTGGGGGAGGGTTAGCATCACCTACAGACTCTCCCATATACCCTGGGTGCTCCTGGGCAGTCTCCCATCCTAGGCCTGATTTGGCTTGTGGTGAGATGTGAACAGATCATAGTCTGGGGCTGTAGGACTGCAAGCACCATTCTCTATGGCATTTTCAAGCTTTTTTTTTTTTTTTTTTTCTGGGACCCTCTGAAAACATTTCTGGCTGTGATGACCCCTGCCCCATGCCAGGCCACCCTTACTTCTATGCTGCCCCTGTGAACGGTGCTGCCTTCAGAGACCCATCCAGCAGCTGCTGCTCTCTGGCCCTCCAGCTCTGAAGGCCTCTGGCTGTCAGCCGTGGCACGCAAAGGCTGACAGCTCCTGACCTCCCCATAAAAATCTCACAACCCATCCCCATAAAAACCTCACAATGGGAAGTGCAAGGTCATGCACTTAGGACAAATAACAGGAATTTTTCTTATAAGTTGGGAATGCATCAGCTGGAATTGACAGGGGAGGAGAAGGACCTGGGTGTACTAGTTGATCACAGAATGACAATGAGTAGCCAATGTGATGCAGCAGTGAAAAAAGCTGATGTGGTCCTGGGATGCATCAGAAGAGGTATTTCCAGTAGAGATAGGGAGGTGTTAGTACCATTATACAAGGTGCTGGTGTAACCTCACTTGGAATATTATGTACAGTTCTGGTCACCCATGTTTAAGAAAGATGAAGTCAAACCGGAACAGGTGCAAAGAAGGGCTACAAGGATGATTCAGGGAATGGAAAATTTTTCCTAGGAGAGATGACTTAAAGAGCTTGGTTTGTTTAGTCTGAGCAAAAGAAGGCTGAGAGGAGATATGATTGCTCTCTATGAGTACATTAGAGGGATCAATACAAGAGAAGGAGAGGAATTATTTGAATATGGCTCCAGTGTGGACACAAGAACAACCAGATACAAGCTGTCCTTCAGAAAATTTAGGCTTGAAATTAGATGCAGATTCCTAACCATCAGAGTAAAGTTCTGGAATAATCTACCAAGGGAAGTGGTGGGGGCAGAAAACCTTAAGTGCCTTCAAAACCAAGCTTGATGAGTTTATGGAGGGAATGATATGATGGACAGTGTAGCTTGGCCGTCGTCTGTCTTTTACAACTGGTGATGGGTATGATAATGACCTGGGAAGGGGCATTAGATGGAGTGGGTTCTGAGTTGTTACAGAGTTTTTGACCTGGCTGTTGTGGGCTTTCCCTCATGCGCAGGGTTTAACTGATTGCCATATTTGGGGTCGGGAAGGAATTTTCCCCCAGGACCGATTGGCTTGGATTGACCTTTTGCCTTCCCCTGTAGCATTGGGCATGACTCACTTGCTGGTTGATTCTCTGTATTAAAGTCTTTAAATCATGATTTGAGGACTTTACTGGCTCAGTTATGGGTTTGAGGTTCATTGCAGGAGTGGGTCGGTGAGGTTTTTTGGCCTGTAGTGTGCGGGAGGTCAGACTAGATGATCATATTGGTCCCTTCGGACCTTAGTGTCTATGAGTCTGTGAGGGATCCTGACCCCAAGGCTGAGAACCCTGCCCTAGAATCTGTCCTAGCCAGGCACTGTGAAAGCCCAGAGGAGTCCAAATGCTTCCCTTGTAAGACTTACTATGGCAGGAGGGACTCTTGAAGCTCTATGGTGGTCTCCCCACATGTGCTGGGAAACAACTGCATCCTTTAATCTTTGGGGTTATTGTTTTCTGTCCCATAGTTCAGGCCTTGGAGGCTTGTCAGTAATGCTTCCTCTCCAGCGACGTCAGGTACAAAGCAATGTTGTTCTGCTGGCCGCAGGGTTGGGTTTCATTGTACCTTATGACTGGCACATGCTGACTATTCAAAGGGTGGAAGGTTCATGGCATCCTGTGCCTTTCAAATCACTCAGTCTGGAGCACTGCATGGTTTGGGTCTGAGATTGCGTTAGATTTATTTCGTCAGCTCAAAGGGCAGAGCGGGTAGCATAAATCCAAAGGTCACCTTTGGTGCTTCAGAGAGACATTTCTGGGGGGACACAGGCTCAAGTCCAGAGAAACTGTAAAACTCATGACATCTTTGGCTGCTGTCTGCACTTCGGCATGTGGCGCTGGGATTTGCCGGCTGCCCAAAAACTCAGCCCAGAACTGCTGGAACATAAGGCAAAGCAAAGCAGCCTGAGATGTTATATTTTTAAAATAAAAAAAGGCTGGGAGGGCCTGAGTTGCCTCCCTTGGTTTAAGCTTGGTTTAAACACAGCTGTAGCCAAATGGGGCTATCCCTAGGTGCAAAGGGATTTGTTCGTCTAACTTTGAAGTTACACAGACTTTGTTGGCTTGCAAGTTCAATGCCAGGTGAAAAAAGCTCCTGTGTTTATTTCTCCTTTAGGGGGACCAGGGGCTGGGAGAGCATAGAGGGAAGAGGAAAATCTGGTGGTGGTGGGTAAGAATGGGAAAAAAAGGGATTAGAGAGTGTAAAAGTGAGGAAATGTCCATGGTTATTTATATAATAGTAGAAACTAACTGAAAATGGGGCCCCATGGTGCTGTAATATACATAAGAAGACTGTACTCACTCTCAACCACATACCAAATCAACAAGACTTGCAAGAGATGAGGGAAGGGACATATCTGCAACTTACAGGTGGCAGAGCTGTGGCACAGGGAGATGAAGTGATGTGCTCTAAGTCTCACAAAGACCTTTTGGCAGAGCTGAGAACCGAAACTAATGTAGTTGCTTTCACCACTAGCCCATCCTTCTTCTTCATGATTTACACAGCTCCTAAGGTGCACAATAAAACTGGCTGAATTTTAGCAAGGTCAGGGGAGAAATGGCTCTTCAGTCTCTAATACGGTTCACTTGTTTCAATTCTCGCTTAAAAAAAATTTTTTTTTTGAAGTTAAAATTGCAGGAGTGTAAGACTGCCAAGCTGATACTAGCTTTATGAATTGAACAAAAAGGCTGGAGCTGTTCACAGATGCGTAGGCTCCATAAAGCTGTCTTGTACCTAGATGTAAGGTGGCTTAGCACCCTGGTGTGGACGTGATTAGATCATGTTGGAACTCTGCTGGCTACAGCTAGGTGGTGGTGTGTTCTGGTAGCCAGAGCACGGTCTGTCTACACTCCACATGTAAACAAGTCAGGGTACTTGTTTGCTGCCCTTGGTGCTAAATGAAACTCTGCAGTAACTAAGTCTTCTGGCTAAGTTGTATCTGTGATGTGGAAGGGCATTATGGGCTATGGCAGTGAAATATGTTGGGAGGCAATGGAGGAGAAATGAAGCAGGGTGGCTTACGGGAACTTGGAAGGCTACTAGAACAATTCCCTTTGCCCATCACTGCATCTAAGGACTGCCCCATCCAATCGAAGAACATTTGACCATTGCAGCAGAGTCATTTGGACATGGTATTTTCTGTGTGCTACATTCCAGCAGTCAGGTATTAAGCTGATTGATTTCTTCATTATTCTTGGTTTAAATATGTTCTATATTTTGATAAGCTGTGAAAAGAAACCTGAGGTCTGTGTTATTCTGCATTTCCTGAACCCCCTGAAGTGAATTAAAATATATCGTACGATATATTTTCTGGCTTGTGTCTTAAAAGAAAATGCTGCACTTATGGTCTTCCGATTTAATTTATAAATTGATTCCTGCCCCTTTAAAACGTTGTGTGTTCTAGTGACAAGAACAATACCAGAGTCAATCTCTAGAAGCCAAGATTTATATTAATAAAGTTGGAATGAGGTGCAATGTCAATGTCCATCCATCTCTGTTTGAGTCATTAATTAGAGACATCTAATTTCCCATGGGAAATAGTGCAGGGGGAGGGGGAGGGGAGAGAAAACAGGTCATTATTGTGTGTATCACACTTAAAGCATAATGAAGTTTTACAAGAATGATTTTCAATATTCAGCAGCAACCCTGCAAATAGTGTAGTGGCTAGCACCTCTGCTTAACATGCAGAAGGTCCTGGGCTCAATTCCCAGGGCGTTGGACTTGATGATCTCACGAGGTCCCTTCTAGCCCTATGATTTGATTGATTGATTGAACCCATGGGAGTTAAAGTGGATCTCATGCACTCTGAGGACCCATTTAAAGCAAATCAAGGTTATGCATCCTAGAAGGTCATTGGAGGCTGTGTGGGAGTCCATGGAGTTGATAACCTTGCCTGGAGCCAACCAGAGGGGAGTTGTCCTACTAAATAGGCCTGGGCCTAAATTTTTACGTGCGACTATGCAGTTGAGATGCAATGCGACCTGGGCCAAGGTTCTAACCTGGGGAGCTTAGTTGTATGAACTTACTGCTATGTGTGGTGGAGTGTTGCTAAATACTAGTGATAGGCTTGTAAACGACATTGTAAGAGTGCAGAACCTGCCTGGAATAGCTTACCAACTAAAGCTTGTTAGTACATGAAATATAGTGCCCACAAGCTATTAAAAATCTGCTTATTGGGTTAACACTTATGTAACGGAGTCTCCTCCATCATGTCTAGGAAAGCAACTTGGAAGCAACATTTTAGTTGCAGATAAAGCACTGATTTTTGGACTCCAAACAGGATTATTTTAATATTAAAAGAGATCCCAGTAGAGGCACTGTGGATTTAGGAATTAATGGTGTGTGACTAGTGAATTGTAAATGGAGCTTATGATCTAAGAGGGAAAATGATCTATCATTATATATTTGTCAGTCAATCCTAGCTATTAGGAAGGGTGCACATACGTGTTTGAAGGTAGGGGGGAGGGAGGTGATGAGAAGAAAATTGGAACTCGAAGTGAGATCTGAATAAAAGAGATGGGAGAACCACAAAGAGATACTAAGGTCAAATCTTGAGCCAAAAAGCCTTTGCTGAAATCCATATTTGCTCCGTGGAAGAGGATAAGCTTAGTAAGAGGAAGAAAAAAAAATAAGCCTCTTAAGAGGAAATTGGAGCAGTCATGAAGAAATGGTGTGGTTAAAAATACATAGAGTACTGAGTTAGATTTCCAGGCTGGCTTCAGACCTGTGCCCACAAGGTCTGTACATTCCTAATCTGTGGTGGCTAGCTGGAAGTCTGACATGTCTGCACCCAAAAAAGACATGCCTCTGCAAGGGGAAAAGTTCGAGGTGCAGTTTGGGAGGCTGGGTTTGGAAAGTTCGTTCGTCTATGCAATAAAATGCTTCTGTGTCCTTTTGAGCAGACTTGAGTGGGGTGGGGTTGAATTAAACAGAGTTATGAGTAGGAAAGACACATGTTGACCTGTTTGAAGATTCCTTTCCATGTAAATGACTGTAAGAGACAAGGAAAAGAGTTAAAAGTGATGGGGTGTGGATAGGGCTGAGCTGAGTCTGGGTTTCTGTGTAGGTGTACAGACAAGAGAAAGTTTCCACCTTAGGCAAAGGGGGAGATAACTGAACTGCAGGGAGCTGAAACAGCTTGCTCACTGGTATACATGAAGTTCATGTTAGGGCTGGGAATGGAACGCCAGCCACTCTACACACGTGAAGTCCAAGCCTCTAGCCACAGGACCAGCTACCCAATCTGTTTTTAAGCCTAACAAGGTGGGCAGAGCAGCTTTCTTTCATAGGGTCAGTAGCAGCCTACAGCACCCATGAGATGGTGTCAAGGAACAGGGGTCGTATTCCACACATGGGCTGATTTGTTGGGTTTGTTCTACATCATTTCATTAGAGGTTCTGTTTTAAAAAGATGCGTTGCTGAAGTGCTTTGGCACAGCTTATTCCTGAGCAGCCAAAGGAAGAAGGTCAGTGGATTTTTTTTTTTTTTTAAACTGTAATTCAGTGCATGGTGAACAACTACTTTAGTTCACTCCTATCCAGCAAAGCACTACATTTAAGTATGTGCTGTCTTGAACAGGAATGGACTTTAAGACATTCTTAAGGGTAAGCAAGAGCTTAAGTGCTGTATCTTAGTATATAATGCAAGGCCTTTAAAAATAGGCTGTGATCCTTGGGAAGGGAAGACTCCTGTTGGTGTCAGTGAGTTTTGGGTATTGCTGAACTGAAGGATTGGGGCAGTAGCCTTATTGTGTTGAATAATGCACCCGCTACCCAAGGATTTCAAGGCAGTCTGTACTTGATGATTAGCCTGGAAAGTGGGTGGGTGTTGCTATCCCCATGCTAAAGATCTGGTGCAGTCACTGAGAAATTAGGGACAGATCTTGAACATTTGGGTGAGAAAAGTTTGGTACCTACATGACGGGAGCTTGCATGGGGTAAAAAGGGCTGTTTGGGCCCCACGTGATTTGATTCCCCAAATTACTAGAAAGATATAGTCTAGAGCAGTCATTCTCAACCCATGCCCCGTGGACTGCTTTTTGGGCCAATCAGCACACAGATTCGACTTATGTGACATTCTTAGGGCCACAGAGGTCATATATATATTGTATGGACGTGGCCCACATAACACAGAGCTGCCTACGTGGTTCACAATAGTCTAGAAAAACAAAAAATGTTGGTGGGCAAATTTTAATTGCTTCTCTTAAAGTCTGTTCAGGGGCGTGACCCCACTACTTTAGTCACATAGGCTCTTCTCATTGCGCCATAGGGGATGCCATGATTATAGCAGTTAGATAATCAGTTACCCACTGTGACCATTTTGTTACTAAAAATGGGAAGAAGGAGAAATTGAAACCAAACAACAGAATCCAGTCAAGCATTAAACAATGGTTCCTTCAGCTACAGTTTCTGCAGTATGTCTGTCTATGGAGAGCATTCAACAGATACTGTAGCTTAAGAGTTGATCTGTTGCTGGTGGAAACGCTCTTCTCTAGGTGAGCTGTGTGAATAACTGATAGTTTGACGTGCTGCAAAAGAGAGAGAAATCAGTCCAGTTCAAGTGTTTGGCTAGAATCAAATATCACTGGCTCACTGACTCATGGTGATATCTTCAGCTCATGAAAATATGGTCTCCAAATGTATGTGCAGCAGGTCTGCGATTCTTCAGTTTCCTGATTATATTGCTTGTGTCTTGGCAGAGGGAAATACTCAGAATATCTTTGAAGTTGGAGTTTTAACTCTTTTATTTAGTTCATTTTCTAAGAGAGCTTTTAACAAGACTAGAAATTCTGTTTCCAATGAGTCCAGACACATCTATTTTCTATTAAAGTTTTTCAGTTCTTAAAATATCCATTTATTTAAACTGAACTTCTGAAGGAGAGTCTTTAAAGTGTTATTGTCTTTTTAAGTTCCAAAGGGGCAGCCATGTTAGTCTAGTTCAATAAAGCAAACAAGTCCTGTGGCACTTAAAGACTAACAAATTTATTTATTGCATCAGCTTTCCTGGGATTTTCTCCCATGAAAGCTCACACCATAAATAAATTTGTTAGTCTTTAAGTGCCACAGGACTCCTTGTCTTTTTACCAATTCTTGGAGAGGTGACTTGTGAGTTTTTCAGTTTGGCAAGGCACTACTTCAGCATTGGCAGATGAAAATTAATTCCCCAGTTAATGCAAATATTTCTACACTCAAATGTCTACATATATTATTAACCAGTTATAGCCTCAAATGATCATCGGATATTTATACATAAACCATCTCAATATTCATAAAATGTCAGGCAATTGCCATATGAAAACTTACTTTAGAGACAAAATATTTGCAAGTATGTGTTTCAAAAACATATACCTTCTTAAGTATTTAAGGGGCAATTCCAAGCCAGAAATGTTGTTCTTAATATTTCAGGAATGAATTGCTGGTCATTGCTCTGCCCAGGTCTAAACCAAAGCTGGGCTGGGGGTCTAATTACACCACACTCACTCCCGTGAATAGTCCCAGAGAAATCGGAGGGCTGTATGCCCAAGTTAAGTTATCTCTGGACTGGGCCTCTCATTTGATTACTATGCTTTGCGTCTGGGCTTTCCATGTATGTATGCTTTCATGATGGGACCTGTCCATGCCCTCCTTGAAGTCAATGGCAAAATCTCCCGTGACTTCACTGGTGCAGCTAGACTCAGAGGCAGATGCCCAAATCCTTCATTTAAAAAGGAAGAAGACCTTCTCTGTGGAACTCTGCTGCCTCCCTCCATTTTGGTTTAAGTGCATGGACTTTCCTGAGGATAGGCAACTTCTCTTCTGCTTCTCCAATTAGTTTTTTTAATGGAATTGTTCATAAGGGGCTTCTCCTCTAATTAAATCTAAGAAAGTCAGTGTGCAAAAGATGGACAACTTAGCAAAGAAACAGGGCAGCTGTCACCCACATTGTTCTGGGAAGCCATGCTGATTAATAAACAAGGAATTAGAAACAGAGAGCGTCTGTTTTGCATCCTCTTTATGCAGGGATCTAAGGCTTCAAGGCTCTGCGTCAGGGATAAAAGGTCACTTGTGTCGCCACGCAGCCATTTTCCCAAGATGCGTGTCAGTGGCTCATTGGCAGATGAGCCCTCAAAGGCTGCTCCCTTGTGATGGGTGAGAGGATGTCTGTCAGTGCTAAAGGTGGAGGAGTCACGGAGTGTCCTGCAAATTTTTCTCTTCTCCGCCATCTTCCTGTGTGGGGCTCTTCACGCTCACTGATTTGGAAGAGGCCCCAGGGTTGTATTCACTATGGGGGTTATTAATGAGGGAAAGCTACATTTCCTCCTGTTCTCTTTTTGTGCCCACACCAATAAATCACTGTGACAGAAGTTTGCTCTTACTTAACGTGTTACATTGTTTAGCTGGGGGGTGGGGGGGGTAATTCAACTGAAATTGCTGCAGACTAGAAATCATCTCTTTTAAAAATGTTATTAGTATTCAGCATATAAAGAAGCAAAAACTATTGTAACAATGGCACAGGCAATACATCAGTTCTGGCTCATAAGTGCAATTATCAGACAAATACACCAGCTCTGAAATAATGAGGTCCCCCCCCATTCCATTACATCTCCAGACAAGCTGAATGGAGTGAGATGGGCTTCCATTTGACAGTGATCTAATGAGTAATACCTCTTCATTATGGTGGGTTTTTATGCACATGAATGGCTCCCAGAGCATCCAGATGAGAATAGCACACACAGCTTAGTGTTGTGGCTAAATGCAGACCCATTAGTTGGGATATTTCTGTGTACTTAAGGGGACACAGTCAGATGGTTCACGCCAGGATTTAGGTTTTGTTTTTGAGTAACAAACTAGTTTTCTTTGGGTTTTGAAAAAAAGATGGTATAAAACCTAATAGAAATGTTGTTTTTTAAGAAAACATCAGCAAAACAGTCAGGAGGTAGCCTTGTTGATGGATTTATGGGAAAGCAAAGGGTTCCTAGGACCTTCCTGGACTAGCTAGAGCATTTTAGTTAAAGCATAAGCCTTTGAGCTGTTGTGTTCTCCTCCACCATAATTTAGAGGTGGCCTACCCAAGTGCAGGGGCATCACTGGCCTGGGGAGGGACCCGGGGCATGGGCCAAGGCCCTGGCCGCAGGCCCCACCCTGGCTGGGGACAGGGCCAGAAGCTGCCGTGGGTGGCTAGGCCCTGCATCCCCGGCTGGGGACAGGGCTGGAAGAGGCCGTGGGCGGCGGGATCCCACATCCCTGGTGGGGGACTGGGCTGCCGTTGCCGTGGGCAGCCGGGATTGGACTCCACACCACGGCCGCGGGCGGCCAGGCCCCGGATCCCCAGCCAGGGACAGGGCCGGAAGCGGCTGCAGGTGGCCGGGTCCTGGACTCCCCACCATGGCCACTGGCAGCTGGGCCCCGGATCTCCAGCCCAATTGGGCCGGAGATCTGGGGCACCAGTGCTGGGATTCAGGGCACGTGCCCCAGGTGCACAGCACCAGCAACATCTCTGCCCCAAGTGTCTTATTGCAGGCCAGCATCACCTGTCTCTGCAACATGTGTTCTTTCTACAACTTTCAAAGTTCAGGCCAGTTACACCTGTATTCCCCATCCACGGTCTGCTGAGGGCACCCGCTTGTAGGCTCTCAGCTCCCCAGCACTCACCTCTCTTGCAGGAGACCTGCAAGGGCTGATGAGGGAGCTGCTGCTGATACCCCACCATCACCAGCTACCCTGGCTGACTAAGCCAGGTCAGGTGACTAACAGCAGGCTGCTGATTGGATACCACCAAGTATAAAGTTTCCTCTTCTGGTCCGAACCCTTGTCTGAGTGACTAGTTGCTAGGGGTATGTCTACACTTAAATTAATTCAAATTGATTCCTTAGTTTGAATTGATGAAAGCTGACTTCAAAGTGATAAAACCTTGTTGAACTTCGAAGTGATGGTTCAAATTAACCCAATGTAGCCATGTTAATTTGAACTTAGCTCGAATCAGCCATGGCTTGATTATTCCTTATGCAATGGCGCCCCCTACCTAATTCAAACTAACAAGTCCTGTGCATGGACGTGCTAGTTCGAATCAGGGTTTCTAGTGTGGTCATGTTAATTCGAATTAACTGAATTCAAACTAATCATTATTAGTTCCAATTGATTAGTTTGAATTCCATTAATTCAAACTAACTTTCTAAATGTAGACATATCCAATGTCTGTAGCTGCTCAGATCTCTGAAACCACATGCCTGCAGCCACACCTGCTTTTTGCTTTCTTGCCTTGAGGCCAGTTGCTCTGGCTGCGCTGCGGCAAGTTTCATCCCTGGGAGCTAAGGATCTGGTTGGGGGTCTTCACTACCACCCTTTCCATCACAGCTGGCCCCAGCTGCCTTGCCTAGTTCCTCCCACACCTCTCCCATTGCACCTGGCCCTTACTGCCTCCCTACCCACCTCTCTATCCAGGGCTTAATTTGTTCCCCCGCTTGCCAGTGCCAGCTGACATATGCTGTGAAATGTGATATTTGTATGTTTGTTACTATCGCTTTTCAGTGCCTCCCAGCTAGCTATCAAGTCTGCTTCTGTGCAAAGTGATAGTAACAAACATTCAAATATCACTTTGCACAGCAGCAGACTTACAAGCTAGCAAATCTTGTTGTAAAAAAAGAGCAACCAAAAAAAGCGAACAAAACAAAAGACCTGCAAAACGTATTTCTTTGGTTTCTACTCTAAGTCCAGTCAAAAATAGAGACAACAGCGCATTATTTTTATTATTGAGTTTGCAAAACAAACAGACAAATGAACCACCCTACAGAAATACATTGCAATTATTTGGTTATATATCTGTGTGTGCATATTTATTTCTTGTTCCTGAAGTGAAATAAGGAGTTTAGGAAAAATTGTCAGAGTGGCTATCAGCAGGAGTGGTCACACTCTGAGACCCCCCCCCCCCGAATGGTGGTGGGAACCCCACAAATTTGGTGTTATCAGCCTGCGTCTGGAAGAACCACTGAAGTGAAATATGTGGCATGCACAGAACACATGCTGGTGTCTATATAGCATGCACTGTGATATCTCTAGTATTTTTTCCCCTTGAGTTCTGTAGAGAGAGTGTGTGTGTGTGTGTGTGTGTGTGTATATATATATATATATATATATATATAATAAAAGGTTCCTTGTATTTGTTCTTACCCTGCCTGAAAGCCAGGTTGCCATAGATACCATCAACCCAACTTTTCATGATGCTGAAGGAGAGGAAAACAACACACGATAATTTTGGAAACCTTAAAAAATTATTCAAAATAGCTCTTCCACTGTGATTTAAGGGCCCTTTCCTTCAGGAGCTTCCAAAACTTGAAGCAAATGGCATGCATCCCTCTGGAAGCTGAGGGTCTCCCCAAGGCTCTTGACCTGAGTGGTTTTGGAAAGACTGGACCATTAACCTGGGACTGGTGCAGGATTGACTGTGCAGCTAGGTCTGGATCTCAAGCCAGTGTCCTCTGGGGAGACGGTGGTGGGAAATATTACTCTCCAGATGTTTTTAACAAATTAAAATGGTGGCTGTGAGGAGCTAGTCAGCTATTGGAGTGGGGCCAGATTAGCACGCAGAGTTCAGTTGAAGAGGCAATAAATAGTGTATTGATTGGCTCTGCATTTGATGGACCTGGGCGTTATGGTGGATGGGAAGCTGGCTATGAGTCAACAGTGTGCCCCTCTTCCCAAAAAGGCCAATTGCATGTTGAGCTGCATCATTAGGAGTGCTACCAGTAGAACAAGGAATATGATTATTCCCCTCTATTCGGCTCTGGTGAGTTTGCATCTGGCATATTGTGTCCATTTTTGGGCTCTGCCATATTGAAAGGATGTGGACAAATTAGAAAGAGTCCAGCAGACGGCAATGAAAATGAGTAGGGAGCTGGAGCACAGGATTTGTAAGGAGAGACTGAAGGAACTAGGCTTATTTAGTCTGCAGAAGAGAAGACTGAGGGGGGATTTGATAGTAACTTCAGTTACTTGAAGGGCTGCTCCAAAGAGGAAGGAGCTAGGCTGTTTTCAGTAGTAATAGAGGACACAACAAGGAGTAAAGGCTTCAAGTTGCAGCTTGGGTGCTTGAAGTTGGATATTAGGAAAAACTTTCTCACTAGGAGGGTGGTGAAGCATTGGAATGAGTTACCTAAGGAGGTGGTGGAATCTTCATCTTTGGAAGCATTTAAGACCCAGTTGGACAAACCCGTGGCTGGGATGATTTGGTGGGAATTGCTCTGCTTTTAGCAGGGGGTTGGACTAGATGACCTCCTAAGGGCCCCTTTCAACTTCAATATTGTATGATTGCAAGGATATCTCCAACCCCAGCTGAGTGTGTGGCCTATGTGTTGCCTGTATAAAATATATGGGTATGTCTCCACTATAAAAGCAAAGTCGACTTTATTAAGTTGACTTAATAAAGTCTACTTAAAGTCGACTTTAAGTAGACCTTATCAAGTCGACTTAGTGAGTACACACTACATTAAGTCGACTTTATAAAGTCGACTTTAAATGGGTGTCCTGGCTTAATTCGACTTAATAAAGTCGAATTAATGGTCCCACTGAACTAAGTTGACTTTATTAAGTCAAATTAGTTAGTCCACATTGCCTTAAGTCGACTTAATAAAGTCGACTTCACAATAAAGTCGACTTTATAAGTGGACCTTTATAAAGTTGACTTTACTGGACCCTAAAGTCAACTTTATTGCCCTGCAGTGTAGACAGGGCTCTGTTTAAGTTGACTTAAGGGCCCTTAAGTTGACTTAAACACATAGTGTAGACATACCTTATCTTCAGTTACTCAGTGTTGGATGTGACACTGGATAAGTGCAATAGTCCCAGATCTGGTAACCCAGGAGGCCGTATTTGTGCCACTCCAGTTGCAGGATTGAGAGTTTATATTGTCTCTATTCCCTTGTCTTTTGTTTG
Source organism: Podocnemis expansa (assembly GCA_007922195.1). Taxonomy (NCBI): domain Eukaryota; kingdom Metazoa; phylum Chordata; order Testudines; family Podocnemididae; genus Podocnemis; species Podocnemis expansa. The sequence continues at coordinate 22,114,845 of ML682041.1, forward strand.
TTCTTGCCCTCTTCCCAGCCAGACCCACCCTCCAACCTGGGGGGCTGGACCCTCTTGGGAGGGTGCTGGAGATGCCAGGGAGTCCATGAGGCATCAGTAATATTGAGTTCATATAACTTCTGAGCGCCGCGCTGGGTGCAGCAGCCTCACACTCCACGCCAGATGGAGCAGAGGAGCAACCCCCCATCGCCAGTCCTGCACTGGCCAGACATCCAGCTGGAGAGGAACAGAGCTGGCCTGATGGGGCCTGGAACAGCGCCACCCAGCTCGCCAAAACCTGTCTACAGTACCCTTAGTTCCTGAGGGATGGAAAAATTGGGGCCCATGGGGTGTGTGGTAGCAGCTGTGCCAGGGAAAGTTTAGTTCCTTACTCTGGTAAGAGTCATTTATTGTTTGTATGTAATTTAGTAGTGTTATCATTATATGCATTTACAGGGTTTATTTATGTTTGTGGCCAGTGAGGGTGTGTGTTTTACCTAGGATTAACTAGGGGGTTCTCAGTCAGAAAGGTCAGGAACCGCTGCCATAGAGCACTAATGACATCCAAATGAAACCATAAGAGATGGAATAGAATTATTTTGAAGGGAATAGTTTGGGGAAATGATTTTTTCCTGCTCTAAACTACATTCCTCATTTAACCAGATCTGATTCAAGAGGAGAGTCCTGCCCATACCCATGCTGTCCACGTACAGGCAGTTGTGTGTCTGTAAAATACATTCTCCAAGCTTGGCCCACTCATTTTACAGCATGATCCGCCCACCATTGAAATGTGTCATTATGTTTCCGATGAAGTGCAGAGATCTTGTTTGTCATTGCTGGGCATGGGAATAAACAGTGGATAAATGTGACTAGGGAGGGAAGAGCTGAGACTCTCAGGACAAGTGGCAGCACAGAGTCTTTCTGTTGGTGCTGGCAATGAATATTGGAGACTTGTCAGTGTCTTACTCTGATATATTGATGGTGGTCTTTCTGTGCTAGAGCCTGTGACCTATTCCAATGTTTAGAAAGTGTGGGTTATCATTAATTGGCTCATGACTATTTCTGTTATCGGGGGGGGGGTGTTGGTACCTAGGAAAAGGATTTGGGGCACAGGCCCCTAAACTCACCCGCCAGACATGGGCCTGCTGAGCTTGAGTGGGGTGGCATAGGCAAATACATTCATTTGGGGGGCAGCCAGCATGGTGACTTGTGAACTCCAATTCTGCCCAGAGCCATGCCCCTTTCACTCCCTTTCTGTCACACCCCTACCCCGATGGGTGGCCTGACTCCAAGCTGCAGCCATTGCTAGGCACCACCAGCAACAGTGGCAGACCTGCTAGGTGGCTGCAGTGCCCTAGCACCAGCTGGGGGGTGGCCTGAGCATCCCTGGAGTCCATGCCCCAGAACTGCACCATCACAATGCACCCTCACCCCAGGCTGCCTGGTCAAACCGACGCCCCAGAGCACTGCTGGCCCTCTTGAATGTCAGCCCTCCTTCCTCCAGGCTGGCCATTAGCCAGCCAGCCAGCCCACCAGATAACCCTGCCCTAGGCTGGCCAGTCCACCCCGGGTGGAAATAAGGAGAACAGTTGTTCCACTTCCACAGTGGCACTGATGCCATATCAAATTTTTGAGTGGAGCAACTTTAACCATGATTCCAGGGACTACTTAGGCACCTGAAACCTCTAGGATTTGTTTTGGTTTTTTTTACAAGTATGTTAGAAATTTAGCTGACAGGAGCACTGTCCCTAATCCCTATATAAAATAAGAAACAAACCCCAATTAAGCCATATTTTAAGTTTTTTGTAAATTTAGAACAATTAGGAGATAATACAGCAAAAGATTCCCAATCCCAAGTTTGATGATGATGATAATGACAAACAACACTGATTTAGGCCACTACAAATGAAAGAATTTTAGGAAGTTTAATGCAATTGGTAGCTAGTTATGTGCTTTACTTTCTGGATTTCTCTAAATGTTGACAATGGGGAGAAATCAGTTTTTCTACTCATAATTCATTTCACTTTGTGTCCTAATAAATGCTCCAATGTTTGGGTTGCAAGCACTGCACAGGAATCTCAGTCTAAGAAGAATTTTCAGTTCATATGTCACCTTTTTTAAAAGGTTTCAGAATCATTTTGTAGTCTATGGTTTTATAACTGGGTATGTCTACACTATAAAAGCAAAGTCGACTTTATTAAGTTAACTAAATAAAGAATACTTAAAGTCGACTTTAAGTAGACCATATTAAGTCAACTTAGTAAGGCTACACTACATTAAGTCAACTTTATAAAGTCGACTTTAAATGGGTTATCTGGCTTAATTCGATTTTATAAAGTCGACTTAATGGCCCCACTGCATAAGTGGATCTTATAAAGTTGACTTTACTGGACCCTAAAGTCGACTTTATTGCCCTGCAATGTAGACAGAGCTTTGTTTAAGTCGACTTAAGGGCCCTTAAGTCGACTTAAACACACAGTGTAGACATACCCACTGTCTGTTTTTGTTTTGCTTTGTTTTTTAAAATTAGTCATAGGTGCTGGCCCTAAAGATGCTGTGGGTGCAGCATTCCCCGAGTTGAAGTGGTTTCCATTATTTAAGGTCAGCACAATGGGTGCATGAACTCTTTTCTTGGTCATGATATGTTTGCAGATTTTTCCATTGTGAAAGAAGTGTTCAGATTATGTGCTGTAACCTGATCGTCCTTCACCACTATCATAAGTGATCTGATGCTGAACAACAGGGTTAAAATGAGGTTGTCATGGAGGAAAATAGTAGAGAGAAAGTATGTGCATTCATTAACAAATGAAGGAAGGGATTAAATTAACAATAGCTTAAAAATCTAGTATGTAACTATAAGGATTTGAGCTAGTAAATACCAAATTTCAATGAAATTCACTGAGTTTTTGAGATTCTGGCCCCCTCAGAAATATTAAAGAGCAAGAGGAGCTCTACAAGATTAGATTATGGCTGCTTCATGAGGGGAGACAACAGAGTAGCTTGTATCAAAAGATTGGCAACTCCTAGGCAGGTATTCTGGGAAAAAACAGGTCCTAGAAAAGTGCAGCCCTGGATTTGGTAAAATCAAGGCATTCATAGTAATTCAAAGCCCATTGCAGGCAAAGGAGAAATTCTCACGGCACACTGGTTGGGAAACCCTGATGTAGTAGGATTTAAGGAGCAATTGGCCTTGGGCAAGTGACTGCTCCTTTAGGACCGGAGTACCCTGAAAATAGTTGTGATTTAGGTGTAAGGGACCATCTCTCTCAAGGCCATTTTACCTGCATGGCAGGAAATGCTGAAATGCTCAAAGGGACTGTCTGTGACTCCAAGTTAAGTCTGTTAGAGGACCAGAGGAGTTCACACCTGTGTGTGGTTGGGGAGTTGAAGCACAGACCTCACAGCCAGTCTAGTGTTTGCAGCAGTCCACCCTGAACTTGGTATTCAGGCTGCTGACTCACTGCAGGCTGCTTGCCAGGGTGATGGCAGCACATACCGACCTGAGCTATCTTTAATCTAACTAGGTGGGGTGCTGGGGCAGTGAAGCCACAGCTGTACAGTCTACGTGCTTCAGCCCAGGCCGGCTGGCTGAGTCACAACCCAGAGTCCCAGGCAAGCTCCTGTCACAGCATCACTGCTCTAGTATCTGAGCCCACTCAGATAGTCATGTCTCTTGAGGTCTCCATAGACATAGTCTGTGTGAGTCGCCCCAATCTGGCTGCCTAATTCGGAGCTTAGCCTCCACTGGGTGGCAGGATGGCATCTGAGGAAGTGGGATCTTCTCCCACGAAAGCTCATGCAAAAAATAAATCTGTTAGTCTTAAAGTGCCACACAACTGCTTGTTGTCTTCACACATACTGCTTCCTCTGTCTGACCAGACACCTGGTCATCATGGTGAAGGAAAGGGATTTGTATCTTGGGTACCCCTGGGCATGATGCATCATGGGAGGTGTAGTCTGGCCAGGAGAAGAGAATGGTCTTACAAGGTCATTAAAGTACAAACTCCATGAAGTGCTGCAGTGAGATAGTCAAATAAAAATATTGTGGTTTTCATGTGTTTGGCTTTTTATTCCCATGAAATAATCAAAATTTTCTGTGGAAAGCAGGAAGTTTTGATGAACTTAGGACACAGACTCATAGGCTATGTCTCCACCAGCAAAAGTTAGTTTGAACCCAAGGTTATTTCAAACTAACCTCGAATTTGTTAGTTTGAACTAATAATGTGGACTAGTCTGAACAAACGTTAGTTTGAACTAGTTCACCTTGTTAGTTTGAACTAACTGCCCTTAGTTCAAACTTTTTGGCTGTGTCTACACTTGGCCTGTCAATTTGAATTCCTGAATTCAAATTGGTCAATTCGAATTGATAATTATTAATTGCCACAGCCAATCCCCTGCCAGGCTCTGGCAGTCTGAGCCGGTCACAGGGAAAAGCATCCCTTGCCCAGCTCCAGCCACAGGGCGGCTAGAGCTGGGGAGGGGATGCTTTACCCCATGCCAGGCTCAGACTGCCAGAGCCTAGCAGGGGAAGTTTCCCCTGCAAGTGGGGGGGGGGCAGCCTTCTTCCTAGGGAGGTGCCTCCTGGGAGGAGACCCCAGTGGGCGGCTTCTGCCTGGCTGGCTTCCCACTAGCAGAGCACCCCAGTGGGCAGCTTCTCCTCCGCAGCTGCCTGCCAGGAGAGTGCACCCCAGTGGGTGGCTTGTCCTGGGCTGGCCACCCATGGGCAAGGCACCCAGTGGGTGGCTTCTGCCGCGCTGGCCACCCATGAGCAAGACACCCGGCGGGTGGCTTCTCCAGTGCTGGCCGCCCGCTGGGAACGCAGCCCTGCGGGTGCCGCGGGACTGTGTTCCCAGCAGACGGCCAGCATTGGAGAAGCTGCCCGCCGGATGCCTTGCCTGTGGGCAGCCAGCTGGGCAGAAGCCGCCCACCAGGGTTTCTTCCCGGTGGGCGGCCAAGCCCCACAGGAGCTGCACCGGGATGCTCTTCCCCCGAGCAGCTGCAGGGCAGAAGCATGGCACCCTGGGAGGAATTTCAAGCCTTGTCAATTCGAACTCAGTGAGTTCAAATTGACATGGACGCATTGGGTCAATTCGAACTACTGAGTTCGAGTTGACCCAGACTTCGATGTCAAACCAGGTTTGGTGAATTCAAAGTCAGCTTTCATCAATTTGAAGTGAGGAGTGCCTCACTTTGAATTGTTGAAAGCCGGCATGTCCATGCACTTAATAGAATTCAAACTGATGACAATCAATCCGAATTCTGCTCTAAGTGTAGACATACCCTTTAAGTTTGCACTAAGGGTTAGTTTGAGTTACATTGCGCTTAGTTTGAACTAATGTTTGAACTAAGAGTTCCTTAGTTTGAACTAAGGAATTTCTTAGTTCGAATTAAGGAAAGGCTAATGTAGACTGAGACCAATTTAGTTCACATTAAGCCTCCTTAATTTGAACTAAATTGGCAGTGTAGGCATAGCCTTAGTTCCCTGCCTCCTTCTTCAGGGAATCTTCTCCAGTGTAGCTTCCTGTTCTTCCTTCCATTGCTAACACTCTGGAGATCTCCAAAGGGTGCTGGAACCCTGCCCGTCTCAACCTCCAACCACCCATGGGACCATTTGTGGGAGATGGGCTCTCAGGTCCCACTGCACTCCACCCTTCCTGAATCTCAGCGGTCTTTCCCTCTATACCTGGGGCTGAGTGTGGTACTTTCAGGTGGAGTTGGGACAGGTTTTGGCAACCTTCTTCAGCTTTCACCTCCCATTTCTGTGTGAAGAGTGATACCACGTGCAAAGATGGCATTCCTACTACCTCATTTCAGAGCTGGCCCATATGCATTTGTTCTAAGGATGTTCTGTAACTACTTGGGTCTCTTTCCTGTTGTACTTATGCCAAATAGTTTGAAGGATTCATTTTCAGAACTGAAGCTGTTCACACACTGTTTGCTTTGATTAGATAGCATTTGCTATTTGCTACTCACACACAAGTGTGGTTGTTCATTTGCATGCTGTTGTTTCAGCTCCTTGATTGGATGGCTGAAACATTTTAAAGCAGGAATATATAAATAATACAATTCTGGGACAATTGTTTACTGAATACATATTTGTGCTAGAACTTGTGATGCTTTTGGGGACTGCAGATGTTTTTATAAATGCCCTGGTAATAGGCAACTGCCCCCTTAACAGAGAACCAAGTGAGCTGTACCGGTCATGTTGTTTTTTACATTAATGCAACAAGAGCTTGTAGCGAGCACCTTTATCAGTAATTACATAACTGGAACAGATTTGCAGTTCATTTCAGGCTGCTGTTCAGCCTACTGTCCTAGGCTCCATCTTCCCAAAATGGAGGTTGATCTTCATAGAATCATGGAAACTGGAAGGGATCATGAGAGGCCATCAAGGCCAGTCCCCTGCACTCATGGCAGGACCAAATACCCTCTTAAACCATCCCCGACAGGTGCTTATCTAACCTGGTCTTTAAAACTTCCAATGATGGAGATTCCACAACCTGCCTAGGCAACTTATTCCAGTGGTTAATCACCCTGCCAGTTAGGAATTTTTTCCTAACGTCCAGCCTAACCTTCTCTTGCTCTTATTTAAGCCCATTGCTTCTTGTCCTATCATCGGCAGTTAAGGAGAACAATTTTTCTCTTTCACCTAACCCACACAATCATTGCGGTGTTATCGAGGACAGTGCTGGAATTGCAAGCCATTGGACTGGAGTCTGTGGGTTGGAGTTTCCCAATTGCATGGTAAGGGGCTCTGTAGGGAAGTGTTCATGAATGCAGTCAGTTTATACTTTGTAGAGAGGCAGCCTAAGGTGAGGAGGGGTGAACTGGACCTCTTTGTTTTAGGGAGCTGCCTGCTTTTCCCTTTTCAGTTTTTGGGTTCTTGTGCATTGTCATGCTGAATTCTAAGAAACAAAGTCATGTTAATGCAGCAGTTACCTGAAGTACATGTAACCGTTCTGCTAGGGCAGGCTGGCAGAACGAGGGCTGGGTTTGATACCTAGGGGTTTCCCAATAATGTAGCACCACTAACTGGCTCAAACTCCCACCCAGATTTCTGGGACATCCTGCACTGTTCCCTGGACACCCCAAAAGGGGTAAGGCTTCCCCACTCACAAGCACAAGTCTGAGTGCAGTAAAACAGAGTGTAAAAAGCCAAATAACAAAAATCAGTGCTAATCTAGCAAATCAGTACAGAGCAAGGTTCCCAACAACCCACACTGCATAACAGAACATACAAGACTTAATGGCAAAACCAGCACTGATCTGGGGAATCAGTGCTAACTACAGTCCCAACCAACCCTAGGGTACATAGGAAGTGTCTTTCACGCCAGCTGTCCACCGACACCATCTACTGGCCACTCACTTCATCCAAGAGCTCCCTCCCTTGGCTCCACCCACTATCCACCAGCTCTACCCACCAGTCACTCACACCACCCAGCTCACCACCACAGGCTGCCATGCACTTCATCTGCTTCTCCTCTTCAGTGACTTCTGCTCAGAGAGAGAGGATTTTGTCTCTCTCTAGTGATTTTAGTTCAGAGAAAGTTTGTTTCTCTCTCTAGTGATTCTAGCTCTTAACTTCAAGTAATTGCAAACAGCTACCTCTATTTAAATGACAAAGGCCTCAGAAGAAGCCTAGCCAGCTCTATCATTAGGCAGAGGATACAATACAAGGTGAGTCAGAAAAAGCCTCAAACCCCTACTCCTATCTTCAACTTTTTTTCAGGCTGAAACATGTGGTCACCTTTCCTACAAATCTCTTTAACTAAAGGTAGTGTTTACCCTTTAACTAACCCAGACAGATTTGAAACAAACAGAGTAGCAATTCACAAAAAGACAGTATTTCATATTTCCCCTCAGTAGAATTACAGATATTGACAGATTTGTGATCAGATTAACCCCAAATGCCATTACCCACTATGCCCTGCACCCAATATGCTAATACCTAATTGTGCTCTTTGTGTTCATGCTGATACAGGACCCATGCAGATTAGATGCCTCCCTGAGAAGCTGTTAGGCACAGCTTCTAAGCCTACCTTACATATATATGTTTTTATTTAACCTCTGTGTGTGTTCTGTGAACATAATACTGCTGTTACACCAGCTGCTCCACACAAGGCCTGGAGTGTTGAATGGCAATGTCTTTGCTTCATTGGTCATAAATGGGCTGCCTGCATTTTTTGTGGCAGCAGATTGTCCAGAGGAGTGAAGCCCTAGTCCTTTTAAAAATGGCACTTTTCAGCCCCCCCAATTAAACATCTGAAAATTCCCTGCACAGAAATGCAGCCCAAAGTAAGAATTGCTCCTTAAGGAGCAATTACTGCAAGCCAAAAGGACTCATTCAGTAAAACTGAAAACAAGAGGAGTGGAATGAAAGGTGGCTGACCTTGAGACCTGTCATAGCCTTCCCCAATCATCCTCTTCTCTCTTATTGTTCCAGTTTGCTCTGCCATAAGGATTCTGTAGTCCTTACTCAGTCAGAATTCCCCCATCCTATACTGGTGGCTTTACAAGGATGCAGGACTGAGCCCTAAACAATTTGTGACTCAGAGGGCTACAAAAGGATTCTGACCATGCAGTCAGATCTCCTGCATAACACAGGCCAGAGAGACCTGCTGTGGGGGGACAGCTGGCTTCAGCTTACCGAGCACGTTCAGTCCCTGTGAGCATTCTCAGTACAAGCCAGGCAGCAAATCTAGGGGGGACATGTGCCCCCACATGGCCCACCTCCGCATTGTTCTACCCACTGATTCCAGCTTCTAGCCCAGGAGCTTGTGGTTGAATTAGAGCTTGTCTTTTAGCCCAACCATGTTCCTGGTGGCTGGTGAGGGCTGTGCGGTGACTTCTCCCCTGTCCCCCCCACCACAGCCCAAATGGGGTCTGCATATAATGCCACTTTATGGGAAGGGGCTCACTTTTCAGCAGCATCATGGGGAAGAGCTTCCTCACAGGCATCCGTCAGTGAATTGCGTTGGGTCAGCAGCTCTTCAGAGACTACACAGAGAGGTCAGCTTTGCTATCACGCAGCAGAGCCATAAGTTGGGGGGTGTGTGAGAGAGAACTTGGCATTAGTTAACTGCTGCAGTGAATCCAGATAGAAGGTTGGTGATGGGAGGGGTGAAACTGGTGATAGTTGCTATCTCCTGGTTGTTTTTGAAAGTAGTGAATTTTCTTTCGAGAATGGCTGCACTAACAAACAACGGGAGAGGACAATATCAGATATTCCATCTTAGCCCATTTCTGATACATAATTGGTGGCTTGTGGTCAGTGGTGCCTCGGTCCTCTTTGAACTTTTTCAACTAGCAGCTTCACCCGTGTTTAACTTCCAAAAATTTTAGCGGGGACAAAGAGAAGATTAAAACATAGTGTCTTTACTATCATACACACATAACAACATGTACAGGGTTTTTGGGGGAGACACAAGGGGAGGAGTTTAAGAAAAGAAAACCCTGCCAAACAAGATGTTCCATTACTAATGCTCCTTCCCTTGGGGAGAGGTTGAGAGAACCTACAGCAGGCCTTGACAAATGTATGTTTCTGGTCGCCAGGTTTAATAGCCTGTTTTACTTTTACTAGCCTGTTTCACTAGAGTTTTACTAGGCTGTCACCTAACTCCACTGCAGAAATGTGAGCCAGTTTTGTCCACCCCTGACCTAAATAATGTTAGTCATTTTTAATGCACTGCTGGAAGGTGGTGGTGAGAGTGATGTAAGAGTTGATACAGAATAGAAAGGGATGAAAAGAATTGACTCACTGTGAGGCTAAGGGCAGGAGTATTGCTGGGCACATGGGCCTGTGCTCCAAAGGCATTGCAGAGTGCCCTGAGTCATGCCTCGGAGCTGGGGCTGGCGTGGCTTTTTCAAATCTTCCACCCTGCTGCATGTCCATGTATGTGTTCCAGGAAGGGAGTTGGTTTGACATCTGATGGCTCCGATCAAGGTAAGTAGTGTTTTGGGCTGGGAGCTGGATGCCAGCCACCATGGTGCAGGCCTGGGGTCTGGGTGGGTGGACCTTAGGACCAGCCAGGTCTGGCATGATCTGGAGTGGGGGCCTTGGGGTTAGGCATGGTCTCAGACACAGGGCCCTGGGGAGAAGCTTTCTCTGTAGCCCTCAACTGTCTACAAAGCAGGATTTGAGAACAAGAGGTGCTAAGTCTTGATACTGGCTTGTTCACAATTTGTGAGCTGGTAGCACAAAAGAGGGGAGCAGAGCCCAGCATGGAGGTATGGATCTCAATTTTAAATAACTTGCTAGAACCTAGGCTGGAGGCAAGCTACATGCAGTCTGCCCAACACAGTCATAAAATGATTGGCTCTTTGCAAATGAAACACATTTTTTTTAAACCCACTTATTCTTAAATATATGAGCCATGATTGAAAGATTTATATCCTCTGTAATAAATGAATGCCTTTGCATGCCCCCATCTCTTCTCATGGCCAGATTCTGGTCTGTTGCAAATGATACATCCATTTGGAGTAAGCCCTTTGACTTCAGCGCATTTTGGATTTATGTTGTTATAGTAAACAGTCTGTGGGCTGCACTGAAGCAGGGACCTCATTTGTGCTGTCTTAGGCTGGGTGATATTCCTCCCAGTGAGACAGGCCAGCCCAAAGATAATGCAACACCTCAGAGTCCCTGAAGCCCTCAAATCAGGGTTTATGGGTATACACTCATGACTCTCTGCATTGGTTGAAATCCACCCAAGGCTGGTGTGCAGTTGACATGTACAACATTATCACTGGCAATTCCTGACCTTTGAGGCCTTTTTACAAACGGAGTGCTTTTGCAGCATAATTTTAATACAGAATAGTTCAAGAACCAAGATTCTTTGGTTCCTGTATTCAGTGAGCCAAACACCCAAATCAACTACCTTGGTGCATGTCATTAGCTAGGACAGTGTTGTTACCTGGCGAGCTGGAAGCAGTGGTGAGGTCACAAGCTTGGCTGTCAGGACTCACAGGTTCTTCTCAGTTTTCCTCCAGTCCCTTGCAGCTCCTCTGTGTTCCCGGTATGCCACCAGAATGGTGTCTCAGAGCCATCATCTCTAACGATATTTCCCTGCCTCTCGGGCATTTTGAGTGTTCACTTACTTGTGCTTTTAAAACAAACTGCTTCTTTGGATTTTTCTCTCACAAAAGCTCATGCAATAAATAAATTTGTTAGTCTTTAAGTGCCACAGGACTCCTTGATTGTTTTACTGAACTAGACTAACATGGCTGCCACTTTGGAACTTGTGCTTTTAAACACGCTCTGTAGTTTGGCCTACCCATGGTAGTTGTACCAGTGATACTGTTGGGATTATTTTAATAGAACTAGTTCTACCAGTACAGTGCATCGTCTTGTATAACAGAGACTCAGGCCCATTTGACACGAAAATGTTAGGTTCACACAGTTGTTTTGCATCTGATGAAGTGGTTTGGAGCCCACGAAAGCTTATGTTCAAAGAAATTTGTTAGTCTTTAGGATGCCACAGGACTCGAGTTGTTTATGTTGTTATGGTCTCTGTAGCGTAGACTTGACCTTATGCTGGTGTAACTGGGAATGGGAGGATGCCATACTGGTACAGGTCCTCTTTTGTTTGATGTCCCTACATCTACTTGAGGAGTGGTGTTGTGTTTAACCATGCTAATGTGGTTTAAGCACTTCTGTACGTAGACAAATTCTGTTGATCTTTATCAGTATTTTTTACCTTAGCTGGCTTATAGGATGTTGTAACCAGTTTAAGCATCAACTTTATCTCCTTCCCTACAGACTCATTTTTTTTTTTGCAAGGTAATGTTTCTTTGTGTCCAATTCTCCCCCTGCCATTCCCTCAAGAGCTTTGAGTCCACCACAGGTGTGGGTGCACTGTTGATAAGGGGCAAAATGCAGAGACCCCACCCTTGGGTTCTCATTATCCTTTGCATCCTATGGAGCTTAGCCTTGCTGGTGCCCCATGTGCACAGAGGGGTTTTGCAGTAGCATCAGGCTTGGTTCAGCAGAGGAAGAGGCTATGGATCCCTTGGCCAGTTCTTCCCCAAGGAGGGGGAGTACACTGGCAGGTGTGGGCTGTCCTGCTACATAGCCTGGTGGAGATGGGGAAGGCCCCAGTGCAGCCTGCACGCTGCCAGCCTGGATTGTGTCCTTTAGAGACTTGCCATTAGATGAGAAAAGCATTGAAGAACTGAATCGAATCTAATCATTGCTACTGTGCTCAACACTAATATCTGAGTAATTTCCCTGCTGCATTAGGCTGTGCAATCGTCTCCCAAGGGAATGGCAGAAGCTCCACTGATCAAGTCGTTTGAAATTAGACTAGACAAAACCCTGGTGAGGAGTTAGCAGGGAAGAGTCCTACACTGAAAGAGGGCTGGGTAGATGCGCTTACACTTGGTACTCTTGTGACCTGTCATTAGAAATGAAACCCCTCCCTGCCAATGTTCCCTCTAAGGATTGGGATGTCATGAATAAAAATTTTAGTTTTTGAGCAGAAATTTTGTTTTATGGTAATTTGTGAGTCCAACTTTACAGTTACATATTATTAGCCAAATTTACCAGAACTATAGTTGTGTACTGTACAAAATAGGCCTATATTTTAAAATGTGGTAGCCCTTCTGCAAGACACAAAGAGAAGGGCCATAAGGAGAATTATTTCCATGGATGAGCCCAGCACTACAGAGCAGGAGAGAAAGTAACATGTAGTACAGACTCCTGTTTTCTAAAACTACTGAGACCCACCTTTAAAAATCAGGCCCCTATGGGGGGTGGGAGGGGCTGGTCCTGCAAAATCACTCATTGCGTTTGAAAATATGGGCCCAGAAACCAATGTTCCTTCCTGGGGCCTCCTGTGGTTGTCCAGCACTAGATAAGATACACCAAGGTAAGGATCAAGGAGTCCTGCGGCACTTAAAGGCTAATAAATTTATTTATCACATGAGCTTTCGTGGGAGAAAATCCCACTTCCTCAGATGCTTTGAAGATGGGGGAACTTACCGAATGAGAGGAAAATAAATACAGGGGAATGCAAGACTTGGGATCAAGTCACACCATAAAAGCAAATCAAAACAGTTGTTAAGGTTCAAACTCTGGGAAACAGTCTACGGGCCCACATTCTGTAAGATCCCCCATCTTCAAAGCATCTGACAAACTGGGATTTTCTCCCATGAAATCTCATGCCATAAATAAATGTATTAATCTTTAAGTGCCACAGGACTCCTTGCTTCTTTTGCTGGACTAGACTAACACGGCTGCCCCCTTTGGAATTTACCAAGGTAAGTATGTAACCAGAGACTTGGGACCAATACGCCTGCGTCCTCTCCCCTCTCTTCCCTTCTCCCTGTGTGCTCCACTCCCCATACCACCCATCCCCTAACCCTGTACAGGCTCTTCTTTCCCCTCCCCTCTCCTTTCCCTGGGCAGGTTCCTCTCCCCAGCCCACCCCCTTTGCTTACCCCAGATGGCTCTTTCCTCTTTCCTCTGCCAAATCCTCACCTCCTCTCCCCTTCCCTTTCTCTTTCCCCGTGCACCCTCTCCACAACCCCTCCCTCTACTGTCCCCGCACACGCTGGCAGCTCCTTTCCCCAATCCACGCCCCCTTCCCTGTTCCCGTGTGTGGTGACTTCTTTCCTTTCCCCCCCCAGCCTGTCCCTGCACAGCCCCTTCGCTTTCCCTGAGTGCACACAGCGATTCTTTGATTCTTTCGCTTGTCTGCCTGGGCCAGCAGCACCTCTCTCTCCCCGTCCCTAGTTCCCTTCCTCCTTCCCTGTTCCTGCTCAAAAGTGTCTCCTGTCCCCCTCCCCTTTCCCTGTCGGGGCTCCCTGATCCCTTTACTGCCCCCCCAAAGAGGCTGAGTCAAGCCCCTGAAGGCAGCTGTCTGGCCAGGCCATTCCCATGCTGAGGCTCAGAGTGGGATGGGAGATTTAAAAAGGCCCCAGGTGCTCCAGCTGCCAGGCTCCTGCGGCAGCACTCCTTGGGCTGGATGACAGCTCTTGGTGGGCCAGAGTGTGGCCCACCAACTGTGGATTGGACAAGCCTTTTCTAAGGTTCTTAGGCAGCCCCCTCAGCCAACTGGTATATCTGTCCCTGAGGGCTGAGGCACCCGAACTTTGCACTCTCACATTGGCATCTTCCCAGGAACTCGGGGTACAGCAGCTAGTTAGCATACAGCAGAGCAAATGTTTCCACCTACAACTTTGAGTAACTTTGAGTTCCAAGGAATCTTCTGCAAACTGCAAAAGGTGATGGGTCCCTCCCAGGTCTGTTGGCACCAGCGCAACCACAGGGCAGTGGACCTGTTGCACACCCCAGCCAGGAGCAGAAACAGTCCTGCAAGCGCCAGCCAGTGCAGCCACATGTGTAGAACTGGGGCCACGCACCAAGGTGAGGATCACAGCAACGTGGCAGGTAGCACTGTGGTCAGACTTGGTGCCCATTGGTGGGATCAGGAACGGGGGGAGGGGGGGAGGCGAGACAGCCTCATGACTTGCATGGCACCCCAGCGGCAGAAGGGACAAGTGGGCGGCTGTTGCCCTTTTAAGGCGAGTCTGAGCTGAGTCTCCTTGTTGCCCCTTTAAGAGCCTTGTGCTGCTGGGGTTTCCCCCTTCACCTTCCAGCAGGAGTTCAGCTGCTCAGCACCCGCTGCCTCAGAGGCTCGACCCCCGCATCCCTTGCACTGCGGGAGAAATGCTCTGCGCTGAGTCCAAAAAAGATGTGCACGTGCATGTGCAAAGGCGTGCACCTTAGAGGGAACAGTGCTCCCCTCTAATTCCCTTGGCCCCACTGTCACCCGCATCCTCCCACCTAGTCTCCTGGCCTCTGCTGCCTCCTCACCCATTCCCCCAGGTCTGGGGTAAAACATGCTGAGGCTCTAAGTTAAGTCAAGATTCAGAGGCCCCATACGATAAAAAATAAAGAGAAGAAATGTATTACATTACAACAGGATGATGAAAAAAATAAATGATAAACCATTTTATCTGCATGTGTACATAGGTAAAGATGCAATTAAAAAAAAACTAAATAAAACATACATCTTGTAAAAAGCCTGATAAATATTAGTTATCTCCAACATATTGAGAGTTTCCCACAGCATTCTTGTCAGCAAGTTAAGGAAGTATGGTTTGGATGAATGGACCGTAAAGTGGGTAGAAAGCTGACTAGATCATCAAGCTCAGCAGGTAGGGAACAATGGCTCAATGTCTAGTTGGCAACCAATAACTGGTGGAGTACCCCAGGGATTGATTCCAGGGCTGGTTCTGTTCAGCATCTTCATTAATGATCTGTATGATGGGGTAGATAGCATGCTCAGTAAATTTGCGGATGACATTAAGCTGGGGGGAATGGTAAACACACTGAAGGGCTGGAATAGGATTCAGGGAGAGCTAGATAAATTGGAGTATTGGGCCAAATGAAATCTCATGATGTTCAGCGAGGATAAATACAAAGTCCTGCACTTAGGACAGAAAAATTTGATACACTACTACAGGCTGGAGACTGATCGGCTAAGTAAGCGGCACTGTAGAAAAGGACCTGGGTGTTATGGTGAATGGGAAGCTGGATATAAGTCAACAACGTGCCCTTGTTCCCAAAAAGGCCAATGGTGTATTGGGCTGCAGCAGTAGGATTGTTGCCAGCAGATCCAGGGATGTGATTATTCCCCTCTGTCTGGTGCTGGTGAGGCCACATCTGGAATGCCGTGTCCAGTTTTGGGCTCTGCACTACCGAAAGGATGTGGACAAATTAGAAAGAGTCTAGCGGAGGGCACCAACAATGATTAGGGAGCTGGGGCACATGACGTATGAGGAGAGACTGAAGGAACTAGGCTTATTTAGTCTGCAGAAGAAAAGACTGAGGGGGGATTTGACAGCAACTTTCTGCTACTTGAAGGGGTGCTCCAAAGTGGAGGGAGCTAGGCTGTTTTCAGTAGTAACAGAGGACAGAACAAGGAGTAATGGCTTCAAGTTGCAGCTTGGGTGCTTGAGGTTGGATGTTAGGAAAAACTTGCTCACTAGGAGGGTGGTGAAGCATTGGAATGAGTTACCTAAGGAAGTGGTGGAATCTCCATCTTTGGAAACATTTAAGGCCCAGTTAGACAAACCCGTGGCTGGGATGATTTAGTGAGAGTGGTCCTGCTTTTTGCAGGGGGTTGGACTAGATGACCTCATAAGGTCCCTTCCAACCCTATGATTCATGATATTTAGAGGCCCATCATAATGTCAGGCCCTAAGCTTGTCCCTAAATCCAGCACTGCATCCCTCCAACCCCTGCTGCCTTCTTGCACCCCCCCCCCCCAGCCAGTCCCTTCCATAGCCTCACACTACAGGCCCACCCTACACCTTGCTTCTTATCAATGGCACCTAATGCTTAATTGGTAAGGAAAGAGGTGCTGGGACTCAAGCAATATTTTTACATTCAGAACTGATGCACCAAGCTCAGAGGGGCCAGGTCTATTAACCACAAAGCCCAGAGGTGCTGGGTCTCAGCCTTGGCAAGCCCTGGCACAGACTAATCCACATTGCCCACCCTGCGGGTACAGCCTCATTAAAGTCGGTGGAACTGTATCCATTTCTACAACTGGCTCTTTAATGTCTGCTCAAGTGAAACTGCCCAAGCATAGCTTGGCTGCAGAGTAGGTGGAGTTTTCATCTTCTGCTTCACTCCCTCATTTACCTTTTTATTGACAGAGTCTCTTCCCCATTTTATCTTGTCCTACTCTATTCAATGAGACTATTTCCTTCCCCTCTCTACTCTTTACTGTTATTTCCTCTGGTGTGTTAGCCATCAGTTGATCTCATTCCATTCAGGGTGCTATTTTTCTCCCTGTGCTGCTCATTTGGAAATCTTCCCAGTAGTATCCAATGTGTCCATGTGGCTGCTACACAGGAGAGCTGTGAATTTCCCTGCTGAGGCATGTATTTCTAGTGAAAAAACAACAAGGAGTTGTGTGGCACTTTAAGACTAACAGATTTATTTTTTGCATGAGCTTTCGTGGGAGAAGATCCAGCAGGCTCATTCCCATCAAGTTATAATGTACTAAGTGACTGATGTGTCACCTAAAAGTTTTGGTGGTTGTTCAGCAAGGCTGTGCGCTACCCTTGGGTCTCTTCTGTTCTCCGGGTCTTTTCAGCATGTCACTACTTCCCCATTCAGAAATCACCCCTGGGAACATGGGCCTGATCCAAAGCCTGCTGAAGCTATTGGGAAGAACTGCCGCTGATGTTGGGGAACTTTGGATCAGCCCATTTCCAATCACCTGAAGGAAAGCATGATGGTGAGAATGTGCTATGTGCAGGGCGGCGTGCATGGGGACCCGGTGCTCCACAGAGCTCTGTACCACACAGAGCTCAGGGCGAAGGGCCCTTGGAAGGAGAAAGGTTGTACTGATGGTGGATTTACAGCTGCACCATAACCACGCTCGAGACCTGTGGCATATGGAGGTGCGAAGATTTCTTTTTAGACACCATGAAGGATCCATTGCCCAGCCTGACTGCTTGGAGGGTGAAGAGTGAAAAGGAAATGGGATTCTAACTGTTCTCTTTGTTCTCAATCACATGGCTTTGGTTAATAACACAAAGTCAACCATTGCTGGGTGCAGGCTGGTTCATCAGCAAACTCGGCATGGCAACACTAGCTTTGTTAGCCAGCCTGGGAGCCAGAGAGAACCGCAGGGCATACCTGTGTCCAGTGGCCTCTGCAAGGAGCCGCCTCTATGTTCTGAATTAAAATGTGGCTTTGGGTTGATTTTTCTTTTTTTTTTAACAGACATGGTCCTCTGAAGAAGCCACTGAACTCTTAGAGAGCTCCTCTACAGCAGCAATAGTAAAACAATAAGTGGGCACTTGAGTGCTACAGACTGTTTCTGATGTTCGCACCAGCCCCTCAGAGTCTGACTACCACTCACCCACTACATTTGAATTGGATGACAGACTTCCTAACCCTCCCCATCTCTCCCTTGGATAAGAACTTTTTGTTTTTTCCTGCCTTAGCAGAACAATTCAGAAGTACTCCCTACCCTTGAAGCTGCTTTTTAGCAAATCCTACACCTTTGATTTCCAAAGCCCATTCTTTTTTTTTTTTTGTTCTCAACACTATTTGAAATGAAATGATTCCCATGAAAAAGGTGAGCAAATAATAACCACAGAAAGTGGAGGAGGGGCAAATCTCCCTTTCTAAAATAAAAGAATACATTTTTATTCAGGTTTTACTAGAGGAGAGGTTAGAAAGAGCTGGGTCAAGAGGGCTTGAATCTGCTTCATCGCAGTATGACCGCTTCGCTGCAGGGAGACGTGTGCCCTTCACCATGTTAGCTGGCACTTTCAGTAATTAAGTGTGGCTTCTTTTATATATTCCCCCCATTCCCTCCCAAACAGCAGAACTTAAAGCGCACAGCATGTTTGTGGGGAAGTGGGAACTGGCTGGGCAGAAAGAGAAGGAGGTGCTGGCACTTGTCAGACCATTGAGGGAAATAGCTCTGGTTTGGTATCCTCAGAGCTGATGAGAAAGGCAGCACTTGGTGGTGTGAGAGGACGAAGAAGCAGTGGGAAGGGAAGGCTGGACGAATGCGAGCTAGGTGGAGGGGGAAGAGATGGAGGAGACTCTGAACAAGATGGAAGAAAAAAGCTTGAGCTGCCAAACATTGCTTTAGAGCAAGAGAACAGGGTTCTTCTTTGAGTGATTGCTCACGTCATTCCAACTCAAGTGTTTGCCAGAAAGTTTTCCCCAGTCTACCCAAAGGGTCGGCAGAGGCTGCTAGGGGGTGCTTTGTGACCCCCCCCCATATATATCACTGCCGCCCCTAGCCTACTCAGTTCCTTTTTACTCTCCTGACGGTGACTGGATCACTAGCTCTTGCTAGCTTCCCCTCGTTGTACTTATCAAGTTAGAGTTAGTTAGCTGTTTTCTTAGGGTAGTGATTAGGAGTTCTAAAGACCCTCAATGGAGGTTTTTCCTTGCCCCAGGCTGGAAGGCCAGGGCATGCCTGGCTTAAGACTTGCTCCAGATGCAAGAAGTGTATGCCTAAGGACAACCTGCATGCACTTTGCCTGAGGTATTCGGGTGAATCCCACTTCCAGGCTAAATGCAAGATCTGTAAAGGCTTTAAGCCTCGAACTCAGAAAGATAGAGAGCAAAAGATTAGGCTCTTGATGATGCAGGAAGCCCTCCGTCTGGGGGATGTGGGGGAGTCAGGCTCAGGCAAGGCAGGCTTGGTGAAGAGCACCCCAGCCTTGGGGAGAACTAAGGACTCTGGCAAGGAGCCTTGGCACTGATCATCTCCAGCACCATCGACGGCGCACCGGCACCATTCTCATTCGCAGGCACCAAAGAGAAAGGCACAAGACAGAGGACGCTCCCCGCCAGCCAAGCCTAAGAATGCGTCTGAGGTGTAACCCAAGGTGGGCCACTCGACCCCGGCTCCGTGCCGTACGTCATTGTTGACTCTGGCCCTGGGAAAGGGTACATGAAGCCTCGTGTCAGTGCCGTTGCCTACCCAGGGGATTTTGGAGAAGGATCTCCATCTGCCCTCCACCCCTGAGACCTTTGAGGCCACTAGAGACTTGATTGAGCAAATGGCCCAGGTCACCCCTGAGTCGGGAGTGGTACCAGAGAAGGTACACCACGATTCAGAGAGAAACCAACTCCCTTTTAAGCCTCCCTCTCCATGACACAGATTGACAGTACTGACAGGAGAGGGAACCAGATTGCGATCTCCACTGCGCCTGACCTCATCGGTGGCGGCACCCTGGCACCATTCCCTGGTACCATCTCAAGTGGTGGCTGTGGTGGGCACCCCGGCTTTCTGTTCACCACACCGCTGAGGGCCTTCTCCTTCTTTGGCACCAGTGCAGTCTTCAGGGGGACAAGTCCAGGTACCATTCCCTGACTGGGGTGCCACCCTGGTCCCCACGTAGCCATCTCTCCTCAGACTCAGACAGGGGCTCTGTCACCACTCAGCACAGTAGAAGCAGCCAGTCAGAGCGGGGCAGCCACCCTCCCCGTCACCAGTGGGGCCCTCGGCATATGCCCCCTCAGTGGCCTTTTAGGACCTCTTGGGCGTACCACCAGGCTGAGGGCGTGGTGTCTGGCCACTCTCAGTCCCTGAGCCATAGACTGCCCCCCTCTCATACAGCCAGCGCTCTACCAAACATGACCCAGGATTTCAATCTGGAATCAGTGCACAGGAGGGAACAAGCTGCCAAGGAGGCTTCTTCAGCACCTGCTCCCTTGGATATTCAAGAGGAATCCTCCTCTTCTGTATCAGATGAGGCCGTGGTGGGTGCGACCCCAGCATTCACACCAGACAACAGCAGTAGCTCTTGAGAAGGGTGGCTCTTAATTTAGGGCTTCAGGCAGAAGAACTGGTGGAAGAGGCCAACCCCATGGTAGATATCCTGACTCCGGAGGGACCTTTGCGAGTGGCTCTTCCACTCATAAAGACTATTAGGGACACTACAAAGGCCCTTTGGCATACCCCAGCCTCCATTCTGCCCACTGCTAAGAGGATGGAATGGAAGTACTTTGTTCTGGCCAAGGGCCATGAGCATTTTTATACACACCCCTCTCTTGGGTCCAATGAGAGGGAGTGCCAAGGCCACCCCGGTCCCACTCCCAAATCAAAAGAGGCCAAAAAGATGGATTTATTCAGGAGACAGTTTTATTCAGCTGGGGGCTTACAACTTCAGATCACAAATCAGCAGGTTATTCTTAGCCACTATGCCTTTAACTCCTGGGTCGCAATGGAGAAGTTTGCAATCGCTCTCCCTCAGGACTCAAAGGTAGAGCTGTCTGCCATGGTCAAGGAAGGGAAGGTAGTTTCGAGAGTCTTGCTGCAATCGGCCCTGGATACCATGGATGCTGCCACCAGGACCATGGCATCAGGGGTGATGATGAGGCAGAGTTCGTGGCTCCAAGCATCGGGTCTCCCCCACAAGGTCCAGATGACAATCCAGGACCTTCCCTTTGAAGGCCAAGACCTGTTTGTGGCACAAACAGATGCCAAATTACAAACATTGAAAGACTCTAGGGCAATGTTAAAGTCTCCAGGCCTCCATACTCTGGCTTCTCAAAGACGTCCTTTCCACCCACAATGTACTCAAAGATCATTTCATGAGCAGTCCAGTAGGGGAGGCCGCAGTAGGCAACGGTCGGGTGACCGTTCAGCCAGCCATTCCAAGGGTAATTCCCGTGCTCAGCTTGGTTTGAGGAAAAGCTTTTGAGGGTGCATCCGAGGGCAGTGTACGGGACTCTTATGTGAGCCATCCCCTCCCCCTCTTTGGAGACAGAGTGTCCCATTTTTACCAGGCATGGACTGGCATTACATCGGACCAGTGGGTCCTGCGAATGGTCAAATGGGGATACTCGCTCCAATTCTCCGCGATTGCACCCTCCTCTCCTTACCCTATCACTTTTCAGGGACCTCTCTCACGAACATCTCCTGCAGGCGGAAGTAGACTTGCTTCTAGCATGGGGGGGCGGTGCAGCAGGTTCCAGAAGACAGAGGAGGGAAGGGATTCTGTTCCCATTGTTTCCTCATCCCCAAAGCAAAAGGGGGCCTTTGTCCCATTTTAGACCTCTGGGGCGTGAACAGGTTTCTCTGCAAGGTGAAATTCTGTATGGTCTCCTTAGCTTCCATTATCCACTGCTTGGATCACAGGGACTGGTACACCACCCTCAATCTGAGGGACTCTTATTTTCATATCACCATCCTTCCGCATCATAGACATTTTCTCCATTTCATAGTCGGCGGACACCATTATCAGTTCATGATCCTGCCTTTCGGCCTCACTGCGGCCCCTCATGTGTTTACAAAGTGCCTGGCTATAGTCTTCCTTTGGAGATGAGGGATCTGGGTTTTCCTTATCTAGACAACTGGCTGGTCAAGGGCAGGGCCTGCCAAGAGGTGAAGTCCCAGTTACGTTTCATATGTGACTTCTTCGACGGCCTCAGTCTCCTAGTCAATGAGGAAAAATCCACACTGACTCCCTCGCAGTGTATAGTCTTCATAGGAGCAGTCCTGGACTCAAAGTCGGCAAGAGCCTCTCTTCCTGAAGACCACTTCTGCACCATAAGGTCCTTGGTGCGAGATCTTTGTGAACACCTGCTGACCTCAGTCAGAAACTGTTTAGAGTTGCTAGGCCACATGGCATTGTGCCCCTATGTGGTAGAACATGCCTGCCTCCACCTTCAGCCTCTTCAGGAGTGGTTGGCGACAAGCTACCATCCTGGGAGGGACTCATTAGAGATGCTGGTGTCTGTTCCAATGGCAATGCAAAGCTCCCTGAGCTGGTGGATGGAGGCAGCCAACGTGTGCAAAGGTCGCCCATTCTGGGAGCCGGTGCCATCAGTGACCCTTGTCACAGACTCTTCGAATGTTGGGTTGGGAGCCCACTTAGGGGACATCAGGACTCAGGGCTGTTGGTCTGAGAGTGAGGCCCTGATGCACATCAAGTTGAAAGAGCTCAGAGCTGTGTGTCTGGTGTGTGTGGCTTTCAAAGACAGACTGTCTTCCAGGACAGTGCTGATGCAAACAGACAACACCACAGTGATGTATTATATCAACAAACGGGGGTGCTCACTCCTCTTCCCCTATGCCAGGAAGCCCTGGTACTTTGGGAGTTTTGCATCCAGCACTCCATTTGTCTGGTGGTGTGCTTCCTTCCTGAAGCCCAGAACACTGGTGGACGATCTCAGCAGACGCTTCCTGTCTCATGAGTGGTCCCTTTGGGAGGACATGGCACATTCCATTTTCCAACGGTGCTGTTCACGTCTGATATCAACAAGAAATGCGACAGGTTTTGCTCCTTCCAGAATCACAGCCCTGGATCACTGTCAGATGCTTTTCTGATCCATTGGTCATTCCATCTGCACTACGCCTTTCCTCCACTGCCACTGATCCACTGGGTCCACTGGTGAAGCAGGACAGGGTGCACCTGATCCTAGTCATTCCAGACTGGCCATGTCAACAGTGGTTTCCCCTTCTCCAGAGGTGTTGCTGCCCTGGGGAGGGACCCGGGGCATGGCCACAGGCCATGCCCCATGGCCACAGGCCAGAAGCCGCCACATGCTACCATGGGTGGCTGGGCCTGCATCCCCAGCCACGGATGGGGCCAGAAGTGGCCGCGGGCGGCTGGGCCCTGCATCCCTGGCCGGGGACAGGGCCAGAGAGGCCGCCGCTGCTGCAGGCGGCTGAGCTCCAGATCCCCGGCCGGGGACAAGGCTGCTGCGGCCACGGCCGCAGGCGGCTAGTCCCCGGGTCCCCGGCTGGGGATGGGGCCAGGAGCGGCCTCCGCAGTTGAGCCCCAGATCCCCAGCTGGAGATGGGGCTGCTGCAGCCACTGGCAGCTGGGCCCTGGATCTCCGGCCTGATCTGGCCAGAGACGGTGGGGGTCGCCAGATTTGGGGCACCGGCACTGGGATTTGGGGCACGTGCCACAGGTGCCCAGCGGCAGCGATGCCCCTGCCCTTCTCCGAGATCTGTTGAGGGAACCCCTGCTCCAGCTCCTCATAACCCCAAACCTGTGCTAATGCAGAATTGGAGCTCTCTCCATCACCCCAACCTGCGGGCCCTCCCTCTCAAAGCTTGGCTGCTCAATTGCTGACACGCAAGGAACGACAGTGCTCCACAGGAGTGCAAGAGATATTACTCAACAGCTGGAAACCTGCGACGCGGATCTCCTACCAAGCCAAGTGCAAGTGGTTCTCTATTTGAGCTATGAGCAAGGGAATGCTGCCCCATAGAGCGCTGCTGCCATGAGTCTTGAACTACTTGCCGGAGCTGAAGCAGCAGGGCCTAGCAACATGATTGGTGAAAGTCCATTTGGTGGCTATTTCAGCCTTCCATGAGGGCTCTGTTCAAGGTTCATTTTTCTCAGACTTGCTAGTCAGATGGTTGCTGATGGGCCTGGACAGGTTGTTCCTATTTCACCAGATGTCTGTAGCCCAATGGGACCTCAGCCTAGTCTTTTTGAGACTGACAGGGCCTCCATTTGAACCCCTACCCTCTCCTCCCTCCTCCTACTGTCATGGAAAACGGCCTTCCTCGTGACTGTAACCTCAGCGAGGAGGGTGTCAGAGCTCCGTTCACTCACAGCAGAGCCCCCGTTTACCTGCTTTTTTAAGGACAAAGTTCAGCTCCATCCTCATCTGTTGTTTCTCCTGAAAGTAGTCTCCCAATGTCACATGTCTCAGGACATCTCTCTGCCAGTGTTTGACCTGAAGCCTCGTGCCTCTGACAAGGAGAGGTGCCTTCACTCTCTGGATGTCTGCAGACCACTGGCGTTCTATATCGATCACACACCAGGCCATTCCAGAAATCCCCACAACTCTTTGTGGCGGTAGCAGACAGAAGGAAGGGACACCCTGTCTCTTCCCAGTGCCTGTTCTCCTGGATCACAGCATGTATCAGGCAATGTTAGGTGCTGGCCCGAGTTCGTCCACCTCAGCTTGCGGCCCATTCGACGCACGCCCAGGAGTCTTTGGCAGCGTTTGTGGCGAGGGTACCTGTGTTGGACATTTGTAAGGCGGCCACGTGGTCTTCAGTCCATACATTTACCACACACTATGCACTCACCCAGCAGTCTAGAGATGACGTGGCAGTGGGCGCAGCTGTGCTTCAGTCTGTGGAGCGCTAGAATTCCCTCCCATCTCCAACTAAGGTTTGGGAATCACCTGAGTTGGAATGACACAAGCAATCACTCAAAGAAGCAGAGGAGGTTATTTACCCGTAACTGGTGTTCTTCGAGATGTGTTGCTCATGTACATTCCAACATCCGCCCTCCTCCCCTCAGCTGGAATTCTGGGAGGAAGGAACTGAGGAGGCTAGGGTCAGGAGGGATATATATGGTGGTGGTGGGGGGGTTGTTGCAGAGCATCCCCTAGTGGCCTCTGTTGACCCTGCGGGTAATCTGGGGAAAACTTTCTGGCAAACCATGCACACAGCGTGTGCACACCTGAGTTGGAAGGTACATGAGCAACACATCTCGAAGAACACCAGTTACAGGTAAGTAACCTCTTTAACAAGGGAGGCTGTTGTGCTGTTTGAGCTGAGCCATCATGTCAGCCCTTCCTGTGAATCTCTGTGGCTGACTTTTCCTGGCCATTACCTTTTAGAAACAATTGATACATTTGAGGCACTCAGGTCAATTCCTGCCTCAATGTGTATTTCTTTGGCCAAGCCACTTAACCTCTTTCTGTCTCCCATCCTCATTTTACAAATGGGGAAACCATTCTCCCAGTCTTTGTCAGTCCTGCCTGCTTAGATTGGGAGCCCTTGGAGGCAGGGACAGTGTCTTCCTTGTGTGTGTTTGTGTGTGTACAGCAGGGGTAGACAAAACTGGCTCACAGGTAGGTGCCAGCAATTTTACTTTTGGTCACCAGAAGGCGCTCCTCTATTATATTTCTGCAGTGGAGCTAGGCAACAGGCTACTAAAACTGGTCACCATGGCAGCCAGAAACATAGATTTGTTGAGGTCTGGTGTACAGCACCCAGCACAGTAGGGCTCTGATTTCTGACTGGGGCATCCAGGTGCTGCCAACTGTAAGGAGTGGTCGCCTGTCTGTTGTTGACTATAGAGTGTAGAAGGCTCCAAAATCATGCGCACGTTGTCATCAGGTTTCCATCTCTGCGTAATCGCTACTCTCAATGGAGGGGGAGGGAGTATGTGTGGTGAAGATGTGTGAGGCAGTGTGGTCTAATAAAGGAGGCCCCGGATCCCATCGCTGGTGCCCTGGATCTCCAGGCCAATTGGGCCAGAGATCCAGGGCCCAGCTGCTGGTGGCCGTGGCGGCCGGCTGGGGATCCGGGGCCTGGGTGCCCCCGGCCGCAGCGGGGAGTCTGGGGCCCAGCTGCCCTCAGCTGCGTCCAGCCCCATCCCTGGCCGGGGATCTGGAGACTGGCCACCCGCGTCCATGGCGGGGAGTCTGGGCCCAGCCGCCTGTGCCAGTGGCAGCTCTGGCCACGGCCGGGGATGTGGGACCCCGCTGTCCGCAGCCGCTTCCAGCCCCCTCCCTAGCCGGGGATGTGAGGCCTAGCTGGGCGTGGCAGCGCGGCGGCTTCTGGCCCTGTCCCCGGCCAGGGGGCGAGGCCTGCGGCCATGCTCCGGGTCCCTCCCCGGGCCAGCGATGCCCCTGGTTGATGGTACGCACCTTTCCTCAGCTGACTAAGCGAAGGCAGCAGGATTCCTGCCAAGAGAGAGTCAGGTTGGCTTCTCTGGAGGGAGGAGGATGTGAGCCAACCACCTTCCTTCTGCACCTTGGCTATTAAGTGCATGCATAGCCCCAGGCTTTGCAGGATTAAGGTG
Organism: Podocnemis expansa; assembly: GCA_007922195.1. Lineage (NCBI taxonomy): Eukaryota > Metazoa > Chordata > Testudines > Podocnemididae > Podocnemis > Podocnemis expansa. Next base: position 22,141,098 of record ML682041.1, read on the forward strand.
AAAACAGCCCTGTTTTGTGTGTGGGGGGCTTGCAGAGCCTTTTCAGTTTCAGTGACTGTGATGGACTTGTCACCTGGTGTCCCAAAGGTGGTGCTCCACTTGGTCTCCATCCTTGTTCTGCAGGCAGGATGCAGGCCAATCGCTGTTCTGGGAATCGATTTGACATATTTGTGTGTGCATTTGGCATTGCTGAAAGGGGCCTGATGGGCAGCCCTGGAGAATGCGGTTTTAGGGCCCAGAAAGCATCTGTACGTGCTCTCTACTGAAGCATCCTGACCTGGAGGGATGGGCTTCTGGGAGTGGGATGGGGACAAGAGATCCAAGGCAGTTCTTTCCGTGGGGCCCTGTCAGTCCTAGGACTCGGCCAAACTTGACCCCCCCCCCCACCCCCCCGGAAAATCTGTTCTGTGATACTTGGTCCTTGGTTTCCCACCCCAGAGACAACTGGGTTTCAGTGTCAGTGATTTTTCCAAGTATAGTCGAGCACTCTGGGGACTTGTGGGTTGGAAAATGCCCTTTAAAGGTAGAGTGGCAATAGCCTAATATGGTATTCATGACAGCGCTTCCTGGGTAGGCTGTACAGAGCCGTAACTAAAGAATTCCACATCCCTTACAATAGCTGGTGCCTGGGGCGAGTGGTGCAGAGCATGCCCTTTAATGGAGCTGCTCAAAGGAGCCACTCCGGTGCGCCTGGAGCAAAGCCCTGCTTGCCCCACCATAGTTATGGCTCTGAGGCAGTATGTAAGAAGTCATGCCCTGAGAGGCTGGCCTCTCCCCCAAAAGGTTTAAGGGGTCGAGGGAACCTGCCTCCAGTCTCTCTGAAAAGATCTTTGCATGAAATTCTGAAGGTGTTTAAGATGTGGGCCCAGTCTCTGGCAGCAGCTTGTTCCCTGGCTTCTGGCTTTGTCAGTTGCAGTCAGAGCAGCTCCAGATGCCCCCCGTCCCAGGGCCCCAATCTGGCCCCAGCTGCTGCCAGCAGGCTGGGGGGATCTGGATCCATCCAGAGCCACCTGGCTGGGGATAGGTCCAGATCCCTGTGGTGTGCTGGGGGCGGCAGCAATGGAGACCCGGATGGGTCCACAGCCAACCGCAGCAAGCTCCAGCAGTGCCAGAAATCCAAGGGGCTGAATTTTAGAGGGTGCAGGGGATGGATCTGATTCCCTGCAGTGGCTGGGGACGAATCCAGACCCATCCCCAGCCACTGTGGGAAGCCAGATTCGTCCACTGCACCCTCTAAAATTCCCCACCTGGGGCTTTGCCCCACTTGCCCTGGCCTAGTTACAGCCTGGTCCCAGTGCACAGCTACAAAGCAATCAGGGCATGGGCTGAGAGACAGGCTGGTGTGTCAGCCAGGTCCTTGCCCTGTTAGTCTGTTGTAAATAAGGACCAAGAGCCTACATGTGGAGGCCTGATCTTCAGAAGTGCAGAGCCCCTCAGCTCTTTCTGTCATCAGCTGCAGTTGTGGCAGGTCAGCACCACTGAAAATCAGACCAGTAATCAGGAACATGTGTTTAATGCTGCCTGTGTCTTATCTCATCGTGATGTTTGTTTGTTACCTCAGGAGGCAGCCTTTCTAAGCAAGACTGGACCATCCAGTGGCCTACGACAGAAACGGGGAAGGAGAACAACCCCGTGTGTCAGTCCGAATCAGTGCAGTGGATTAGAACGCACCTTTCCCAGAGCCCCAAAGTGCAGTCCAAGTGCGTGCAGCACTCCTGTCACCCGGGCTCGGCCCACGGACCGGTGTATGCCCACATGGACAGACTGACTGTGGAAGGCTATCCAGGGTTGTGCCCCTCGCTGGAATCCGGCCACCACTCCTTGCCACCGTCCCCTCGGCAGCGGCACATGGTGCACACCCCCCCACGGACTCCTAACATAGTCACTACAATGACTCCTCCAGGCACACCGCCAGTGAGGCGGAGAAACAAGCTGAAACCACCGGGGACGCCGCCCCCATCGTCCCGGAAACTGATTCACCTCATCCCTGGCTTCACCTCTTTGCACCGGAGCAAATCCCATGAGTTCCAGCTGGGCCATCGAGTGGACGAGTCGCACACACCCAAGTAAGTGAGCTTTGCGGGCAGTCCGGGAAGTTGGGGTGGTGAGGCAAGGACCCAGCTGGGTCGTGTGCTCCCCTGATGAGTGGGTCTGAGTGACTGCTGTGTAATACTCAGCACAATGGTATCCCAGGAGTCTAAGCACTCTCCACCCACCCTCCAGCTCAGCCCGTGTGCCTGGTACTGAATGTGAGATGTCCACTGCTCCAGAGATCCCAAGCCCTGGCCTGTCAAACCAGGTGTTGTTCCTAGGCCAGTGGTTTTCAATCAGGGTGCCAGAACTGTCCAAATGTGCTTTGAAACTTTGTACAAAACCAATGAAAATCAATGTAAAACAATTATCATTTCGTCTTAAACAATACTCTAGCCAATCGAAATGACAACTCTTAAAACTCATGAAAGTTAATCATCAAATTAAAAGTGAGGTGTCAGTCTTTTGATTCTAAAAAGTGACTATTCTAAATGCAGGTGGCCAAATGGCAAAACTAAGGTGGTGTGTATTTTTTTCCCAGTGGATTCGAAACATTGATGCATTTGACCCTTCTTTAGCTTCCTGTATGTGGTGTATTACCAACCATTCTACTAAGACCGTCAATATAGTAAATGTGACATTTATGAGCAATCAATTCAGCTGAAAAAAGTGGATGTGTTGCAGAATGGAAGTGTGCCATGTTACTGAAAAGATTGGGAACTGCTGCTCTAGGCTCACAGGCAATGTACAGTCCTGGGGTGTGTGTTGCAGCTGGAGTGGTGATGAGTTCATTTGGATGCTTGCAGAAGAAATGCTACTGGGGGGCCAGGTCTGGGTTCCTGCCAAGCTGGAAAAGGTTGCTCTTGGGACAGCGTGTCTTGTCCCTTGGTGGGGTGGAAAGATGGGATGCATCAGACCAACTGAGCTTTAAACAAGGAGTGGCATTCATGGGCTTTCTTTCTAGTGATATTTGATCATGCCTTTGGGAGAAGGGGAAACTGAACATTGGGTACAGGGGCCATTATCTCTGTTAGCTTATGCTAGGCACTGAATCAGTCCCTGGCTAACTCCGGGATCAGTGGCAGAGGTCAGGTGATTTACTGCAAAAGTGGCAGTAAATCACCTGACTTCTGCCCCCCAACTTCTGACCCGGGTCTGGTGTCTTTGATCTCTGTAAAGCCTTGTGCATCCCCACAGGGTTGCTTTTGTGACTTTGGGCCAGTCTCTTACTAGCCCCATGACTCCACTTGCCCATCTGTAAAATGGGGTTCCTGGGAATTTCCCTATTTTAAATGCTAGTTATCTGTGGGTGGATGTGAGAGATTGTTATTCCAGGCCAAGTGGAAAACTTGGGTTTGTTTATTTTATTTAAAAAATCTGTGTAAAGAACTTTCTCAACTTCTCTTCCCTCAGTGCTGTTAGCACAGCTCTTTGTAGCCTGATAATGTCCGATGCTGGAGAGATTCAGAGGCAGGAAACAATTAAGTCAAAATGACAGTAGATGCAAGATGCTGAAAAGTGGCCTCTTGCAGAGCCAGATGATGCCAACACCAGTTCCCTGGTTCGTCTTCATCTGAGAGTGAAAAGCGTCATTAGATAAGGACCACATCAGCCTCTAGCATTGCTATGGCATTGGCCTTGCAGCTGTCAATAGACAGTCTGAAAGTTTAGCTAGTGAATACCCATAGCGTTTATGGTTATTGAGAGGAACGTAGGAGATCACAGGGCATTCATTCTCCAAGCTGCCGAAGAACCTTTCAAGTCATTGGCTGGCTGAGAGTTTTGAAGCTGAAACCTTGGCAGGAATGCCTGGGAAAAATTGATCTTTGCTGTAGTGAGGTGCATTTTGAGCCCGTTGTTCCTTAGCTAGCGACAGAGCTCACCCGGAGTGACATATTGCTCTCATTCCTTTGCTGGTGGTATGCAGGCTTTTTGGAAGCAGGTGGCAAAATATCCTAACTACACCATAGCTTCAACAGCACCAGTGATGCTGACCTTTTGCTGAGAGAGTTGCTGCTGATGAAACCATGTTGTTTCCTATTGTAATGCCACAGCTATTCATGTCTGCTTGCTGTTATTTATACTCTTCCAGTTTTAATTCCTTCAAGTGCTGAGTTTTGTCTAATTTCTTCAGGCCTCATTAGCTCAGCAGCCAGCAGGGGGTGCTATGATTCTGAAGGATGCCCTTTGTCTTCGTTGCGTGCTTGATTTAACCCATCCCCCTACCTGCTGGAACTGGATTCAAAATCTGTCCATAAATGGGAATGGTTTCAATCCCCCAGTTTAGGTCTGCCCTACTCTACTGTTGAGTGGCTAATGTGGCCTTTGATATGATGTCCTGCATCATGCATGTCTGTGTCCTGGATTTTGTTTGAAATGGATCATCTTGTAGCTAACATGGGATCCTGGTGATACAAACCCACAGTCTGAGAGGGAGCAGTGATGAGCCAGAGACTCCCCCTCTGCCAGCTAGCGATTTTATGTGGCAGGCATTCGGATACATGGCAATGCGGGGTAGTAAAAGGCCCTGCGGTAGTCTGGCTCCCTGTGGTTACTGCATCCTGAACTCATATGACTGGCTAACACAGATTCCTTGGCTGGGCTGACAAGTGTAATTAAATTCTACCAGGTTCTTAGCCAGTCCGGGGCCTTGAAAGGGCTGGAAAGTTCTCCCACTCTCCATGGGGATGCAGTTAGTTTTCTTTTTCTCTGACTTGCTCTGACGATAAGTCAGGTGGGTCCTATTAGCACCTGTTGAGGGGCATGAGTGGTTAAAGCCTTGCTAAAGAAGCAGGAACTCTGGGTAGGGCTGGGGTTCCTGCAGAGAGGACCTTGGAGTTAATCGCAGGACGGCGCTAAGTATGGCACACATCCATTGTACAGACACTCCAAAACCAGCCCCAGGACCAAACACCACCAAACTTTGGTGCTGTTTGGATCCGGCCCCCAGACACATCAGTCTTTCCTTTACACCTGTAATTGCTGTGCAGCCACTTGTGTAGTACGGCATGAATATATCATTCAAAGCAAAGCTGTCTTTCTTGTCCTGAAGTAGAGCTTGTTTATTGCTAATGAATGGAAACAAAGTGCATTACCCACTTCTGATAGGTCTTTGTAGATACTGACTTCAGGCGTACACGCTTGGATACATTAATAGGCTTGCCAGCTCATTAAGTCCAAATGTAGCACCATCTCTCATCAGTCAGTGCCAAAGAGAAACATTTCATGCCCTGCATACACAGTGCATAGCATCTAGCTAATGAAACATTGCAGTACAGAATAAAAACAACGAGAATCCTGTGGCACCTTAAAGACTAACAAATTTCTTCAGGCATTAAGCTTTCATGGGCTCCAACCCACTTGGTCAGTTGCAGGTGGGTTGCAGCCCACGAAAACTTATGCCTGAAGAAATTTGTTAGTCTTTAAGGTGCCACAGGACTCCCATTGTTTTTGCTGTACACAGACTAACATGGTTACCCCTCTGGAAATTTTCACCAAGCCGTACAGAGTACACACCGAGGCATGCATGGAGGTTGTGCTCTTCTCCTTGTATTCCATTCTTTTCCTTTTCTTCTTTCATGTCACTTTGTTGTTGTTTGACCTTCTGCTTTGTTTTGCTTTTCTTCATGTTAAAGGGACACAGTCAAAAATCACAGTCCTCTCGAAAAATTTCCCATTTAGTCTGGTTACAAGTAACAGCTAAGGTCACTGGAACTGGAAGATTAGAGGGAGTTTCTCCCCTTTCTTTGCTGTGGTTACTTTGTGCATTTTGCAACCCCTTGCCAAGTCTGGAGTCCGTGTCACTTGTTTTCCCTGTGCAGCCAATTGCTTTTCTCTGCTTTTTATGTGTCTTACACATGATAACTGGGGAGACCATTTTTAAAGAACTAGGGAGGGGATATCATAAAATTTGGCAGAGGATACTTGCACAGATGTGTCCCTGAAACTACTTTTTGACTCTTTTATGCAGGAGAGTTGATTTCAGCTTGACACAATATCTTTTTAAAGGAATCCTTTCTCAAGTCACATTTTGAAGAGCTCAGCACACATCATTGGGAACAGGATTTCCAAATAGTTCAGCTCCCATTTAGGTACATAAAAAACCCACCACTTATTTTTAATGTTTCCTAAAATTAATAAAAAGATTTTCAGATAGAGTGTAGAGAACAAAGGGGTAAGGGGTGCTTTGATTTCAGTGCCTTCCTGCAGTATTTCCAACCCAAACTCGATAGCCAGTGTCTGAGATGCAAAAATTGAAACAGGCTAGTCTGCGTTATTTATCCTTTCTGATCAAAGAGCAAAGAGTAAAGAACATCCATAAAGAGAGAAAAGGAAATTAGGTTTTACAAGTAATCTCATGCGTCAGTAACATGGGTCAGGACCATTGCCTTGTAAAATGTGGGCTGAGATTTTCCAAGCCGTTGAAGGGTGTCCAGATCCCGTGGGGAGCTTTGAAAATCTCAGCCATGATTTTGAAGCTGATAATGCGCATGTCAGCTGTACCTCAGTGATTTTAGGTTTCATCCTCATGTCTGTAGGGCATCGTATGGAAGCCAGTGGGGCTCCCGCACAGGATCTGGGCCCTATGTGGAAGAATGACCATTGGATTGCGAGGTACCACTGGTTTGTGAGTTAGGATTCAGCACCCTTAAAACTAAAAATGGGAGTGGGACATTTTGCTTTCAGGTGCATTCTTATGACCACAGCCAGTTATGTTCTTTAATGTTCGCACTGAGCAGACCGGACTTGCAGTTTTCATGTCTTGTGCCAAAGGCTTCCACAGTAGATTCCACAGCCTGTGACTTGCTTGCTGCAGACAGGAGGGGCTGAGTCTGCCCTGTGGGGGTTTGAGCCTGGCGTTATGGGTGCTCTAGGTTTCTGTGCCTGATGGTTACAGCATGAAAACACCCCCCTTTGTGGTGGGTTGTATTATGATTAATTTGTTTTGCGATAGCACCTTAGGGCCCCAGTTATGGCTCATGGCCCCATTGTGCTGGGTGCTGTACATAACTAAAAGATGTTCTCTTTCCAAAGAGAAGCTTCCAGTCACAGTATTGTGATAAACAGAACCATGGTTACACTTATATTAGAACTGTAATTGCTCTTTGCTTTCTCTGGACCAAGAAATCCACTCTTCCTGCTTTTCTCCAGCCTTTTCTGAAGTGCTAGCTTTGAATCTTTCATTATTGCCCTTTCTCTGTAGCTTTTGTTGCATATTTTTTTGTCTTAACTTGATTTATTATGGACCATTTTTTTCTTTGTGCATTGGGAATGGTTGAGTCTTTTCTTCTGATTTCTTGGCTTTTTCTGAGCTTTTATTTGTCTTCCCCATCCACAGTTCCAGCAGAGGAATGGTGAAGACAGCTCGCTGCCCCTCTGCCTGATCTAATTGCCTTTTAATTTGAGATTTTTCCCATTAAGGAGATGTTCCTCCAGGAAAATCCAGAGCTCAGGAACCTTCGATGCTGCCATGCACAGTGCATTAGTGCCTGGTCGTGCTAGACTGCCATGTTCATTTGAAACAGCTGACAGTACTTGTGGGTAGAAGAGGAGTTTGGCAAAGATTGCACTGCTAGAAATGCCTTGGGGGATGGTGTGTCATCTACAACAGGGAAGGGTTTTGATGACCACCTGGTTGTTCTCCTAGGCCCAACAGGATGGATGTCATTTGCCAGGTGGCAGAGCTGCTGTGCTGGGTCCCTTGGGCTCTGAGTGCGAGGAAGTTTCATACTCTTGTAGTTTATCATCTAGTGAGCATTAGACTCCCTGCACTCTTGCTCCTTGGCTCACAGGAACTCAGGGGCTGTCAGCAACAGACGTGCATCCTGCCCCACCTCTTACCACCTCCTGCCAACACAGCCTGGAGTGTTCTGTTGGCATTGGTTTCAAAGGGGGCCCCATTCTTTCTTTCTCAGTGGCAAGAGGACCACAGCGGCAGGGACCATTTTTTCATTCCCAGAACAGTCCCCCATCTTCTCAGCTGATGCTCAGGACCTTGCCCGTTCAGGCAGGGCCGTCCCTAAGGGGGTGCGGGGCCCCCACCCTCCCCAGCACTGGGGGGCGGGTCCGGCCAGCCCAAGGGTGTGTCTTATAAGGCCCATCATTCCCTAACCCCTCCAGGTTCCTGTTGCTGAATATCAGGAGCCAAGAAGCTCCGCAAATAGGAGTAGTAGGGAGGGTGATGGATCATACCGTCCCTGGGACTTCCAGCCCTGCCCCTCCTATGAACTTTGCTGTGATGCTTGTCTTCCCCACAATCTTCTGAGTGGCAGCATGAGAGTGGGAAGCAGGGGAGGATAAAGTGGGGTGTCAGGAGAGTAAGAGAAGTGCAGCTGGGTGGCAGGCACCCAGGAAGGCAGCACAGCACCTACAATTTCCCATGCTGTTCCTGCCCTAGGCCAAATGCCTGGACATGCTGTAGGGCAGAAAATTTAAAAAGGCTCTGGCGTGGTCCCAGCTTACAGGTACATGCAAACCATGTGGGGGAAGTTAGAGAACCCATGCGGCAAACAAGTCCATTTCACTCAGGATGGGGAAAGCAAGAAGGATCCACCCAGAAAGAAAAAGAACAAAATACAAGATGAAAGTCGTGTCTGATCACCAGCCATTTACAATGATCACACAGGAGCTCTGAGGAAGCAAGACACAGGAAGTTCCACAGATTTACTTGAGAATCAGCAAATATAAAAGATGGGTAAAAAGATGAAAATGTACCCAGTATCTGTGGTAGAAAGAGCAAGCAACACTAATTGTCACCTACTCACCCTGGGATGGGTAGGAGGAATTCAAACATTAAGAGATTAGTTTAAAAACACAGTATAATTTTGCACCCCTGCCCCAAAGGACTTATTTTTGCCATTCTTGTGATTTTTGATCTCTTGAAACTGGCAATACTGTATAAATTAATACCATATACTTCACTCAAGGGATTCCTTTCCCTAACTGTATTCTTCGTACTAGTGTAGCAGGCTTCTGTAGCCACAATATAGGGAGACAGAGAGAGAAAATTAATTGAATGTACCTTTTAAAGCATCTGTTAGGCAACACTGTGTCTGTTCTTTAATATCATAACTGAAATAACTAACTCAGTTTAATAGATATTGTAACCAATGTCCAACAAAGCTTGATGTTGTAAATTTAGAACTCTATTTTGTATTCTTGATAAAACTTCTTTTAAGTGTATACTCTGGGATTTCATTTAAATGTGTGAATAAGATGTGTGAATGAAGGGTGTGTGTGATGGAATCAGTCAATACCAGCCTTCCCTGATAAAATACAAGTACTACCTTAGTGGCTAAGTGATGCAAACAACTCCCACAAAAGCGAGGGTTCACCCCAGAAAGAAACGAAGAAAACACAAAGCAAAAGTCATGTCTGTAAATGGCCGGTGATCAATGATCACACAGGATCCCTGGCCCAGCCCGCCCTCCAGCCTCACCGCTTGGCTGGGGGGAGGGGGGCCGTCCTTGGCCTGGCCTGCCTGCCATCGTCTTGCCTGGCCACCAACCTAGCATGACCCAGGGCCCAGAGGGGCATGTGTGATGGTGTGCACCCTGGGTTATGATCTACACGATTTTCCTGTTCACTTGCACACTGGAATTGTATGATTTGCTGCCAATTGCACCATGCAATGTTTCTGTGTGGGTGCTAATAACCTATTCTACATGATTTCTATGATGATATGTTTCCTACAACTTCATACGTGTGAACAAACATGTAACATGCCTTCTATGGCTCAGCGATAAGGAAAGAGACAGAGGTCTCTCCCAGCAGCAGTGAGCCTGACAGAGACAAAGGTAGCTTGAAGAGACAAAAGAATCACCTCAGCCCTGAAAGGGAGGGGCTGAGGGTTTGGAAACAAAGACTGAGACAAGTATCCGACGAAGTGGGATTTTCTCCCACGAAAGCTCATGCGAAAAATAAATCTGTTAGTCTTTAAGTGCCACATGACTCCTTGTTTCTTTTGCTGGACTAGACTAACATGGCTATCCCTTTGGAAATTGAGACCTGGAAGTTTTAAAAGGTTTTTTGAGCTGGTAGTCTCCACCTTGAAACAACTCCAAGCAAGATATGGGTTCTGCCTGGGCTCAGGCAGAGACTGGCTGTGCAAACATCTAACAGACAAACACCTTGAGCTAAACTTGTTTGGACTATGGGGTTAGTTTAAGTAGAAGTATTAGGTTAGCATGTGTGGTTTGCCTTTTGTTTTCTTGTGGCCTCTCCTGACTTACTTATACTGTGATTCTGCCATGCTTGGCCATATTCTCTCTTAGAATTATAATCTGATCAATAAACTAGTAGTTATTTTACCTAAAGCTGTGTGATCTTTAGAGGGTGTGAGTGAAGGAGGCTGGGCACAATCCATTTCTTTGTTAAATGGAGGAACTTGAGTGTGTGATGGTTGGGAGTGGTTCCCAATCTCTGTAGACAGTGGCTCCTGGTGTAGTAACAGGGGCTGGGGGTGCTTGCTGGGGGGCCCACCCTTGAGTAGCCAGGGGGCATACGCTCACTGCCTGGGACGGACTGCATGCAAGAGGCTGGAATGGACTGACTCAGGAGTGAGTGGTCACTTGGCAAAGCGAGATGAATGAGGGTTCAGGAGTGGGAAATGGGAGGTCACAGCAGCACACTGAACGGGATCTGGGGAGCAGTCTGTCACATCATGATCCCCTATCTACCTGTCCCCCACTAGCCCAATGTGAATTGGGGCCCAGGGAGAGTCTTGGATCCCCAGCACCCTTGTCCCCCTCCGGGCTCAGGCTCAGGGTCCCACCAGACTCCCCTCGGTACTTACCTGGCTGTGTGTTCCCTGGGCTGGTGCTGGCAGTGTCTGCTGGAGGAGGAAAGGGTTAAACCTCCCTCCCCTCCAGCAAATGGGTCAGCTGGAGGCTCCAGGCGAGGGGCGGCAGGCAGCCCAGCTACTCACCGGCAGAGCAGCCTCTGAGTGAGCCTGTGTCTGCTTGGCAAAAACATTCGGGGCTCACTGTGGGAGAGGTGGGGCTCATGCCGATCCCTGCCATGGGGGGGTACGGGCCCCGCAGAGCCCCTATCAAATGTCCCATTTGACCTACCGTAAGGACAGCTCTGCGTTCAGGGACCACACTCATGAGAAGGGAGCATCTTCATAAATCTTAGCACTCCTCGACAGAGCGGATGTGAAATGCAATGAGTGTGGGAGTCAGCTGCTTCCCTGAAAGTGTCCTATGTTCCTTGAGCCCCCAAGCATGGATAAGGACCACAGACATGAGAGCTTTGTGCTCTTGCCGTTCAGGCTGGGGAGAAAGGGATTTAGATGCTATTGTCAGAACCAATCAGTTACTCAGCACTGTCCAGTCTTTGTTTACAAGTTCCAGAAGGGGAACCGTGATAGTCTGGTTCAGCAAAACAAACAAGGAATCTGACAAAGTGGGATTTTCTCTCATGAAAGCACATGCGATAAATAAATTTGTTAGTCTTTAAAAATTCCACGGGGCTCATTGTTTGTTTTGCTGAACTAGACTGACTCAGCTTCCCCTTTGGAAGGAGTCCTTTGGCACTTTAAAACAGTCTGTATTTGTTAGAATCACTAGCAAATGACTTCTCTATGTGTTATGTCCAATACCTACACCCCCCCCCCATGTATATATGTGGATTGTAATGCTTCTGTCAGTCAGCATGGTCTATGTAAAGTCACTGTTGTTTCACTCCTGGCTCATTTGTGATATCCATGCTCGGACACAGGACTTGTGTTGCACCTCTGTCCTGTGCATGTGTGTCTTGTCTGTAGAGTAGGCTAAATGGGCTCTGGATGTGGAGAGTCCACTGCTCTTCGAGGCTGAAGGGCAATATTTGTTCTACTAATGATAAAAACGCCTTGGTCAGAGATGCAGAGGTTTTCAGCAGCATGTTTTAGGTTGGGACGTGTTTGACAGTGAGGTGTTTGCCTACAGGTGAGCTCCAAAGCTGAGGAGGAAAGGTATATGCTATCTAGCTATCATCAAAGCTTTGCTTTGGTTTTTCTCCTGCAAGCAACACTAGGCCCTAATTTACTCCATCTTTTTTCCCTAGGTGACATTAGCAGTCTGTAGAGAGTCTGAAATGGCACCTGATACCTGGAGGTGGACACCTGACTGGCATCTCTCCCAGTTAGACATGTTACAACTTTTAATCAGTACCAAAGGGGCAGTCGTGTTAGTCTAGCTCAGCAAACCACGCAAAGAGTCCTGTGGCACTTAAAGACTAACAAATTTATTTATTGCATGAGCTTTTGTGGGAAAAAATCCCACTTCATCAGATGGTTTGAAGATGGGGAACTTACAGAATGGGAGAAAAATAAATGCAGGGAAGTGTAAGTCATGAGAACAGGTCAGACTGTGACAGCAAATCAGAGCAGTTGTTAAGATTCAAACACTGGGAAACAGCAACTAGAGGAAGGTGAGGTCAAATCACCTGTTGTAATGAGAAAAAAAAAATCCATAGTCCCTATTTAGCCCTGAGGCAAGGGTGTCAACTCTGCATATAAATATAACTTTTAAAGAGGTTTGTAACCGATTACTGGCAAGTCTCTAAGCCCTGGATTGTGTCAGCACACACCTATTCTAAGAGCTTCCAACCAACTGGCAACTCCATCCAATAGCCAAACCTGCAAATGTTAGTAGATGAATATCTACTTCACTGGTTGCTCTCATGCCTAGCATGGGCAGGGAGTTTGGATAAGCTGCAGTGTCAGTTAAAGCAGGGAAATGGTAAGTCATGTTTTGAAAGAGGGGCCTGTGCAATACAGGATGGCTGGACTTCAGATTAGTCCCGTACTTATTGCTAGGTAGGGAAGTTCTTCGCTTTAATTCACTTATAGATAGTCCCCAGCTTCTCGAGCATCAGTTCTATCCCACCACAAAAAGAAACCTGGACAATCTTCATTCTGTCTGCTGTTGCTGTTTTCCAACCTTGTGGACTGTCCCTGGAATTATAAATGATGCCCCCAGCGAATAATGAATTTAACTCAATCTCATAGACCTGCTCGGAGGCCAGCTGTGGATTGAGAGCATGGTTGCTTCCTTCTTCCTAAATCTTTCCTTTTTGTAATTAAACATTCCAGGTGATCTCAGACTCTTATGCCTAGGGATTCATGGCACCAACTTGGGAGAAATAAGAGTGAAATGTAATCATCCATTTCCAGCTGCTAATTGCAGCCAGGCCTCAGCCCCTGGCATGCAGTTTCCAGTTTGCTTAACCTCTCTGCTTCCCCACTTCCTATTGGTGCTCAGCCCCATTAGGTCACGCTACTTTAATTTACAATTAGTGTGACACAAGCCCTCTTCTGCAGCGACTAGCAAGAGGCAATTCCCTGTCGGCCATGGAGTTTATTAAGCTAAATGAATAGAGGGAAGAGAGCACCAACAAGAAGAGCACTCCATCTCTCCAGTGTCCTACTGGGGCCTCCTCATATCAGTGCAGCCTGATGGGGTGGGCTTCCAAAAGACGCGTGGAGAACAGTGGAGGTTAATTTAGTGTAAGAGCACTTAATGATTTTCAGGAGGCAGCCAGTGAAGCCTTCCTTCTAATCCCATTACTGTTTCAGGATTGTAATGGGGACATTAGAGAAGCAGCTCTTTTTTGTAGCCTCAGACCAAGACACACAAAGATGTAAGCAGTTATCTCATCTGTGCTCAGCTGTGAACCCCTCAGACTGGTTAGAGAACAGGGGTGGTTTTTGTGCTTGTTACAGGCCAGATTCTTCAGTGCTTACTCCCAGTGAGTAATGCCTTACTCTGCCAGTGGCCCTGTTGATTTCTCTAGGGCTTCTGATAGAGTAAGATCCTTCTTGAGAGTCCATGGGGACTACTGCACAGTAAGGTTTTTCTCAGTGGGAAGAAGGGTGGAAGGATCTGATTCTATAGGAGCTAATTCAACTTCTTTTGCCACAAAAGGGCATCTTTCTATAAAATAGATAATGCAGTCCAAAAGTTTACTATCATTAATCTTTGTCTGGCATTTTTGCAATAGATTCATGCATAGTGAGTGCGCACCTGTGCATGCCTATGTGGTGTTCCTGTTCTTTCTTAGAAAGTTAACTATGTGAGGCACATGGGACAAGGATTGAAATAGACGTGTATTCACCAATGTGTAAGACTTCTCTGAAAGTGCCTTTGGGATTCCAGCAGTCCAACCTTTCTAGTGATTCCACCCTTTCCCAGTGTACTTGAGTCTTTCTTCCCCTCCTTGGTATTTATTAGTTGTATTATGATAGCATTTAGAAGCCATGACAAAGAATGTGGCCCTTCAGTGCTAGGTGCTGTATGTGTGCTTGGTAAGAAGCAGTTTCTGCATTGAAGAGCTTACATTCTAAGTATGCAAGACAGTGGGTGGGGAAAGTGCACAGTCAGGCTTACGTGGCTAAGTTTATACCTGTGGTGTGCATCTAAACTGTTATAGCAATATTGCCGTAGCTCCCCATGTAGACAGTCTTCTTCCAGGATAAGAGTGGCTTTTTTTCAATTCAGGTTATATCAGTTTGGAAGCAGAGTAATTAGGTCAGAACAAAGTCACTTTTATTCCAGAACAGTGTCCACAACTGGGTCACAGTACTTGTGCTGGTCAGTTCCCTAAGTTAGTGGTTCTCAACCACTGTGTTGGGACAGATTATGTTGTCAGCACACAGTGATAAGTGTGTCATGGAGGACTGGGGAGATGGCTGGATCTGGCCTGGGGTGGATGGGCTGATGTGTCCTATAGGGTCACAGTATGCTTCCAGGTGTGTCATGACCTGCAAAAGGTTGAGAACCACTGCTCTAAGTGACTTGTCTGAGGCCACACAGGAGATCTGTGGCGGTGCTGGGAATCGGAGTCCAATCTCATAAACCTCACCCCTTCTCACTCCTGAATCTTATTCCTTTGTGAGGTAACTCTGTTCAGCTCATTTGGCAGATCACCACTGGTAGATGAACCTGGCAGTTCATACCCAATTTGTGAAGGCCATTTGAAACAGAATTGGTTGTGGTCTCAGAAGGAGGGTTGGAACAGGTAGAATGCAACTTAAAAGAAAAGATGTGAATCCCCCCCTTGTGATAAATTCATGTCGAGGACTCCTTACTTGATTCTCTGCAGCTAGTGGAAAAGATTTGACATTATATGGGATTACAAGACCAGGTTCTACTTTCAGGGACAGACTACCATGTGCCACGTGAGCCTTGGTGATGGATGCTACATTAGTTTGCAGTGTGCATGGCATAGTTTGCATTTGCTAGATCGTTTTTGCATGGTAGCTTATCATCTCCAGTGCCCGTGGCTGTTAGGGTTAAGCAGGACTAGCCCTTCTGAAGTGATGGCTAAATTTCTGGAGTTTATAGCAGCAAATTGCCTTGACAGAACTTCCAGTTGTTGTCCATAATGATAGTGTATGGAACATTACTGCTAAAAAGGTCCCCGGCTTCCAGAAATCTGCAGTCCATGAAGATCTCTGAAATGATCTGGAAATTGGAATGGAATGTTTTGAATGGTTTATAATATAACGCCTATTTAGAACTCCATGAGTTCCTTGGGTCATTTAAATTTTTCATGGGTAGTTAGTAATTATTCATCAGCAAGCCACCAAAAAATAAACTCTGAATGGAAGGGCTTAAAGGCATGTTACTCAGGAGAACAGAAGTTGGGCCAGTTAAAAGTAAACTCAGTGCACCATATGATACAATTACAAGAGCACATTTAAAATAGTCATCTCTGCCAAACATCCAGACATTTTTACTATCCACTGTAGAGCCCAGATTAACAGACGCAGAGCAAGTCCAGTTCCCTTAAACTTGCTTGTGGCTGTTATCACTGTGTAGGGAAGACAAAAGCCTTGTTGATGTTTAGGTTGTCCTGCTGTAACTTTATGGGTGTACAGCTTAATGCACTGCACAACCTGCAGGGGTTTGCTTCTGCTTCTTGCTTGCAATGGCAGAGGAGGGCTTGTCACACCTAGGTCATGTCTGCACCTGGAGCCGGAGTAATAAATTCCAGCCTGACGTGTAGACATACCCATGCTAGGTCTGCCTGAGGTAGTGTGCTAAAAATAGTAGATAACCATTGCTACATGAGCAGTGGGACGGGCCAGGAGCCGCAGACATGGTCCTGTCCAAGATGACATGTGTATACTCACGTAGCAAGGTCTTGCTGCTCGTGCCACTTCAGTTCTACTTCTGTTTTCAGCAGACTGGCACTGCCACAATTGACACCTCCAGCTGAAATGTAGACATACCTTAAGGGTGAATTGAAATGATGTGACCCACTGTGCATGAGCACCAACAGGCAAGTTGTCCTGGTATAATCAAGGCAGTAAAACCACTGTTGTGTGGATGCACTGATAATGGTAGAGTCAGGGTTATAGTGGTATAAGTCACAAGATGGGGAATGAGTTTGCTGGTACCAGAACAACTGTCCACCCAAAGGGTTGTTTAGATCCAGCTATTTTGATATAAGGTCACCTAGTATAAGGGTGCAAAACCTGTGTGCAGAGCACTCCAAGAAGCTGGAGGATGGTGTATGTTAAAATAAAGGGGATATTAAAACTACTACAGGGGTTTGGATGCCTAAAGGTTTGAAATCTCCTTAGGCAGGTATGAAAACTTCAGCAAAATAAAGAAGGAGTCGTGTGGCACTTAAAGACTAACAGATTTATTTTTCACATGAGTGTTCGTGGGAGAAAATCCCACTTTGTCAGATGCTTCAGTTCACCCATCTTCGAAGCATCCAATGAAGTGGGATTTTCTCCTGCAAAAAATAAATCTGTTAGTCCTTAAGTGCCACACGACTCCTTTTTTTGCTGGACTAGACTAACATGGCTATCCTTTTGGAAAATGAAAATTTCATCCTTGGAGACAGACTGATGTTCCTCTGTCAACTGATTTGTGTTCCTTGACTTCAGCAGAGCAGCTCCTGATCGTTACCAGTGTAAATGAGATGGGCACTGGATCCGACACCTTCATTACATAGCAATTCTCCCTGTTCTCATGTGCTACTTTGAAGGATATTAACATAATTCATAACTAGTTTCTATCTGTTTTCAAAGAAATCTCCCTGTCCTGCCTCCTGACAAAAGATGCACTCAGACTAAGAGTAGCCATCTATCCATCTTGCCTTCTCAGGTGGTGGACGGCTATTCCAGTGCCTTAAAACATGTCTTCATTGCCATTAACCCAGTTGACAACCAAGTAGCTTTCCATGATATTCCTCAGGGCTCATCATTTAGTATGTATGTCAGAAGTGGCTGTAAAATCCACATCAATTTTCTCTGCTGTCTTTTCCCAACATACTGCAGTGCACACTTCTGGAGTATGTGTATTTATAACTACACAATTTTCAGTTGTTAGTATCTCAGAGGCTATCCCAAAAATGATTGGCTCCAGATCCTAAACATTTTCATTCTGAAGGTCGCATTACAGTGTTTGCATAGCTGAATCATGTGTATTGACTGAAGGTTTCAGAAGTCCTAGTTTGACTCATCATTGTGGGACTCAAGACCTGATTCCTGGTACAGATGTTTCTTTGCTTTGATTACTAGGGATTTGTTGGGCTATAGATGCAGCAAAGTTGTCCTTGGAAGCAAAGGCATGTTACTGAAGGATAGTGTCAGTCATTCACAGGCTGCGGTGGATATCCTGTGTGAGAAGGATGGCATGCTTGTGGGAAAATTCTTGAGTTTCTAAAGTGGGGTGAGAGAGGAAGGGATTAAAATGCAGGAACGCAGAGAAAAAAAATGAACATCTCTGTGTATTTTAAATGACCTCTTCTACAACTTGACAAGCTAGCAAAGATGTGAAGGGAAGACATGGATTTTGTCCAAAGACCTGGAATGGCTCTGTCTTTCTCTAAGCATGGTCCTCATACAGTATCTTGACAATGATCTGTAGCCTGTGTAACAAACTGGCTCTTCCCTGGAGTCATCTCTGAGCTCTGCCCCAGGGTGCTCCTCAGGAATGTCATTAATGTTCATTACTCTGAAATATTTCATCAAGGGGAGCCGAGGTTTGAACATGCTTGAAAGAGAAACTTAGGCTGTGTCCCTTAAGGAGAAGTTGGGCATCATTTCTCCACTTTAAAAACTGAGGGTGTGATTATGAATTTAGATGAGAATTTATATAACCACTGTGAGCTACCTCCTCTGTGACTTTGTGGAAAGAGCTGGGACAGAAGTAGTAGTGTTACACTGTAGTTTTCCCATGAGAACGGTCACCTGAACATTTAATTACTTTCTTCTCCCATCTTGGAAACTGTCAATCACCATGAGGGAAAGCAGCAGTAAGAAACACTTGATGCGTTTTTCAAGACTGTAAGGCAGAATATTGGCAAGGGACTGAAAAGCTTCACTCTTTGTTTCTCATCTCCCTTCAGCTGGCCCAAAGGATGAGCAAATTGTTCGGATTTTGTAGGTCTCTTGGTGACTTTCAGGCACGGGTTGACGTTCCACAGAACATGCACTGTGCACACCAGTTCTCTTGCTCGAGCCTGGAACATTCAGGAAGTTAGTGGCTCAGCTGAACACTTTTATAGCTACTTTGTGTAAAATTGGCTTCCAAAAAGCAAGGGAAAAATAAATAAACAAAGAATCCCGTGGCACTTAAAGACTAACACATGTATTTGTTGCATGACTAACACGGCTCTCTCTTTGGATAAAAGCAAGGGTTAACCGACGCTGGAAATGATTGTGTGAGAAGATCTCTAACAGATATGTCAGGGATTCTGCTTTGACTGTTTTTCTTATGAATTAAACAAGAGGGTTGCACAGAACTGCAAGAAGGGAACTGGATTCTTAGGGATCTTCCTCTGGCGCCTGTACTTGCAGGGCATTAAATGGATAGTTTCATCTCACAGGGCTGCTTCCAAGTGTTTTCTGTCCATGAGTTAAAAACTGATCATATACTTTCTTCATAGGTAAAAGACAGAGAAACTCTAGTTCGTCCTGATGAATGTCTTGTTTTTACTCTGGACATTATGGCTAAGGTTTCCCACTGTTTCGGGTTCAGTTATTTCACCTGGTCAAGTAACATTCCTCTTAGGAAGAAATAAATGGATTCAGTTTTCTGCGAGGATGGTTCAGGTCAAGGAATTCTCTTTCTCTCATACTTTTACAGAATACAATGCTGTATACTTTGTCATCAGGCATTCTCCTGGCTAATATGTTTTCCACTTGGGGGCTGCAAGAATAGAAAAGTGAAGTATAGAAGCATGGTGTAGAGATGAGACCATATGGTTTGAGAGAGGGAGGAGATCTTCATCGGTCATGTTTTGCCAAAAAATTCTGCCTTGTAACAGTTTTAACGGAAGCCTTGATTCTGATCTCAGCACAGCGTGAATAAGAATAAGAGCAGTGTGAAACTGGTGTAAGGAGGAGGAAAATTGGTAACTCACTTGCAGCTGTGGCAAGTCTATAATAGAATATCTGGATTTTCCAGGTCGCTTTGCCAGCACAAGGAGATGTTTATCTACTAGATAGTCCTTGTGTAT
This sequence comes from Podocnemis expansa, assembly GCA_007922195.1. Taxonomy (NCBI): domain Eukaryota; kingdom Metazoa; phylum Chordata; order Testudines; family Podocnemididae; genus Podocnemis; species Podocnemis expansa. The sequence continues at coordinate 22,160,592 of ML682041.1, forward strand.
TCAGCAAAGAAAGGAAACACTGGAAGAGAAGAAAGCAAATATGTTTAAATGAAGACAAAGAGTTACTGTGTGTTCCTGGCACTAAAATTTCTCCTGAGTTTGTGTAGTCAACCTCCCAGACCTATCCAGGCTTTCTGTGGGATTTCAGATGTGTTTTTTCTCTCTCCCTTTTTCTCTCCTTCAGAAGTTTCTTTGCAGAGGAACACCTGTTTGCAGGAAAAGTTCTTCTGGTTAAAGCTCTCTTCAAAGAATTCCCAGGTTTTATAATTTGCAGCTGTATTAAAAAGTTACACTTCGTGCTACAAAAAGAGAATAATAGATCAGTAAGACTTGAACCTTTCAGGCATCCTGGGGAAATGGGGATGGGCACTTGAATAAATATTTAACTGTCTAAGCTTTGATATGAGGAACCTGCTTTTTCCCCAGCTATATGGAAATCTTTTCTGCTTCAGTCTCACCTCTTAGAATAATGAGAGAAGGATAAAATATAATATCTGGTGATTATTTTACTTTTTTTAATATCAAGGTAATATTACATAGGACTCTTGTAACCTCAGGCTTAAAACTAGGAAATTCCTTCCATTCAAAGCACTCTGGTAGTATAAATTAGTCTGCTGGAATTATTCATGTAATCACCTCATGACTTTGGAAACAGTCAAGCAGAGCCATCAGATTAATTTCCAAGAGTTCTCTCACTCCCCACTCACCCCTGGTCATTGCAGATCCCAAAGGAGAGGTGTATGGGAGGTGTCCCCCACTTGCAGTAACAGAATCGGTGACCAATGGCCGCTTTTGTTGCAAGAACAGAAGTTTGGCAGAGTGGCCTTTGCAGAGCACAGGCTTCGTGTCGTGGATAAGAGTTTTAGCAAGAATTCCATCATTCTGGTACAGAGAGAGGGTCGCTTGGGGTCTGGCAGGAGTGGCTGTGACCCTGAGTTTTAATGGTCCAAACCTTGAAGCCTCCTGATTCCTGAATGCTGATGTGTTGGCTCAGATGCCCTCTCGCTGAAGTCAGAAGGAGTTTTACCATTGATCACTTCCATGGGAGCCCAGCTTAGTCTTTGTAAATCTCACCCTACAGGTTCCAAGCGTCAGTCCAGACAGTTACTGATTAATGTCAAGAGAACAGGTGAAGACCTGGTTTGTCTCACTCTGTTTTAGAAATTGAAACACTGGGGCAGAGACCAACATTTTTGCATTTGGGTGCTTGGTATTAGGCCTGCCAAATCCATTACATGAGCCTGAATTAATGCTCTGGTTGCCAGAGGGCCCCTGGCTCAGTTGGTGGGAGCAGGAAGTACTCAGGGCAATGGAAAATGAAGCCACTTAGTTATCCATTTGAAGTGACTGATTTCAGACACCCAGGTTTCAAAGTTTTGGCTTTAGCCAGTTTGTGCCAGGCTGCCCAGTGCTAACCTACAGAGCTGGCCTCAAACTCTGCGTTTCCTGTCATCCCAAGAACACTTTCTTCCCATCCCTGCTATCCTGTGGAGCTAAGAATTCACTCCACAGAGGGGAGAGGGCTTCAGAGTGTTGCTGCTGGCCCCTCCTAAAATGTGAGATGGTCAGATGGGAGCTCATCTACTTTTCAGGTGAATTTCTAATGCTCTGTCTCTCCCTGCTCTGTCTCTCTGCTGCATCTCATGCCCTCACTTTTCCCTCTCTTGCTGGTCATCACAGACACATTACCAAGCTATCTTTTAGTGGCCCCATTCCTACATATTTCTCCTCCCAACAGGATGTGTCTGTGCTCTAGACAGGCCTTGTCTCCTCTCACATGTCTTGTTCCAGCCTTCAAGGACTCTTCTGGTTCTAACATGATCCTTCTCCTGTGAGTGGGGAGTCAACCAAATTCTTTTGCTGCAGCTTGAAGGGAGAGGGGAAAGATTGTCACTGCCTGTTCTCTGTTCTGGGGAAGATGGTGTCAGGGCGGCCGAGAGAGAGGGGCATGCTGGGTGGTTTCCTGAGCAAGAGAAGGAAATGCTGGTAACCCAGGCAGGGTCAGTGTCCTAAGACCTTTGCTGTCCTGTGTTTCAGGGTCAGCAGTCAATGGTCAGGGTGAGAGACAGCAGGAGAGTGGAGAATTTGGGTCCATCCAGACGTTGTGATGCCACAAAAATCCTGCTGAAGGGTCACCTGTGTGAAGCCCAGTTGAGCAAAGCACGTAAGCAGGGCTTCTGTGCTTCTCTGACTAGGGAGGAACATGAGCTGAGCATGTGCTTAAAGGTAATCATGTGCTCAAGAGCTTTGCTGAGTTAGAGCTGAACTAAGGCCAAGCCTTTTGAAAATCCTCTTTTGGACATGACTCTGTGATTGCCTTTATATATATGGCCTTGCCTTACAGTGGCCTGGCTGGGTCCATTTGCTGGATGACCATTTGCTTCTTCATACAGGGGGAGGGGGAGCACTTGAAGGATTCCAACACACGGCCTGAAGAAGCATGTCACCTTCCCTTGCCTTAATACAAAGAATTAAGCAACTAGACCAGCCAACAGCCTGTAAATCTTTGGGGATGACTCCTGATCAAGGCAAAGCGCCTAAGGAGCAGACGGCAGGAATTGTTAATGCACTGTGGAAGACTAGTCAAAATTGCTCTGTGCATTTTTTCCTTTCCTTTCCTCATGTATTGAAATTGAAGTGCACTGGAGAAAAGTAAAGCAGTGAATAAAGCAAAGTCTGAATCAGTCAGCTGTACTGTTGATTCCCCATCCCTGCCTTGAATCATCTCTAGAATTTTGTATTAGAAAACTAATAGAATTTGCAAGTGACAAATATCTGTAGGGCAAATGGATTTCATTGCTTCTTTTCAGTCATTGATTTAACAAGGAGACTTGTGACATGCTTCTAGACATTCAACCAACCAGAAATGATGCAGGAGTAAACACTCTGTAAAGGAAAAGAAGTGATATGTGTGGACATGGTTGTAGTCACCTGATCGGGGGGAGAGGGCTGTCATGGGGACTGGTACGGAAGGTATCAGTGTCTGTGGGCGCTGGGGCTCAGCAAACTCTCTGAACGCACATGGCTATTCCAGAAAGTTACTGAGATGAAGCATCTTGTAATTATTATTTTTGACGGGTATTTCCCTTGGCCCTTAGTTCAGGCGTAAGGAGGGAACTGGTCCTTCCCTCTGTCATTTTATTAATGCTGATGGGTGTTTTACCTATGGTTCTGTATTGACAGTTTCCCCTTCTACAATGTGAAGATGGTAATGGTTTTTGTTAGCAGGCAGGGCACTGTGGCTTGATGAATGCTGCAGAGTGCTTTGAGATCATGAGGTAGTAATTCACGATAGTAATTCAGGGCTTGTTTATTATTATTGCACTAGGTTAAAGTTTGCGCTGCAGGCTGGGAGCTGCCACTTTCACTGAGCAGAATTAGAAGAGACTAAAAGAGGTAATTTCTCCTTAATGATGGGGATGCAAATGAAAACAAGATAAATAAGACTGGAGGCTGTTTTAGGGTTCAGTGCTGACCTGCTGGCACTTTGCTTTGTAGGAAAGGCCTTGCTACCCAGCTTATGTATGGGGTCTGTAAAAAGCCCGAGTCCTGTTATCTGTCGCTGTTTGGGATGCCGAGATTTGTCTACACAATATCGCCAGGGATTAATGACCGGCTAAAGCAGCAGCCGTTTAGATGCTGCCTCCTGCGTCGTCGTATTGGAATATTAATTTCCTCAGGAGGAGATTATTACAAGTTCTCCATTTAAACTCCGCAGGGAGTAAACAAACACATTCATAGCCTGGATACCATGGGCAAATGAAACACAGCCTTTCCCAGGTCTGCCACACTTGAAAGAAAGAGGGGGCCATCAGTGTGGCTCTGCAGTTCTGAGTCAGATTTCTAGCCAGCCCATTGGGTTATTGAGGATGTCTGTAAAGGTGGCAGGGTCAAGCTTTCTTGAGTTAGTCTGAGGTGTGATTGCAGCACATGTAGATGTACCAAGCCCAGCTTTCATCTGATGGCCAGATGCCCGACAGCAGTGAGGCTGCAACAGCGTGTCCTTACCACCAGCTGGCCTCATGAGTACATTTATTAGAAACCAGCTGAAACTGTATTATGAGTGAAGTTAAAACCTCATTGAGACTAAAAGGTGTGAACTCACCTTTCAATAAGCAACTGTAAGCAGAAGTCCCCACCTAACACAAAAGGACTGTGTGATCCCACCCAGAAGCTTTTGGCTGAGTTTTGTTTTGGGTAGGAGGAAAAAAGCGCAGACACTGAGGGCAAGTCTACATCAGGGCTTAACAAAATTGGCTCCCAGCTAGGCACCAGCAGTTTTATTTTTGGTCACCAGAGGGCACTGATCTGCAGCATTCCTGAAGTGGAGCTAGGCACCAGGCCACAAAGCCTGGTTCCATGGTGACCTGGCACCTTGGTTTTGTTGAGCCCTGGTCTATGCCACGAAATTCACTTGACCTAAGTTACACCAGTTACACCAATCATTTTTACATGTCCAGACCATACTCTTTGTGGTGGTAGTGCACATCCCTGCCTGGAGTGCCTGCACCAATTTAACTGCCAGTGTGGGGCATTGTGGGATGGGCTCTGAAAGGCAGCAACAGCTGACGGAAGCTACATTGTCTCTACGCCGATGCTGCAGTTACCTAACTACATTGTCTTCAGCACTATGCCTGTCACAGAGGTGGAGTGATAAGTTGGTGTTGTGGTTGAGTTGCATCTGAGGGAGCAGCATTTTACTGTAGGCATTTACAAAGTTAGGTGGACATAAGCTGCCTTGCGTTGATCAACTCTGTGGTGTAGACAGGAGCAGAGAGAGTTTTCTCCCACAAAAGCTCATGTGAAAAATAAATCAGTTAGTCTTTAAGTGTGACGGGATTCCTTGGGTTTTTTGCTGGACTAGACTAACATGGCTACCCCTTTGGAACTTGGTGGATTAAGACAGCCTTGCGGCAGCCTGTAAACACAGTATGACCTTGGGAAGAGTTAGAAAGAGTGTGGGAGGGCTGATGTTGGTCACAGAGCCTGTGAGGGCTGCAAGCTATGACACTGCTCCTGTTCTCGGTTCCTTCTCTGTTTGGAACCCCTGGGTGTTGTGCTTTCCTTGGAAATAAACAAGGCGCTCTCAAAGAAAATACAGACTCCATCCGTTTCAGCTTCCAGCTGGGATGTCCCCACACTTCTGAACTTTGACTAGCCACTTGGGTCAAAAAGGGATGTCAGTGCCCAGTAGGCAGGATTGTACCATCTGCAGTGAAGGCTGGGCTCCAGCATCTTCACCATTATTAGGACTCGAGGTAGCTAGAGTAAAGCCACCTTTGGTATGTCTACACACGCTGCAGTTGCACTCCCTGACTGCATTGTAGATGGGCTCTAATGGCCCCCTTTGGCGCCAAATGTGGCATTTGCTACTATGTTGTTCCATCAGCATCCGTAGGGCACTTTATATCAGTAGAGCCAGGCCCTGCTGTGCTTGCAGGGTAAGGTCCTGAATTTAGCCAACAAACACCTCCCAGAGAGTTCTGCCTTTCTCTTCTAAAATCTTGATAGTTCGCAGGTTTCTGCCAAGCTGACGGCAGATACCGAAACTGTATGTTGGAGACAGACACAGTGACTAAGTGACCCAACCTGTATGATACTGACATCTGAACACTGTCATTCCTCCCATTTTAATACATCTCCATTTTATGGACAGCATGTGATTACAGTACCGTCCCAGCTGTGTTGGTGCTTTTGTGGAACCTGGCTAGTTACCCATCTGTTGTGGAAACTGTAAAAGCCGGAGATTGATGCTTCTGTCCCATTCCATATACCCTGTTCTAAACTTGCATGGTAAACATCTGTCAAACTGTAACTGTCTACCACTGAAAGCGGTCTTTGATCTCCATTGAGCCCTGCTCACGCCGAAATGGCTGACGTGCCTTTTTATCTTTTGCGTCTGTTAGTGTTCTCTAGAATCTAGTGGTTTTTGAGAAGATAATAAATGTTTGACTGATTTGGTACTGTGAGCACAGATGATCTATTCAGCTCTCTGTGCACATGTGGATTGACACCTAAGCAATGAGAATGAAGCAATTTGTACCTGCTACTTCATTTCAAAATGAACATAATACATTAAGCAAATTCTTGCATAAAATTACATGTACAGCTGATATTCTGCTTTTATCCACTTTCGTGTTGAAGTGATGTTGCCTTTACTCTTGAGCACTCATTTACATTGATAAGTATATGGGAGGGCCACATACGTCCTCCTGTCAGTTCTATAAACTTCAAATCTGGGAGAATGTCCTCTTCACAGGAAAGGGAGCTGCTGCTGGAGGGTGAACTTAGGTAAAGGACTAGTCGTACGATGCACCCAGGAGGGTTGCTGTCCTGGGGAAAGATCCAGGGCACGGGCCTTGCTCCCTGGCTATGGGCTCCACCCCCATGGCCCCGATTCTCCACCGGGGCCTGATCCAGCCTCGGGCTCCTGCCGCTGCGTGCCTGGCCCTGGATCCCAGGCTGGGGCCAGGGCCGGGGCCGAGAGAGGTGGGAGCTGCCACAGACAGCCTGGCCTGCACTCCTGGCTGGGGACAGGGCTGTGAGCAGCAGGTGCCACCGCGACTGAGAAAGGCAGATGTCGCCACTGGCAGGGGGCCCCAATCTCTGGCCTGGGACAGGGCTGGGCTGCCCTGAACACTTGGGGCACTTGCGCTGGGACTTGGGGCATGTGCCCCGTGTGCCAGGCGCCAGCGATGCCTCTGGATACACCCAGTGAAAGTGTTCGAGGGACTCAGAGCTGTTCTAGAATAAAACAAAGCTGTCTTTATTTTGCATCCTGTGCTTTACACTGATACATCTTCCATCCCCAGGATCCCGCTCTACTGTGCAGGCTGTGGTGCAGGAGTCTCAAACTCAAATCACCATGAGGGTCGCATGAGGACTAGTAGAGGGCCGCATGAGGACTAGTACATTAGCTCGAGGGCCACACCACTGAAACCTTTCCATACAACAATATCACAAATAGCAGTAGCACTAATGTCATTGCGAGCCACAGGAAACATCTTCAAGAGCCGCATGCGGCCCATGGGCCGCATGTTTGAGACCCCTGCTGTAGTGTCTGGCAGTAGAGAAGAGCCAGAACCTAACTATAATGAATGTAAAGGGGAGTGCTTCTTAACTGAGGCTGCCTCTGGACTCAGGAAGGCCCCTGGGGCGTTCTCTAGTTCCCAGACTGATGTGGCTGCTGCTGCCCATGCCCCACTCTTAGCTACTATGCAGCAACCTCTGGAGTGCCAGGCCCCAGCAGTGCAGGCAGACGACATGCCATACAGCAGCCAAGGGAACGGAAATGCTGGCCTTGCCCTGAAGGACAGACTGTTTCTCTTACAAATATCTGAGAATCTTTAATGTCATGAGGACCTGGCAGGACCTTCAGACTTAGAGACTCCTTTGGAATATCCTACTCAGTGCACTGCATGATGGGTCCTGTCTTGTCTCCCTAGGAAAGATTTTGTCCATAGTCCCTGAGTGACTGAATAAACTGCAGCTCCCAGTCTGGATTTTGAAGCTATAATAGTTTAACTCAGAGGGTCTCAACCGCTGTGTCATGACACAATAGCGTGTTGTGGCACAGCAGTGAGCATGTTGCATGCTAAAAGCCCCCCCTCCCGCTGCTGCAGAAGAGCTGTGGTGGCAGGGAGCTGCAGGCTGCAACAGTGGCAGCCTGCTGGTAGAGGGTGCTTGCTGAGGCATGTGGCTCAGTGGCAGGAGATTTAAAAATCTCCCTGGCCCCAGGAGAGAAAGAGCCAGCCTGAGAACCCCACTGCTGGGGCTTGGGGATGCTGCCATGGCCATCACCAGGGCTGCATTCACAGCTGAGCCTACTGCCACGACTGGGGCCAGTGCTGCTCCACTTTTGGTCGGTGCTTTGGGGTTTGGGGACCATGGACAGGGAATGCTCTGGGGGTTTGGGGGCTGGAGGAGGGCCCACTTCTGGGCCCATCACCAGAGTTTGCGGCCAGGGCCAAGCCTGCTCCGTGGGCTGCTGCTGGAGCCGGGGCTGCCGGTGAGGTCAGGGCTCGGGCTACTCTGGGGGCAGCTGGCGGTGTCAGGATCACTGTTAGAACCGGGGTCAGGGCTGCCGGTGGGATCAGGCTCGGGGTCGCTTCAGGGGCCACTGCTGGGGCATGGGCCACTCTGGGGGCTTGGGGCTGTTGCCAGAGCTGGGGCTGGGGTCACTGGTGGGGTTGGGAATGGACCGGCTCCAGGGGCACCTGGCAGGGGTGGGGAAGGGGGCTGCTGGCGGGGTCAGGGCTAAGGCTGCTGGCAGGGGTGGGGCTGGGGCTGGGGCTGGGCCTGCTCCAGGGCCCGCTGCTCAAGGGGCCAGGGGCTGCTGCTTGATGTTGCAGCTGGGACTGGGCCGGCTCCAGAAGCTGCTGCCTAAGGGCCGGTCCAGGGGCTGGCAGCCAGACCCAGCAGTGGGGGCTGCTGCCAGACCCATGATGGTGGGAAGAATCGGGCCCACAAGGAACCTTGCTGTGTCGTGACTGGTTGGGAACCCTCCCAGCTGTGTCGCAGCCCAGGAAAGGTTGAGAATGCCTGGTGTTACTGGACATAGAGCAGCCTTTGGTCACCCCATTAGTATGTTTGGGTATGTCTACACAGGGTTCTTATTTCGAAACAACAGAGGTTGTTTCGAAATAAGAAGTGGCATGGCCACACGACGCACGGCCATTTCGAAAGAAGCAAACCGCTTCTTTCGAAATGGCCGTGCTGCTTTCGAAACAACCTAAACCTCGTTGGCTGTCGAAACAGGGTTGTTTCGAAACCAGAGGTTTCGAAACAGCCCTGTTCGGACATGTTGTTTCGGAACAAAGCGTTCCGAAACAACATGTCACCTTCCTCCCAGGGTGCTAAGCACCCTGGGAGGATGGGCAGCCCACCCTCAGCACCCTGGCCAAGGTGCTGAGGGGTGTCCGCGGGGAGGGGGGGGGCCCGGAGCCCCCCCCACCCCGCCAACAACCGGCAAGGGACTGCAGGCACCGCGCCTCACCTGGCGGGTGCATGCAGCCCCCTGCAAGCACCCGCCAGGAGCGGGCAGCGGGGCACTTCACCCCAGGGGCTTTAAAGCCCCTGCTGCCCCCCAACCTGGAGGTGCGGCCCCGGCGCGCGGCTGAAGCCCGCCGCTGCCGGGGCCGGAGTAAGCGCGGGCCGGAATCCCCGGCCTGACACGCCGGCAGGGGGCGTGTCGGGGCATTCCCTGACACGCCCTCGGGAATCCCCGGCCTGACGCGCCGGCAGGGGGCGCGTCAGGCCGGGGA
>ML682041.1:22170254-22228856 GCA_007922195.1 Podocnemis expansa
GGTGCCTGCAGTCCCCTCCCCAGGCGAAATAGCAGGTCCACACTGTGGACCTGCTATTTCACTCCCTTATTTTGCGGACATGGTTTTTGTCCAGCGAAATAAGTTGTTTCGAAATAACATATTATTTCGAAACAGCTTGTTTCGAAACGTGTTGTTTCGAAACAAGCACTCCCCGTGTAGACATAGCCTTTGTGGGAGTCTGCTATGTTCACATGGCTTACATTTCTATTCAGTTTTGTCATATTCCTATATAGGGCTCCTTTGGTCCCCCTAGTAGGAAAAATCCCTTTGACTCCATGAGAGCAGGGTTGGGCCCTGTAAGTTCCCCACCTTCAAAGCTTTGATGAAGTGGGATTTTCTCCCAGGGCTTCTTGCTGGTTCTGTTTGACACAGTTGCTCCTTCTGGGAAGGAGCTGGAAACCTTTCCCAGCTGGGCATTGTCCCCTGTCTGTATGGTGTCTCTTTAAACTAGGGGTCTCAAACATGAGGCCTGTGGGCCACGTAAGGCCCCCTAAAGCTATTTCCTGTGGCTCACAACAACACTATGGTTAGGGACATTTGCAATATCATTGTATGAAAAGGTTTCAGTGGTGCGGCCCTTAGGCTAACATACTAGTCCTCATGCAGCCCTCTGGGTGATTTGAGTTTGACACCTGCTTTAAATCACCCCTTGATAGGCTGTCTGTCTGTGTGTGTTAAAAGCGAAATGTAAAACTAGGAAATAGCTGTTTGGAATGCTTCCTTTTCTCTTCTACATTTTGCTAGGTCCCCTGGAGTGAAGGTTTCATTCTCATTTAGTCAGTTACCCAGCTATGACTAACAGAAAAATGACCCTGAACATGTAATGCCTCTGTATTGGAAGGTATCATTCAGAGCTAAATAACCCCTTATGTAGACACAGTGACTGTGGAAAGCCTCCCTGGGGCTGTCTGGTATGATGAATTTGTTTCTCCAGCAGACTTTTGCAGGAGAAACTCTTGTTTTCTTAACCAGCTCTTCAGAACGTACTGGTTTCTGAAGATGTCTGAAATATTATTAATGAGAATATTTAGCACAGCCAAATTCCATGGAGAATCTAAATGAGCAGTGTTGGTTTCATATCTTCGGCTTTGCCATTTGCTCCCGAGAAGGCGGGGGCTCACTTTTCTGAAATGACTAGCAATGCGTTACAAATTGACTTTCTGTGGTTGTCTCATGACTTTGCTTGGTTGATATGGAAACTTTAATTAAGCTGTTGCTTTTCCCTGTAGAAGTCCATTTGAAGTGCTGCCAGAAGCATTTCCCTTTTCCTGGCTGCTGGAGAGGATGGTTGAACTGGGCATGAACTCTTGTGTGACCCACAGGCAAGTGCTGGCACCTGAGCTTGTCACCCCTGCCTGCTTTAAAAGTGGATATAAAGTTACCAGTGGCTTAGAACAGTTGTAAAGACTGTGCCATTTGTTAAAGTACTAGGTGACCAAGCCTGGTGGCAGTGGAGCAAACCTCAGGGTTTGTTTTCACTAGGCAGAAAGATGTGACTTAAAACGTGGTAACCAGCATGTGGTAAAATCCTAATGAAGACAAGGCAGCTTGCACTCTTCAGACTCTTTGGCAGGTTTAGGTAAGGACTGTGTGGGAGGCTAGAGTTTATTTTGATCTGCTGTCTCATGATAAAGCTAGAAACTAGCTTGTGTTCAGTAGATTGTCCCTCCTGTCAGTGTCACGGACTAAGACCAGGTAAGAAATGCGCCCTTTTTCCTAGTGCAGGAAAGGCCTGAAAAGGTGTTAGGTGGAGTCTAGTTTCCAGTCACAGGAGACAGGGCCTGACTTCTTAAGGTCTCCTGCCTGGCTCTCTCTTAGTACGGCATGATATTGAACTCAGGTGGCTTATTTGAGAAGGCTGAAGTTTGAACTTGTGCATGTGGGGGCTGTCTGTTGAACAGTGAATCCCGTCCCCATGTTGTGTCGAAGTCCTTTGTTTCATCCTGCATTCATTCTGGATGACTGCTGTCAATCATACAAAACAAGGAATGCTGGTACTCATTGCAGGTCTTTCACGTAAAAAGGTGCCTCAAACACACAGCATTGCAAATGCAATATTCTTTCTTAGCACCAAACAGAGCTTTGCCAAGATTCACCTGTACTAAATCTTCAGTCTGGCCATGGAGTGTACAGTACAGGAAATTAAAATGTTGGAAAGTGATAATTGAAATCTCTCCCAGGAATAGGTGAGTCTCCAGTGGTTGAGAGGTATAACCTCATCTGCTTGTGTGGAGAATTTGTGTTTATTTCTCATTACTGGTTTACAAGAGGGAGACGGTTAACATTAGGAGTGGAAGATCCTGAGCTGGGAATAATCCCATCTAAAGCAATGCAAGTCCTGTGACACCTGAAGACTAACAGATTTCTTCAGGCATAAGATTTTGTGGGCTGCCACCCATTTCATCAGATGCATTGTGCATTGTGGGGATCCAGGGGGCCTGTCCAGTTCCTGGGTAACAGTGGTGGCAGTTTAGACTGCAGACCTGTTATGTTAGTGCTGCACGAGCCAGGGAGACTCTGTGCAGAGGGCATGTCCCAGTATACATTTAGGCCAATCTAGCAGCATAAGGAAGGCAGAGAGAGGTGTTCATGTAAACGAGTGCCCCTGGGACTCAGAACATGCTGCCTCCCCAAGCCTTTGCTGGCCTAGGAAGTGAGGCACAGACTTTGATCGTAATCACTGTTATCCTGCCATATGCGAGGCTTTACAGTCAGAGGTGGTCTAGTTTGAAAATGGGTGATGAGAAAGATGAAGTGCAATGCTCTTGAAATCCCTGGAGACTGGGGAGCAGGAGAAGGAAAAGGGTGCTTTACACTTCAAACAGAAAAGAGTTTCAGTAACACTTACTCTCTTGGCTTGTCAGTTATGTAGCTCACAGTTGAATGTGCGTGGTGGAGAAGGCTGGGAAGAAGAAGAAGAAGGGTATGACCCAGGAAGTGAGTCAAAATTAGAGAAACTGGACTGAAGAGAAAAAAATCTACACGTTGAAAATCAAGGTGTTAGTATTACGAAGATGAACCCAAGGCAGGGCCAATGCTGGCTCATCAGTCAAGTGTCAGATAAAGTGGGATTTTCTCCCACGAAAACTCATGAAATAAATAAATTGGTTAGTCTTTAAAAGTGCCACAGGACCCCTTGTTTGTTTTGCTGGACTAGACTAGCACAGTTACCCCTTTGGGGCTTGTCACCAAGTATGGTAGCTTGATGATGGGTTTTTGAGACCGAACCAGCTAGAAATGCGTGCAAGCATGGTAGTTCTAATGTTTGGGGTGTGAGGCAAGCAAATCAGTGGTGGGGGATTTTTATGCTCTGTTCCTAGAGAAGCCTCCATCTGAGGCCACAGCTGCTCTTGGAGCTGGAGGTGTAATTTGCAGCTTGTGGGGGCATACCCATGCTAATGTTGATCGAGTTAGCCTGCTAGAAATGGCAGGGCAGCCATGGTGACAAAGTCTCATTTCAAAGGGGAGAAATGGAGCAGGAGAGCTGGAATGACACCCAGAAATTTGGACCCCTTGTCTGGTACATTGTGAACACTAGACCTCTCCTCTCTCTAGCCTTCAGTGTGACGGGAAATGTGCTGAGGAAAATGCTTTGGGGGAGACATTTCATACCCTGGGATGACCACATTAGGATGTGTAGAGCGTGATGGCTGAAGTCTGCATGTACCCGTGATAACACAGAGCTGCTTAGGCAGCCTGATGCATTGTGGATACACACAGGTGAGTGTGGCATTGACTCAGTTTACCTGTAGAACTTGCACCTGCCTGCTGTGCTTCATATGGGTGTCAAACTGTGCTCACGGGAAAATGTGGCTCTGAATAGCCATAATAATCCCATTACAAAGACCTAGCTGGAGTCTGTCTACCTGGCTCGAGAGAGACGCTCCCAGTTGGAGTGGAGACATATCCTTAAGGTCATTTGTCAGTGCTCCTATGCCCTTACACCAGGAAAGGAAGAAAGCCAGGGGGCTGCCCAGAAAACTTTCCTGATGAACAACTAACATAGGGGCCATGGAGGAGCCTCAGTAAACATCAGAGAAATGACTGTCAAGTAGAGTGAATACCCCAGATGAGGTGGTTGTGCCTCAGGAGTCTACAGTTTCAACCATTATCCTCTGTGGTGGCCTAGCACAGAAGTTCCTCAGAGTGGCTTAGAAATGGTTCAGAGAGGCAGGTTGGCTCCAGCTTTTTGGAAGTGAGTCACAGAGAGCTTTGCAACTATGCTGAACATATGACTTCCCTTCAGGTCCCTGAGACGCGTGTGCCAGGAAGGGAGCTGGGTACGCTGCTTAACGGGCTGTGAAAATGGGCCATAATACAAATAGTTTTCTTGCTGGCTAAATGATTACTCGCACAGCATTGGAAAATGAGGTGAGAGGGCTATAAACCATTGCAAATCGATTGACTGTCATCCTGGACACTTGGAACTGTGAGCGGAGTGTGGAATACATTCCAGTATTCTTCTCTCACAGCACCAGGGGGAGAAAATAATCAATTGATTTTATGATAGGGTGGAAGTCTCCAGGCTTGGTAACATTTCACCGTCTTCCCTCATGTGCAATTGAAGAAAATTTTCAGAAGGAGTTAGAGTGCTGTGCACAGTGCCAGTGTGTTCTGATTCCTTGTTGCAATCTGGTGTGGAAGATAGGGACAAAGGTGATCTGCAATGTAAATGCTGCTAGGCTGTAATTCGGTAATTATAGTGGGGCAAGGGCCTGCATGTGGCTGCAGGGTGCAGGAGCGAGGAATGAATCAGACTCAGTGGAACAGCATAGAGCTTTCCCCTCTGAGTTGGCTCCATTCACTAAATCCACCCATCAGCATGAGGATGCGCAGTACCTGAGTGTCAGCTGCACTCCACACACTCGCCTGAGCTCTGTGCCCATGAATTAGCCCACCTAGGGAAGAAAGGGATGTGTGCTCCCTCAGTTTCTGGTGCAGGGGCACGGGAATCTTGACAAATGACCTTGAGAATGTCCCCTGTGTCTCTCCAGCCAGAGAGATAGACATGCACTTATGTTGGCGCACTAAAAACGGCTGTGTAGTGCTGTGGCGTGGATACTGATTTTCAAGCCTTATAGCATTCACCAACATTTTAAAAAGTCATTGATTTATTAGGAGCTATTAACAGGTTTACAAGTCATTGCCATATAAATATCAGAGAGGGCAGGATGATGGTTACAACAGTCAGTTCAGAGGAATGCTCTTCAGTAATGTCACCGTCAGCTCTCTTGATGTAGGAGTACTCACGCTTGATGGAATGGGCCATTGTGATCATCCACTCTGACCAGCAGCGTGGCAAAGGCCAGAGGGTGTCACCCCCTTGTTCCTGTGTCCAGCCCCGTAACTTGTCCAGCATTGTACAATTTCTGCTGCTTTGTGAGCCTGTTATTTGAGATACCTGGTGGCTTTGGTATTTATTGCCCGATCATTCTCTTATTAATCAACTGAGATAATGAAAATTGCAGAAAGAAGAACAGCCACCTACATGTGACTTTTTACTGCCAGCCCCAGCTTGTCTAGCTGAATTTTACTGCTCCTTAGCTGTGCAGAGCAGTTTGCTAAGTCAGGCAGGCCTGGGAGTTTTTTAATGACCAGCTGAAATAAAAAATGTGCAATGGGAATAGATAATCAAGTTAAAAAAATGCTGTTGGTTAGTTTGTCTGGTGCAGGGTCAGTCTCCCCTCCATGAGACCTCTTCAGCCCAGTACAGACCAAACAGTCAAGTTAAAAATCATTGACAGACATACAGCCTCCGCTGTCACCAGTGGTTCCTTGCTGTTAAAACCCTACTTACAGCCTTAGCAGCATCCCTTTACCTTTCTTTTGGCTTGAAAACAATGAGGTCACTGTTGCAGTGCATTATACCTGCTTTCACCTTCAGGGGTGCTAAAATTCCAGTGGCTGGGTGGCTCTCTGGGATGAGTATTAAAAACAACAGCTGCAGAAGCTGTTTAAAGCCATAGTGGAACTTCTTTTGAACAAAACCAAATCTAAACTTGCATTGACAGCAGGTGCTTTTTCCCCAGTCTTTTTTCCAAAGCAAAAATCCAGGTATGTGAAAAATCAAGGAGTCTTCCCCTTCCTGCACTTTGGCTTTATTAACAAAGACATTATCAAGGTTATAGAGATCAGCTCAAACCCTGTCTTAGGCGGTAGGAGAGTCTGATTGGTTCCCCACTCCCATACCTGCAGAGTAAGTCTTTTGTTAGTCTAGGGCAGGGGTCTCAACACATGGCCTGGGGGCCACATGTGGCCCCCAAAGTTATTTCCTGTGGCCTGTGATGACACTATCATTACCAGTATTTGCAATATCATTATATGAAAAGGTTCCAGGGTTTGGCCCTTGGGCTAACGTACTAGTCGTCCTGCGGCCCTTGTGTGGTCCTCATGTGGCCCTCATGGTGATTTGAATTTGAAACCCCTGGTCTAGGGCCAGATCTGAAGCTCTTATGTCAGGTGGTCCATTAACCAGTGAGCAGACCTGTTCAACTCAACAGACTCCACATCTGCACAATGGGGCAGAGTCTGGCCCCTAATCTGTGCATGATGCAGCTGTGTGTAAACACTAGGAGTGCACACTTGGTTTGGAAGTTGGACCCTAAATGCCACTGCTGGCCATGAAATCATCCAGGCTTTTAGGGTCTCCAAGCCAGGATATGACTGGATCCATGCACAGATTCCTGCCTTTCAGACCCCTCTCTTTTTCTGACTTCCTGGTAACAAAATGGCCTTTTGTCTGTCTGTTTGTTCCTCTGTTGCTGGCTCCCGGTTAACTCCCCCTTTGGTGGACAGTGCTGCCGGCTACCAAGATTAGCGTTACAGGGAATGGGGAATGATGGTAGAACAGGTTGGGGGGGGGAGAGCAAAGCATCTTTGTGAGATTTCTTTTGTATGGTAAACAAGTGGCATCAAGAAAGGGTCATTCTATTTTTCTTGATGTGATGGTTCTTATTTGCACCTGCTGTGTCCTGTCTGTCTCTCTATCAATCTCTCCTCTACCTGAGGTACATAATTCATTCTAATGATTCCCAGCAAAGTCGGCATGTCAGCTTGAAGGGAGTGGGGTCAGAAGGACGAAGGAGTTTGCATGGGAGGGAGGGGGTGCTGTCGCCTCGCTGGATGTCTCTGAGCTCATTGCTGGGGCTAAAGGAACTTGGCATGCTGCCTTCCATAGCTCTGAATACAATTGGCTGTGGAGAACTCATCCCCCTCTAGATTTTTGTGGCTGCTTTCTGTGGCTTGATCAAAGGCATGGGGCATCCATGGAAGGCTGTGGCAGAGGCAGAGAGGTCCAGCGGCTCCACACTGCTCCTCTGAGCGCTCACCCTCTTCATGATTCCCAGTGGAGCCTTTCTGCTGCATCTGTGGGCGGGTCAGTGGCCCAAAGGGCTCTGTGCTACGGCTCATGTAGGCTGGCTGTGCTGTAGTTAGCTCCAGAGCAGGGGAAGAGTGGCAGCCTGCCTTCAGCCAGAGTGCTGGGAGATCACGCTTGTGAGCAGCCCAAACTTGGGACCCAAACTCACTGGATGAAAGGTGGTTTGGGTATCAGTGCTGAAACAGCCACTGAGCCCAGTGATGACAGCTGAGATGTATCCTTTGGATGTCTGTCCTTTGGGACACGGGGTGTTGTCCCAGCTCTACCCCAGGCATAGCGGGCAGTTTACTTCACTTCTCTCTGTCTGAACTGTCTTCTGTAAAATAGGGACCGTGTTCCTTCCACCTCATCCTCTCCCAGCATGCAGCATGTCTGGGGAGGAAGGCTCTGGGCACCTGCACAGAGTTGTAGCTGGAATTAGATAGCTTTGAGGCCACAAACCACTGTAGGAAGCGTTCGGTGTGTCACTCACCTTCCAGTCTACCCCACAGTGGCTCTGTTGCAAAGTCATGCTGGGGGAATGTTCCCTCACTTGGCTGGTCTGTGGGTTAAATTCAGAAGAGGTTACCAGACAGACTGAATACCAGCCCTCTACATGCCCATGAGGAGAGAAATGCATTAGGTTTGCAGGCTGCTCTCCACACGTGGCACGCAGCAGGGGATGATCATGAAGTCCATCAAGCCAATTATCAGGCCAGCTAATGAGCTTTAATGCACTTAGAGAGCCAAGCACCAAAGCTCAAGGACTTCCATAGATTAAGGGCTTTGTCCTGAGGTCTCACTCAGCCATCACCCTCCTGACATCAGTGGCAAGTGGCCTGAGTCTGGCTGCAGAATGAGTCCCTAAGTGGTTTAATGGTGCAGATTGGAGAGCTGAGCAAAGTTGTGTCCCTGCCCATTCAGCCTTTCTTGGGCTGTGGGGGAGGCCACTCAGAATGTGCTTCTGTACTCCTCCATCTCGTAACACCGAGGGCCAGATTTTTACATGGCCTCCTCAGTCAAACCTAGGAAACTCACCCGCTGCACTAGAGGTCACCTTGTGGAGAGCAACACAGGTGGATGTGAACTAGCCTGGTACAGGGTTCATGGGCTCACTGAGGCTTTGGGCCTTTCCGTGCAGATGCAGACTAGAGCCAAGATGTTAGATTCTTGTATTGGTGAGAAAAGCCTGGCTGTACAGCAGGGTCTCCAACTCAAATCACCATGAGCGCTGCATGAGGACTAGTACAGGGCCTGGGGGCCACAGCACTCAAACCTTTGCATACAACAATATTGCAAATATTAGTAACAATGGTGTTCTTGCGGGCTGCAGGAAATAGATTTAGGGACCACATGTGGCCTGTGTTTGAGACCTCTGCTGTACAGGCAGAGCAGGACAAGGCAAGGGGGCAAAGTCCAACAGGTGTGGTCACTGCGCAGACTCCAAGAGCCAGCTCTGGTGGATCTTACCAGCCTCAGCAGTGTGGCTGACCCTGTTGGCAAGGTCCCATTGGCTGTTGCTGTGGATTCTGGTGAGCTTTGGCACGTCAGGGCTAGCAGTGGTCCCAACTTCACCAAACTCTGCATAGAGTAGCCGTGCTCCATCCTCTTTCCCAGGGCAGGGGGTCTGCTGAGAGCCCACTGTTGAGGGGCTGGTGAGTTACCCTCACATAGGCACATTCTGCCACCTGGGCATGTCCACCAAACCTTCTGTGCCACAAGCCAAGGGCAGCATTTTGGCACAAGAGCTTTAAGGCCACTCCTGCACCCTGTATGGCTGGACACAGCCCCTTTGTAGTCAGCGGTAGAAACCATTACCAAAGGGAAACTAGTGATGCTGTGGCAAATTTCCATTTGCAGCCCGGTCCTTGCTCTGTTGTTGCAACAGACAACAGTGAACAGGAAAACAAATGCAGGGGACCTCTGATTTGCTGGGTTCATAGACAGTGCCCATTGCCATGGTGCTGATGGGCCAGGCACTGGATAACACAGAGAGACCATCCCTGCTCCAAAGAGTTTGCAGTCTAAGTGGATGAGATACAGATAAACAGAGGAAAAGTGGCTTGCTGAGAACCATGACAGAACCCAGCTCTCTGGCTGTTTCTCTGGTGTGCCATGCACTGGGGGTAACATTTGCACAGGCCCCCTTGTAAGCCCAAGGGACTTGGATTCATAAGTCACCACCACCCTTGATGCTAGGCTGTGTCCCATTCCCAGTTGAGCCTTCTTGGGGCAAAGGAGGCTTATGGAGCATCCCTGCACTAGCCAGCTAGATCCTGTCTTGTTGGTCGGAAGCATGGCTTTTTTTTTTGCCTGCTGCCTACTCAAGCTCCTGTTCCTTTATCCTTCTCTTCTGCTTTTATTTGTTTCTTTTTAGCCAGCTGAAGACTTTATGTATTTCCCCCTCTCAGCTCGTTAGCTGCGTGAAAGGAGGAAGAAGAGCAAGAGAGCTTTAGGGCTTTTTCCGTAGTGCTCTCTCTGCTCCTGTCTCTCAAGCGGTTTGCAGGCAGCCTTCCCCGAATCTGTTCAACACCAGAAGACAGATGGATGATGTCAGTTGGCTATCATCAGTCTTCCTTTTTAAATTCCCATTATTATTTTTTTCAGAGCAAGGGGGGGAGTCTCTGTCAAAAATCACTCATCCTTCCTAATAATGAGAGCCATCACCAGCCTTGCTTGGCTGGGAAACCATCCTCTCGGTAAATATTTGGTCTGTAACTGATTTATGGGTGGAAAAAAAATAAGATTAGCAGTTAATCACCACGTTGCAGGAAGCTCTATTGGGCTGGATGCCTGCGAAGAGCATGTTGAGGAGACAATGCCAGGGGCTGTGTCTGAGATGAGCTCAGAGGCCAGGCTGATTGTCGCAAGTAGAGTGCACTCCACTGCGTCTCTTGGGCCATGTGTTTCCAGAAGGGCTACGTATAGTTGCAGTAACCTTTGGCCAGGCCATCAGCAGGGTCTCACCTAAGACTCTCAGGTCTGTGGTGAAGATTTCCATTGCTTAAGCTGAAGGAAAGACAGCTTCCAGTATGAGCAACCGATAGTGGGGACCTCCGACCTGATGCATGCTCTGTAAATAGCACTGTGGGAGCTGCTTGTTTGCATAAATCTTTATGAGGCTCCTCAGCTGTTTATCAACTGGGAGTCCTGTGACAGAGGGGATGCTGGGGACCCATCGGGGAAGAGCACATATGGGGGCCAGACATGGAAACAAGGGGAAGGAGCCAGGCTGGAATCCCTAAGTTTCCGTGGGCTCCACATCAAGGCTGAAATGTTAGTGTGAACTTTCCTGTCATGCTCCAGTGTCCTGTGGTGCATGGGGGCTGCCCTGGGCTGGCTGGTGGCTCTCCATTGTGACAGTAACTGGACCCTGTTCTCAGAAATTGGGAGATATCTCCTTTTATTCTCTGTCTCCTTCTTTAACCCCTTGCTACACTTCCTCTGGCAGTGAAATCCCCTTCAGTGTTGATTGTCCCTCTGGAAAAGGATTTGTCCTCTCCTTATCCCTTCTTGCCCCTGCTAATGGGCTGTTCCATGACAGAGGTGATGGAATTGGAGCAATTTTAGTACCACAAAGCTCCCACTTTTGGTGGCGGTTCAGATTCTCACCTATCCCTTGCCACCAGGCTTGCTTTGAACCTGCAGTTAGTTTCAGATACAACCATATTGACTGGATGATAATAGGGGATTTTTTAAAAACGCTGTTGTGAAACTTTAGCTCATCCCATGCTTTTCTACATGTCTCTATAGACGATATGTGCACTGTTGGGACCTGCAGAAAGGTGGACTTGTGTCGCCAAGGAGGTAGCAGGAGGGGAAACATGGAATGTTTGGAAATACAGGGACAGGTGGCCAGGGTTAGGCTGACTTAGCAGGTGAGACACATGGTCATGTGGCAGCGTACTAGCATCTCCAACCCAGTGGGAACCCTGCTAAGAGAGTGCTGGGCCATTACCCCTGAGTGCCCCACAGCCTACTTCAGGGACAAGAGGCTGTGTCACTCTTGTCTGATTCAATTGTCTATTCGATTAATGAGCACAATGCAGCAGCACAAAGTGAATGAAGCAGCCCCCCTTGATGGCGAGTTGTTTGCAGAGACACTGAAATGAGCAGCAGCTTTTCCTGTGCAAGGAAACAATTAGTGCATTAGAGTTGGGTTTAATTTTCATATGCTAAGGAGGACTGTGAAAGGCTCATGGTGCTGCAGGGCCATCATTTCCTAGTGGTTGATGTGCCCAGATGCCCAGGGCATTGTCATGAATCTGAGGTTATTGGAGATGTGCTGTGGTTGAGAGGAAGGGTAGTTTGCTCTTGTGGTGACGGCACCGGGCTGTGAGCCAGAGTGTTCTGGTCTTAGCTCTGCTGCTAAGAAAGGATGCAAGTCATGAAATCTAGATAGAAATTTTGTCTTGAATCATTCTGAAGAGGGACAGTTTGAGATCTGGATTTTGAACAGCTGCATATTCTTCTTTGCCTTTAGCTCGGGGATGTGAACCCAGCTCTCCTGAATGAGATGCTTTGGGCTACCTCACTAGCCAGAGGAAAGTGGTGGTGACTCTTGGGGCATAACTTGGAATTTAAGAAAATGTCTGTGAAACAAAGGGAATGTGGGAAAGGAGGAACCTGGCAGTGGCTGTGGAAATGGTGGGGTTGTCCAGATAAACAAGGAACGTCTGGCATAATCTCAGGCAGCACTGGTCCATGCACCCAGCTCCTGTACTTGTGGTCTCTCTGCACCCACGTTTTCAGAGGGAGGATGATCCATTACTTTTTGAAGCTGTGCTGGGGGGTTTCCTCTGAGCACTGGGGCTTGTCCAGAGCATGGGGTGATGTTGGTCTTTTCCCCACCTGTGTGGGAAGGCCACCTCTGTCATAGTGTGCTTTCCTGTCTTGAGCTGCCGCCTGGTTATCTTTGTTCAATTACCTTCCTTTATAACACAGGTTGCCTGTCCTTGGGGCTCCCCCATCCCTTCCTTGTCACCCTAACAACTCTGTTCCAGGGCACTAAGGAGCCAACAGTGCCCAGACTGATGCTTGATCAAATGCTGGGTGATAGATGTCCCAAGCCTGTGGCTCCCCCTTCCCCTTCGCTAGGTCTTTCTGGTTTCAGAGTGACTTGTGCAACATGTCTGATGGCCACAATCTCTTCAACAACCCCAAAACACTCCCCTGCAGAGCACTGCATGGACACAGTTGAGTGAAAACAAAATAAATAAAAAGAGCAGCAGAATAATCCAGCACTGAAAAGAAAATTAGGAAGCACCCAACATCTAAACTTTGCCCTCCCTAGCTAGAAGGCTTCTGCTCAAATCCACTTTAAATCATCGTTGTGATGGTCACGCCATAGGGATACTTAGAAACTGCTTGGTACCTAAGGGCTTGTGGTTTGTCGAAGGTGCCAGATAATTATTTCTGTAACACAGTGATCATGCTGGTTTCTCTCTGACCTTGAAGTCTATGTGTCTATGAGGACGACTTGTTCCATCACTGCAGCAAGTTGTCTTCAGGATGCTCAGTGAAGGTGCATGTCCGGTGTTGGAAATGGAAAGAAGAGGCAGTTCTTTATGGCATGAAGTTGGATCTAGGTACAGCTGTGCCAGAGACCTGCTACTGGACCTTTCCACAGAGCGACGTCCTCTCAGTGCTGGTTCTTTGCAAGATCATCGGCGGAGCTGGCTTCTCTGGGTACGGTTGACCTCCTGCGCAAGCCCTGGTTCAGCAAAGCATTAAAGCACATGCCTAAATCCAAGTCCGTTGAATGGAGTGTGTAAGCATGTGCACAGAATGGTGGGACTTTAAGGCAGGGGTGTAAAGCTAAGTGTGCACTTTGCTGCTTTTTGCACAGGGGTGTGAGCAAGGAACACCAACACTGAAGGGAGTCACTCAGGGAGGGAGGTGGAATGATGTAGTGAATTGATTCCTACTGTCCCTGGCATCCTAATATTTGGGCCCCATGCTGCATGGACACCAGGGAGCTAGCTCTCATCAGTCCAATCCTTGCATAAAACAAAAACTGCTGCCAGGAGTAAAGGCCCAGGTGTTTGTGGGAAACATCCAATGCTGCCCAGCAGGGCTCGGGCTCCCACAGGCTTGTTTGTCCCCACAAGAGGGCGTACCAGGCTAAGAGCAGAAAATGCCAAAATTGTGCTGTGTCTAGGGAAGTTCCAAGTGCTGTTCAGTGTGGCTGGCATTGGAGATGTGCTGCCCAAGGAGGGTGAGCCCCAACCAGAAATGGTGGCACTGTTTATGGTTGAGGGAGTCCACCAGAGCAGTGGGGACAACAGTGAACAGACACAGTCAGGGTCCTTCCTCATGGGGTTTGAAACCAAGCTATGTGGGAAAGGGAGGGCATTAGATAACTCCCACAGAGCTGTGTCTGGCTGGGCTTTGCAGTGAACTGTGTTGTTCTCTGGGACAGGACAGTTCAGAGAACCCAAGGGAGTTAGATTCCAGAATCCCTCTGAAATGCAATGAGATGTGGTGCCTGAAACCCTTAGGCTATCTCACCTGTCTGCTTTGCAAGGATTGTGCAAGGCTTTACCCTTGCTTAGGCCCCAGTCTTTTTTCTGCTTTAGTAAAACTATCAACTCCTCCTCTGTGCTGGGGAGGACTGCTAGGAATGCTACACAACAGAATTGGCCACATGGCCCTTCCAACTGGGGTCATTCATGTCTAGCTCCTGCGTTGGGGGCAGGTTGTTCTTCCTTTTGTGACTCTTCAACCAAATTCCCAGGGATGAGTGGGGTGAGGAGATCCCTGGGCAATAGATTGCTGGAGACAAAAGCATTTCCACTCAGATCAAAGGTGCAGTTTTGTTAAAATTCCCTGTAGGAGACATCTGCTGTGTGGGGACGTATCCTGGGTGAAACTTCATAGAGGAGGTGCCAGTCTGCTTCAAATTCCCTTGCCCTCACCTCCTGCATCCAGTTTCCAGGGATCCATGGCTTCCACTGTGAAGCGTGTGAAAAGTTAGACTCTCACTTTGGCATACCCTGGAAGTTGGCAGGCTGGGTCTGCAGGAAAGCAATGTGGCATCTCCCGAATTGGATTCAAGGGGGGCCATATGTGGAGGAGGAATGGGATCCCTCTGTCCCTGAGCCATGGTGTTGGGGAGAAGGAGATTCTTCTACAGTGGCTCAAGGTGTGGGGCTGGGCTGGCTGGAATCTCTCTTATGAGCAACTGAACAAGAGGCTGGGTTCAGCAGCTTTAGGAACAAGGAAGGAGACACTGCCAATGTGCAGAACTGTAACAGAGCCTCCGTGCCCACCTGGCCCAAGAGTTAGTGAAGACCTTCCTCTGTAGCATGGGACATGAAAGTCCTGATCTGAGGACTCCAATAACTCAGTCATAGGTTAGAGGCTTATTGTTGGAATTGGTGGGTGAGGTTCTGTGGCCTGCATTGTGCAGAAGGCCACACTAAATGATCATACTGGGCCCTTCTGACTTGAGAGTCTATGAGACCTCTCCTGGCCCCAGGGTCAGTGGCAACAAGCCGGATGGAGAAACTCAGAGTGACATGGTCCCTGGAGCACTCGGCCTCAGTGCTAAGGCTAGTGAGAAGACAGGCAGGCCTGCCACTCCCACGCTTTCCAGCCCACTGACCAAACATAGTGAGGTTCTGGCCAGTTCCATCAGCGCAATGCAGAGGAGGTGCAGCGGCTGCAAAGGGCTGATCCGGCTGGATCCACCTTCCACCGGAGAGTTAAAACAATTCATTCTCTTCCTTCTGCACCACTGCTTAGCTGTTAACTGATTAGTAACAACAATATAACCCCAAAGCAAACACACCTGATTGAATAAAAGGCTGTAATGCAGGCAAGAGTCCATGCTAATCTCCCGAGGTGTGAGAAAATCTCTCCAGCAGTTTCTTAGCGTTGGAGCCAGGAAGACTGAGCAATGGCTCTAGGAGCCCCCTCAGGCTCTGGTATTGTATTGATAGCATCAAGGGTTGTTGGTGCTGCCTGCTCCCTGCCAGAGAGAATGGAGAAAACACCAGCAACCACCTCAAAGCCCCTCCAGGGTTAATGAAAGGGACGTCACCCCCCAATGGGCTCTGCCCTAGTGGGAACATTGTGTCTGTGAGAAGAGCAGCAAGTGCTGGAACCAGAGATCCCAGGAACTGAGATAGTGAGGGAGGCTGGGAGGTGCTCCAGCAGAACATGCCAGCTCCTCAAGATGTGGCTGTGCAGCCAGCTGCAAGATCCAGTGAGGCACCTTCTTACCACCCCACATGTGAATGTCCATGATTGCAGCCCAAATCCTGAGCGGTGCTGAGCATCCGCAACTCCCTCTGATTTCAGCAGGTGGGGTGAGTGCTTCGGTCCTGTGCAAAGACCCCTGTGCACCAGGAGAGTCCAATGCCAGCCCTGTTCTGAGGGCTGAAGTCACACCATGCCCACGTGCTGACTCCTTGCATGGAGTGAATTTCACCCATGGAGCTTGTGCTTCTAAACAAACACCCTTTATAGCCCCTTCCCATCCACCAGTGCACAATGGCTGGTGGGGACGAGTCCCAGTTAGACATTTCAACCTAGGCTCTAAGCAAACCAGACAAGTTAGCAGTGCAGAGAGCGAGATCTGCATCTTCCCTTTAAGTCCAAGAACAGTATTATTACTGGGAGTCCTGGATCTTGGATCAGCAGGTTCGTTTCATTGCGGACTTGGCTGCTGTGTTCCCTGCCTCAAATTATTGTGTGTTGGGGGAGACGTGCTCTTTGGGTCATCTGCATAAATAGCTTTCTGGACTGGCACCTTGCTCTGCAAGTTGGCCCTCAGAGTGCAGGACCAGTGGGAGGTTGCATGGGTTTCTTTCCAGGCAGTGCTCCAGCCACTAGCCTGCAGTTCAGGAAAAGTGGCTTTACCTGATTTCCTGTGTGACTTTGGACAGGTCCCATTAGCCTCACTCTGCCTCTGTTCCCGTTCTGTACAAAGGAGACAACACATTTTCCTGCCTTCCAGGTGTGTGATGAGGAGAGCCTGGTTAGAGCATGAGATGCTCAGATGCTTCCGTCATGGGAGCTGTCATTGTATTAATTTAGAATGTGGAAGAAAGGGACCAAATGTATTACAATAAACCAGGGACTGTCTAGCATCCAATGTTAAACAAGGTCCCAGCTTTGATGCAGAAATCTCAGCCTGCTTAGTGGCATGTCAGACATAACATTCATCATCCTTCAACCCTTTTACTGAAGACAAAGAAAAGAAAGGAAAACAGGGAAACCATGAAGTGTAAAGTATTAGCAAAGGGTTTCACTCTGCTGATATTCCTTGTTCCCTTTGCTTTTAATGGGAGAGAACATGCAGTACAGGCTCATAGATGGTATCAGCTGTCCTTTGGGCAAAAGGAGACAGGAGTTAGCTGAGATTAGGTGAAGCTCTTGCTTCTACTGCTGCTGTTAATGTCTGATCCCATTTCATCACAGGA
This sequence comes from Podocnemis expansa, assembly GCA_007922195.1. Classification (NCBI taxonomy): domain Eukaryota; kingdom Metazoa; phylum Chordata; order Testudines; family Podocnemididae; genus Podocnemis; species Podocnemis expansa. The sequence goes on from ML682041.1 coordinate 22,187,061, forward strand.
GGGGGTTGGAATTTAGGTGGAGCTGAGAGGGGCAGTTTGGTCAGAGCATCCTTCAAGACTAGGACAAAAAAGGTCCAGGGTCCTAGGAGGTGGTGGGAGTAGCAGCCATGATGGAGATGCTCGCAGCAGTCACCTCTTTCTGTTCTTCCATCATTTCTCACCAAAGTCTCCTCTTTAAGGACCCAAAAATTGAGCAGTGGATGAAGTCACCTTTCTCTGGAGCATGGGGCACTGCTCACTCGCTGATGGATTCTCTGTACCTTAAAGTCTTTAAACCAGTGGTTCTCAACCTTTTGTGGGTCATGACACACTTGCCAGTGTATCATGACTCTATAGGACACACCAGCCAACCACCCCAAAGTCAAATCCAACCATCTCCCCAGCTCTCTGTGACACTTAACCACTGTGTGGGAACACAGTAATGTGTCCCGACACAGTGGTTAAAAAGTGCTGCTTTAAACCGTAATTTGAGGATTTTTAATAACTAAGTTATAGGTTAAAGGTTTATTGCAGGGTGAGTGGTTGGGTGAGGTTTTGTGACCTGCATTGTACAGGTGAGACTAGATGATTGTACTGGTTCCTTCTCACCTTAGAGTCTTTGAGTCTGTGAGTAGTCCATTTCCTTAACATTTAGGCCTACGTTGATTTCATTTGTTAATTTCTGGCTCCACATCTTCTGTTTTTGCCAAACATGATTGCAACACACTCTTGGGAGGTACATCAGTAGCCTGTTTGTTTAAGCTAATCCATTCTGTCTCCCATTTGTGCCTTTCCCCATCAACATTTATTATAGGTTATTGTGACCTTTTAGAACTTTTATGAATGTTTCAGAGTTGTGTTCACAATCAGATTAAATGTGTTGGCCCATTTACCACACCAGTACCTCTGGTACAGCACAAGGCCAGTCCTCAGCAGGTCTAAGTCAGCAGAATGTTACCAAAGTCCATGGAGCTGCGCAGGTTTACACCAGCTGAAAATCTGGCCCAGTAGTCTTTGTCTCATTCAGTTTGTCAAACTGGGCAATGCAGTTTAAATTGAGTGGACTAGAAAGATGTTAAAAGACTTAAAAGAAATTCCGGTTGAACATCCCTAGGTGCAGTATAGTTCTGTCTCTCTCCTTGTAAGTAAAATGCTTGGTGATTGCAGGCACTGTATTAATGATAAATGATATCTGGTGTCTGTGTGGCCAAAGAATCAAAGAGATGATTTTCAAAGCTGCCTAAGGAATTTGGACTCCTGGTACACAAAAGCAATGGGAATTGAGTGTCTACTAACCCTCTATGTGGCTTTGAAAGTCTCAGCCCAAAGATTTTTTGGCACCACAGTATTTGTGTTTCAGGCTATCTTAGGGTTTCATACTGTTGCTGCTCACCATGATATCTGGGCTTCTTCTATGTTAAATCAATATTATTATCCCTAGTCCATGGCATAGTGTCTCTGGATCCTCTCCTGTATTAGGGTATGAACTCTGCTTGGGATTGGGTGATTTTTTTCTTATTTATTTTGTCAGTTTGTGCGGTTGCTTCAGGGTCTTTTGTGGGAGCTGGTGTGGGTTGGTGTCAACGTTGCATCATTTTTTGTGATGCTGAAGAGACTTTACCAAACAGGAAAGTTTGATATCCAGATTTGTGCACATAAATACTTACTTGGCTGGGCAGTGCAGCTCTGACAAGCAGAGTGGCTTTAGACTCAGTTTCAGCACCGAGTTTTGAAATGTAGCCCCTTGCAACACGTTGATAAGAGAAGATATTTCCAGAACGATCCCAAGTTCATGGGGGCCCCTGACTGATTTGTTCCTTTCCAAGTTCTGAGTGAAAACAGATTTGAAGAATGAATTATGGGGTATAGGTCAAGTCAAGTCAAGTCATAGGGCTGGAAGGGACCTCATGAGATCATCAAGTTTTTTCACAATAAGGAGGCTTATTTTGAAAAAACTTCTTACCTGTCCAGACAGGCATTTTGTTATCTTGAACTAAGCACTTTTCTATTTTGAAAAAATGAAGCATTATTTCAAAACAACTAAACCTGCTTTTATTTTGAAAGAGCAGTTCTTTCAAAATAGTTATTTCTAAAAAAGCCATTCCAAGCCACGGAATTGCCTTTTTTCAAATAATGGCCCTGTACTTTTCCCTGCCTTCCCCTATTTCAAAATAGAGAGTCTAGTGAAGACTCTCTATTTCAAAATAATAATTCCTACCTTAATAATAATAATAATAATTCCTACCTTATTTTGAAATAGTCTTCACTAGATTCCTATTTCAAAATAATAAATTAAAAATAATTACTTTGAAATAAATTTGAAATAGTTATTTCAAAATAACTATTTTGCAGTATCTTTGGCAGTATAGATGTAGCCATGGTGAGGCTCAGGTTTCCCAGAGTGGCATGACATTTATCTGTTGCTGGGACTGGAGATTTTTCAGGTAGCAGTTGAGTGTCATTCCCATAGGATACTAACTTTTGATGCTACCATGCAGTGTGAAGAGGCAGGACTCTGAAAGGCAGTAAAGATAAGACTGGAGTGCAATGTGATTTTTATTAGCTTGTGTTACCATATGACTAAGAAACCAATGGTAACAATAGTTTGTATTCATGTAGCACCTTCCATCCAGGGATCTCAAAGCGCATTATAAACACCTACACACTGTAATGTAGCCTGGACGCAACCTGAAGAACTGTTTTGACTCTGGATTTCCAACACCCCTTCCTTTAGAAATGGGCTCTGGTTCAGCTCATTATTAAGACAAGGGGCCACCTGCAAATACAGATGAGAGTCTACGTTTGGATTTTGTGTGTTCCTGAAGTTTGGGGTCATGCCAGTGTGTGGGGATGTTGGGCCCATCTCTTAACGGAGCTAACACCATGTTTTCCTGGACTTATGGTTTAGTCACACACATACTGATGTGGATGCCTGGCTTGCTAGAGCTTTTCCACTCTCACCTGTTTACCATGAGAAAATGTATCCCTGTTTCCTTTCCTGCTCTTCATTTTTCTCCTTCTCTTTCTCTTAGAGCAAAGAAAAAGAACAAGCCCCTGAACTTAAAGATTCACAACAGCGTGGGAAGCTGTGAGAACATCCCCTCCCAACGCTCTCCCCTCATGTCTGAGCGCTCCCTGCGTTCCTTCTTTGTGGGGTACCCGCCTCTCCTTCCTTCCACTCCTCCTGTCCACACTGAAGCCACCTTCTCAGCAAGTAAGTCAAATGAGCTCCGAGGAGAGCTAGTCTTGTGATTGTGAGTCCTTTTCCTTTACAGCTTGTAGAGTTAAGCATCTAGTGTGCTCCACTTCTGCTTAGGTTAGCAAGGATGAACAGACTGGAAGCAGGAGGCTCCAGTGATCTAGTTCTGCAGCCAGTTGTAGATAAATGGCTTTGAAGCATTTGGTAAATACAGCAGGTGTTTTTTCCTGTGCATATCTCTCTCTTGTTTTGCAGAAGAAAACTTGTTGCTCTCAATATTGACAGGCGATCTAGGAATTTTTAGAATGATATATGGGTGTGTGTATGTACCTATAGATATGCATGCATGTGTATAAATATTGAAGTATCAAATATAAGTGTGCATAGATAAAATACGTAGGCAGACCCAAATCCTGCTCTTCCTAGGGCTCCAACCAGAGGTATACATTTCAGTGCAGGTTTTGGAGAACTATTCCATGTTATTCTAGGCCCTGATTCAGGGCCCGTTTTTCAATGGGGTTCCTTTGCTGCAACCATGAGACTGCTCAGTGCAGCCTGGCTCTGCGTCTGTGAACTGTTGGCGTGCAGATTTCTTCAGATGCCGTCAAGAAGGCCAGAGCAAACTTGGCCTATGCTGTAAAAGGTTTGGAACAGTCTGTACTGGATCAGTGTCTTGTTAAAATTTCTTCATACATGGGTTTTTTTTCTTTCTTTGATGCTAGTGGCAAAAAAACAAAACAAAACAAACAAACAAAACCCAATCCCCCTGAAATCTCCATTGAATTCAGTGGGAGGATTGGGCCCTGTTCATTAATGTCTGTTAATAGGCAGCATCAAAGCAGAATATGCTGTGTCCCAGACCAGTAAATTCTGCTGATGTTCAGATGGCATGGTGACGTGTGAATGGGTGGAAGGTGGCCAGATTAGCCCTGGATCCAAGGGGATGGCAGAGCATTTTTGTTTCTGACCTTATTTCCCAACCCCAAGCCAGAGTTCTGATTAATTTTGGAGGAACTGAACCTTTTACAGCACATCTGTGAATACAAAGATAAACAGAACCCACCCACAGAACACAGTGAAGTCATTGGAGAACTAGATATCATACATATGCCAAATGAAAGGGGTGCATAAATCTGGCACTGGGTCTGACACTTTCTTACCAGCTCTTTCTTATTAATGTTCTGTTAAGTCAACTTTCTGTAGTTCTTTTCGCTAACTTTCCCGTGGCTCACCTAGCTCCATCTTTTAACTGCTGTCTTTCCTTCTCTCTCCTTCACATTTTCCTTCTCTTTGTCTGTCCTTCTCTTTTTCTCCCATTTACCTGTATTTTTCACTTTACTTTATGCTCATTTTCTCCTTTTTCTCCTCCTCTCTGTAGGCTCTCTCCTTCCTCCTCTTTGCTTCCTGTTTATTCATGTAGTCTAGTTGTCGTATTCCAATGCTCTTATTTTGTCTTTCTCTGCTGTCTTCTCACTCAGTTTCTCAGGGCACCAGGCAGGTCTGTGAAAATGTTGCTTGGCATCTCCCATGGCACAGTGTGACAGTCGGCTCCCCAGATGTGATCTGATATGCTGCTGTGACCCCCTAATTCCCACTCGTGAACCCTGATTCACCCCACTTGGCCAGGTGACCACTCACTCCTGAGTCAGTCAACTCCAGCCTCTTACGTGCGGTTGATCCCAAGCAATGGGTGTGTGCTGTCTGGCTACTTGAGGGACAGTCCCCAAGCTAGCATTCCTGGGACCATTTACCTCATTGGGAGCCACTGTCTCCAGAGATTGGGGCCCATTCCCAATTACCATACACTCAAGTCTGCCCATTTAAGAAAGAAATGGATCGTGCCCAGCCTTCTTCACTCACACCCTCTAAAGACCACACAGCTTTAGATAAAATAACTACTAGTTTATTGATCAGACTATAATTCTAAGTGAGAATATGACCAGTCAAGGCAAAATCACAATACGAATGAGTCAGGAGTGACCACAAGGAAATAAAAGGTAAAACACACACATTAGCCTAATGTCTCTACCTTAACTGACCTTATAGGCCAAGTTTATGTTCAAGGTGTTTGGCTGTCAGATGTTTGTACTGCCAGTCTCTGCCTGAGGCCAGGCAGGGCCCAGATCTTGTTTGGAGTTGTTTCTAGATGGAGATTCCCATGCCGAAAGCCCCAAATTCCTCCATGTGTCTCCTTTTGTTTTCAACCCCCTTGACCCCTTCCTTTCTGAGCTGAGGCGATCTCTTTGTCCCATCTGAGCCAGGGAGCTCAATTAGCATATCTTTGTTGCCTTCTGCAGGTACTTGCTTGCTTGCTGCTTTGGTTGTTTACATGCTGCTGGGAGGGAGTTTGTCTCCCACCCTCTCAAGCCATGGAAAACATGTTATATGTCTGTGCATCTGCATGATGCTGCAGGAAACATGATGCCATAATAATCATGTAGAACAGGTTATGAACATCCATAAAGAAATTTTGCATGGTGTAATTGGCATCCAGTCATACAATCCCAGTGCACAAGCGAACAGAAAAATCATATAGATCATAACTCAGCATGCACAGATGTGCATCCTGTGACACACAGATCTCCCCCACTTCCCCCCAACAGATCTCTTGACAATAGTTTCAGCAGGCAGCACGTGCCAAGAAAGGACGGTGCCAAGAAACTGGCATCTAGATACTGCAGTATTTGACATCCCATAAATATCTAAGAGAGAAGAAATGTGATCTTGACAGCTGAAAGAAGAGTTTGTGCACATCAGCTTGTCTATTAGGCATGGCTAGTTAGGGGCAGTTGTCACTGCTGTTGGGTAGAGGGGCAGATACACAAAGAACTTGGGAGTGGTAAGCGGAAATTCCCCCTCAGCTAAAAACAAGCTGGCCTGATAAGTCAGCTGAAGCCAGACTTTTATCTGGAGAAACTACATTTCCCACTCCCCATGGGACGCATGCAGTCAGCTGTCTCCATAAAAAGCTGTGTCTATGGATGTAGCCAAAAACAAATGGTGGAGGGGGAATGTTCATGTGTGCTCTCTCCTTGCACCATTGGCCCGAGGCCTCTGTGGGTGAGAGGCTGGTAAGGCAATGATGGATAATCAAGAGGTGCAGAATTCAGCATGCAGAGGGTTATATCTTTAGTGCTGCACCTGGGGGATTACATAGACAGCATCTCCTGCTGTTTTTAATGAGAGCTGAGGCCTAATCCTCCAGGCAGGGTACTGGGTATTTACCAGGTATTTTCCTGGCCGGGTTGGATAAAGCAGATATCTGGGTACTGCAACCTGCCAGGTGTTGGAAGTGCAGGGATCTTGGTTTCCTAGCTCACAGCAGGATGTTGGTGAAAGCTCAGGCTCATCAGTTTATTTCAGACGCACAGCCTCTGTTTTTAACCCAGCATCTCGTCAGCAATTCAGTGTTTGGAACTGACGCTTCGTGTGGAAGGATGCCTGAAGTTCCATTTCACTCCCCGCTAAGGGATGTGATTTACGGCTGCTTTGGGTACAGGGTGATCTGAGTTCACATGTAGCTACAGGCCAGGAGTTCTCAGGAACCTGAAGCTGTCACTCTGGGAAAGGGAAAAGCATGTGGGGCTCCTCAGTTCTCTTATCTCCAGGCCTGAGAAACCAAGAGATTATGAATATGTGGAGGTTACTTTAAGCCAGGGTGGATTAAAGCGAGGCAGTTTTAAGCGAGGTGATTTAAATCACCAAGTGGAAAGCCTCGATTTGAATAATTGATTTTAATCAGTGTTTCCATTTGTTCTTCACTTATTGTCTACAGAAAGGTCCATTCTTTTTGCTTGATTAAACCATTGAAACATGATGATGAACAACTAAATAGAGCCTTTACACTAGATTTGGTACATAGTTTTGCTGCCTCAGGCAGCATGCTAGAACTATTATACATTTATTTAAGTAACTATATAGCTTTATATTTTCAGATCCTTATTAATTGCATGTTTTTAGTTTGTTAGAACATGGTGAATGATATATTGCTTCTTTCCTAGATTATTAACTTTTGCTCATGGTTTGTGCCAAATTGCATTCGGGTGCTAACAGGAATTTAGTTAAATACACAAAACCAGCAAACATTTATTTAAATGTTTTAAGAGGCTAGAAGTTTAGGCATTAACATATTTGTTATTACATTCAGATTTCATTTTAAACAGGTTTATTTTAAAAATGAAAAATATATATTAATTTACATAACAAACCCCAAAAGTCGAATTTAAATAAATACAATCTGATTTAATTTCTTTTTAAATAATCAATTTTTATCCACTCGGCTTTAGCTCTTCCTGCCCACTTTTTATTCTTCCCCATCCAAGCAAGTCTAGCCATCCAACAGTGACCCTTTCACCTTGTCTTCATCATTGCCTCTGGAACACCAGTAGAATTCCAAGCGCTGGGCTCATCTGAACTGAGATACAAATGCCAGAAAGGTTTTAGGTACAAATGACCCAGTAGCTTGAAGTCTGATTTTCTTCTTGTGCAGGAAAATGCCCAGTCTGTTTCCAAAGCAAGCGTGAAAAACACTTATAAGCTCTTCCTCCCTTGTCAAGCTTTGCATTGTGCCCATGTGCTTGGCCCTGTCTGCCTGCTTGTCCGTATCTTGCACTATGGTCTGTTCTTTCACAGGAATCCCTTATGCATGGGGTCACTTCCCTCAGCTCAGTAAATTGCAAGGACCCTACCCTGCTTGGGTTGTTGTCTCTCCAAGTCTCACTTGTGCCATGCTGACTTGTCTGATCATTGCTTTTGTTATTCCCTGTTGTCTCCTCCTGTCTGTCTTGGATCTAGAAGGATCATCCTTGAGTATTTGGAGAGCACCTGGCATGGAGTGGGTGTCGCTTTAAACAAATAGTGATATAATGTTGTGGCTCACAGTGGCTTATGCAGACTCTGCTCCCCTCCTTACCAGCTCAGCTAGCCCTGGTGGCCACTCATGTTCTTGGCCCCCTCTAGGTCAGACGTGCTGATTGGTTAAAGGCGTGGGGGGGTCTCACCAACAGTGGAGCTTCTGCCATTGCCAGTAGCAGTGGGGAAAGTTAAGAAAAAGCTCAGTGTAAATCCTGGAATGCAGCTCCCCTTTGCCCCCTTGGCACCCAAAGGAACAACGTCTCAGTGAAGAGATGGAGGATCAGCTTTGCAGGCAGCCTTTGTTTTGTGTACCCTGTAGATCAGCAGTGACGCAATATACCATGCTTCTTGACTTCTTCCCAGCATGGCCCCTGAGGGGAGAGTTTGGTTCAGCAGCAGCAGAGCAGCCCTGCGGTGAATGATGACTCTCTGGGCCGTCCTGCAAAACATGGATCTTGTGATTTCTCCCAGATTATCTGCCTTGTGGAATCGCTCAGGGTTTGTTTCTGGCATCCCCTTACTCCCATTTCTCTGGCTGTAGGCTCAATGGGGCCGAGCAGGAGTGCTGATGGCGACGGTATTATTTATAGCAAGATGTCTAACTACCTGACTCTTAGTGGCACAGCCAGGGGATTTGCCTCCAGTAAGGACCTTTTTATGTTCCGCTGTTTCCCCCGCATCAAACCAATTTGTCTTGCTGCCGGGAATGATGGTGAGCAGTGGACCAGAAACCAAGAAAAAAAGCCCATTCTCAGCAAGCCATTAACATGTCTTGTTGGATCAGGCTCCCTTATCTATTAGTGTTGGGTTATGCCACAGAGTAGGCTGCAATGTGGCCTAACAGGAATGTGACCCAGTGAGAGGTGGTGGACTAGCAAATGGCCCACCATTTTCTGGAACAGTGGGTTTTTCTTTTTCCCTTTCCTTTTTGGTCCTGGCAGGCCATCCACTGACATTTTGAGGAGTACATCTGCATGATCAGGAAGCTGTGACTCATCTGGAAAATTATTCCCATAAGGCAGTGGATCTTGCAGTCTACTCTTTACCAAAACAGTGTTAACATTGCTGTTTTTAGTACCAGCCCTGTTCAAGGTGACTTTATGGACACGATCCCTGCATCAGAGACCTTGCAGACTGCTGGGAAGTTGTTAGTCCAACAATTTAGCTTCCATTCCCACTCCTCCACTCCCCAATCTATCTATACACTCTGTAGTGCAGTGGTTTTCAAACAACGGGAAAAGACCCAGTACTGGGTCACAGGCCCTCAGGTACTAAGTCATGACACCCCCTGCTGCCACCACCAAAAGACTGGAATGCATTTCTCAGAGATGGAATTGTTTGGTCGTGGGTGTAAATGATTTTTTTTTCAACTGAGTCCCAAGGAAAACAGTTTGAAAACCACTGCTCTAGTGGGTAGGGCTCTAGATTAGGAGCTGGGTTCTATGCCTCTTTTTTTCTTTCCACCCTTTGTCAGCTTAAGGACTAAGTACACAGAGCACTTTGGCCATGGTCTGTCTGTCTGTACTGGGCCTAGCGCAGCAGGTCTCCGCTGGAGCCTCTGGTACAACTGTAACCCAAATAACATCTGTGAGCGTACTCAGGACATTCCTTTCTTTCACCTCCTTGCCAGTGACATGAGTTCCTGAGGGACAAGCCTTCGGAAGTGTTAAAAAGAGAGTGATTATATGGTGTGGTTTAATGGCATGCAACGCCAAAGTCGTTACGTTGGTGAGAGGAGATGGCTTATGACAAACAGCACAGAAGTTTATTTGTTTGGGGAAAAACATCCTTGCATCCCTCCCCATTCAGCCCAACAGGCTTTATTTCAGCTCACCTAGTGATATGGCCCCGAACCCATCTCTGAGCACCTCACTGTCATTAATGAGTTACTGAACCTTGTTAACCTGAACTAGGTCAGCATTACTTGCAATGTTTGACAGATGAGAAAATGGAGGCACAGACCGATTAAGGTAAGGTCTTATAAGGCAGTGTTTCCCAACCAGTGTGCCATCAGGTCTGGGCAAGTGTGCCACAAAATTTTTTGAAAAACTACTCAAAGAGCTCTGGATTGGCTCATTGGCTCATGAATATTCATGAATTCATTTGGAAACTAGATGGTGTGATGAAGTAAGAAACCCTCTTGGGTTATTGTGGTTCTTCTTTTTCCTGTTCTTGGGTGATGGTATTCTGGTGATGGGACACAGGGGTGTGATAACTATAGGTACCACTAGGGGGGAAAAGGCTTTAGTGCGACCTTACCTGGACCCCCTGGGGGTGACAGGTTGTGGCCGGTTTAGACCAGGGGCAGGGCAGCTGGATAGAGAGGGGAACAAAGGGGAGAGAGGGAGGAAGGAAGATGGAGGTCGGAGGGGCAGGACCTCTGGGGCTTGTCCTGGGGGTTTACTATCTGCCCTCCTAGGTGATCTGAGAGCCAACTCTCCTAGCTGCTGTGCAAAGTGGATTGCTAATAAACCCTCTGACTGCTATACTGGCTGAGTGTCACTGCTGATTGGGACGGCTGGGACCCTCGTGGCGGGAGGAACCTCCCCCCCCAAGGGAGACCAGACAGAGCAAGGATCGGACTCTCTGGGCCTGGATTTGGGAAGCTGGCTACAGGTAGTGTGGAGACCCTGGTGAATGGGAGAAAGCTCCACTGTAGCAGAGTCCCTGGTGGGCTGTGAACAGAGGGGATCCAAGAGGCTTTTCTGGGTTCTCCGTGACAGATGGTGGTGTGCCTTAAATTAATTAAAGGTAGCAACGTGTGCCACGGAAGAGAAAATGTTGGAAACCACTGCTGTAAGGAGTCCCTTTGATCTCCAGGGTCCTAATCTAGCTTTAACCACAAGACCACCTTTCCTCCTGGCATTCATACACCTAATCCCTTGGTGGTAGATGCAGACTCCTGAGGTGTGTTCCACCTCTGGCCTGGATGTGGCTTCCTCTTGAAGATGGGACTTACTCCTCATCCTCAGCTGTTACCTGTCAGGGACTGCTCCATGCCACTGGGGACACCAGGGCAGCACAAGCACTTTTGAACTCCAATCCATGGGGTGTCCCTTAGGAATTTGGATTCATTGCCCTGCCCCTTCCACAGGCTGCTTATAAGTTGACAGACTCCTCATCCAGCTATAAGCAGAAGCTTCACATTTGTAGGGTCAGAAGCCACCTTTCCTCGGCTCTGCCCTATTAACAAAAAGGGTAATTTCAAAATCCCCCCACCTGAACTCCCAAACTAAGCCTTCTCCCTCAGCTTAATTGTTCATGGGGTCCCTCTTCTTAACTGTCTGCCCCATCCCCTCAAATCCTTACAGGGCTTGTCTGTACTTCACATGGAGGGTCTGCGTCCCAGCTTGAGGAGATGTACTCACGCTACCTCTGATCAAGCTAGAGTATAAGCCCCATGGTGGGAGTAGTTACCCAAATACACACCTGTCTGATGTGTACCTGGGCTGGCTAGCTTTTGCTGCTCATTCCATTGCAGCTACACTTCATTTTTAGTGTCATAGCTCAGTCAGAGCTACCCCCCCCCCCCGGATCCAAGAGCAAACACACCCACCACCCAGGCAGCACTCCGTGCAGGGGTTCTATCCCCTGCCAAATGCAAAACTGCCCCCTCACATCCTGTCTCAGCCTGTTACACTGCCCTGTTAAGGAGGATCCTCACTAGGTGCTTAGCTAAGAAGTCAGGCCTATACCCCCATTTTTTAGAAGGGCAGTTTGAAAGTGCCTGCTCTGTGCATGTGTTGTAGGGTCAACAATGCCGATGCCTGGCCTAGACTGAGGAATTAGTTGTTTTGGAGCTTGTCTGTGCTGTTACTGCCAGAAAACACCATGATCAGTGCTTTAAGGAAAAACCCTTAATTGTCTGGTGGAAGAAATAGTCCAGGGTGGTTAACTTTTGACACTAAGCTGCATGCACCTCTCTGAGCTCTCCTCTGTCCTTATCAGAGCCTCAGCTAATGTGGTTTTGGAGGCTGATTTTTGTAACTGATGAGGGGTCTTAATTAGAATGAATCTTAAAAGATGCACAATTCCACGGGGCAACCGAAAGGAGTTTAATTGCCGAGCAGCTGTCCTTTCACAGCTTGGCTGGGTTGCTGATGGCCAGGGAGGATGAGAGGGACATCTTACTTGTGGCAAAGGCAGAATTTTGTTTCCATGAGCAGAGATCAGTTTGTCAGCCTAGACTGTGCTGTTGTGCTAGTTTGACTTGTCAAAGCCAAAAAGTGATGGAGAGGGGAAAGCTGTCTAGAATGGGAGGGTGTGAATTCGAGCCCAGCTCCAGACTGACACAGAGCTGCTGAATTTCATGGCTTCGGATCCCAGTGTGGGATGGGGAGAAATAGGCGCCTTTTTGCTATGCCAAATGTGCTGCAGGTTGAGGCTTAGACATTGCTTTCCCTCCGAGATGTATACTTTCTTCTATGCTGTTCTCCACCAGGCTTTGGTAGAATGGACCCTTCTTCATCTCAGCAGTTTTTCTGATAACCAAGTGCCATGATGCCTGTCTTGCTTTGCTGAGGGGACTTAACTAAATGGGATAAGTCACCTTGCATGTTTATATTGTCTTTTGTCCAGTGATCTCAAAGAACTTTGCAACCATCAACAAATTAAGGTATCACAACATCCCTGTGCAACAGGGAGGGGACACAGCTAAATACTCTGGGTGAAAGAGTTCCTTAGCTACACCTTCCTCAGAGTATCTTGGAGAGATTGGGTGTCATTTTATATTTTTCTGTGCTTCTTCATCTCCTTGGTACTTGGGGTTCTTCCCTCCTTCTCTCCGGGTCCTTTAGAGATGGGCCCAAGACCAAACCCCATGCTCCCAGTCTCTGGGAAAAGGGCAGAAACCCAGATAGGGATCAGGGTTCTCACCCTTACTATCTACCAGCCAGCTCCAGTCTCCCATGGGGTTAGGTCTCCCCTTCTTACCCTGTTTCCTCTGCTTCCTTTAGAGCTTCATCCCCTGGAAGAAGTTCCAAAGGTGCAGCTGTGTTAGTCTAGTACAGCAAAAAAGGAGTCTTGTGGCCCTTAAAGACTAACAGATGTATTTATCACGTGACCTTTCGTGGGAGAATATCCCCCTTCATCAGACGCTTTGAAGAGGGAGAGTTTACAGAACTGGATGAAAATAAATGCAGGGGAGTGTAAGACAAGGGATCAGGTCATACTGCAACAGCAAATCAGAGCATTTGTAAGGATTCAAACTCTAGGAAACAGCACTCAGCAGGAGGGTGAAGTCAAATTACCTATTATAATGTGAAAAGAACCCATAGTCACGATCCAGCCCTGCTTTCACACAATCTAATCTGCATATTATTTGAATTTTGGCTGTTTCTCTTTGAAGTCTTGATGTCCCATTGATTTTCTTGATGACCATCATTAACAAATCATCAATGGAGTGATTAGGAAGATGGAAGTGCTCAGCAACTGTTTTTTTGTGTTGTGATTTGTCCAGCTTCGACCACCGGTCACTCGCACCGTCCAGCTCGCAGCTGGCCGCTCTCACCATCCCCTGGCTCCGCCCACTGTCTGCCAGCTCCACCCTCTGGTCACTCCATTTGCTGCTCCTCTTCAGTGATTTCAACGCAGAGGGAGAGAGTTCCCTCTCCTCTAGTGATTTCAACTCTTAAACCTTCAGCAGCTGCAAACAGCTACTTGCTTTAACATGACAAAGGAGGCCTCAAAGAAGCCCAACCTGATCTATCATTTGACAATGGGGCGACATGAGTGGGGCAAATTGCCTTAGGCATCACTCCAGAAGGAGACATGCCAACCCCCACCCCTGTCTTAAAACTTTTCCAGGCTGAAATAGCCAGTGGCCCCTCTTACAGGTCTCCTTTTAATTAAGGGTAGTTTTTACCCCTTAACTAACCTGAACAGATTTGGAACAAGCAGAGAATAGCATATCACCAAAGACAGAATTTCATATTTCCCTTCAGTAGAATTACAGATATTGACAGATTTGTGATCAGAACAACATCCCCTGAAACAGGAGCCCTTTAATTTCCCTCCTGTTAGCTCAGAATAAGTCTGGTATATTGCTGGCTTGGCCTTTACTCAGTCACCCTAAGGTCTGGGCTAGAGCTGAAAGCTTTGGGCACATATGAATGATGTACAGGAGGCAACATTTAGCTTGCAGTGTGAGACTCCCACTGGCAAACACAGCAGCCTGTCCAGAGTATGTACACTCATCCCCAGCAGCCTTGATGTTCAGATCCTTCTGGGCTTTATTTGTTTAACAAAAGGTGTGTTTATACCAGGTGCCAATTTGTCAGAGCTGAATTAAATCTTCACCCACAGCTCCCCCCTTCTTTGCTCCTGAGTGGACTGTCCAGGCCTTTCAAGTGCGCAGGAATCAATATTGCTAACCCTTTGGCAGCAGGCTTGCATTTGGATGTTTCTCCAGTTACATATTCTTGTGGGTCAGGGCTCTTGAGATTTGTTCCTGCCTCTGCTATGGACTCATTGTGTGACCAGTGGGAAATTGCTTACCTTGGGTGTGCTTCAGGCTCCCAACCCATACAATGACTAAAAATGCCTTCTTAGCAGACAGGTTTGGTTAATCAGTTAGTTTCCACATGAGGTGCAGGTGCTGAGGTTCCTGCTTTGCTCCTCATGTATTTGATATGCTTTGTTTAGTGGTACTTGGATTGCAGTGAATTCCCCAAATACTTCTCCCCTTCCCCCCCGAAAAGCAGATGTTTCAGCTTACGCCTAGGTATGTTCCAAATGAAGGCTACATCTGTGCTGTGAGCTAGGGGTTGATTCCCCACCTCCTGTGTACATCATCACTCTAGCTCTCATTGAGTTAGCGTGGGTATAAATCATGTAGCTTCAGGTAATAGATGCGGAGACAAGGTTGAGCTGTCCCAGGTGTGGACTTGTCCTAACTCCATGGATACATACATTGGGTAGCCAGTCCATATTACTGCCCATACTGTCATGGCTTTTCTACTGTTTTCAGTGCACTGGTTTGATCAGTGCTAGCCCACATATGTCTGCACGAGGTGGGATTCACAGCCCCAGCTCCAGGTATAGATGGACTATGGGTATGTATACACTGGAATCAAAGACTCATGGCTTGGCAGTGGCTAGCTCAGGTCAGCTGACTGAATCTGGCAGGACTCCGGCTGCAGGCCTAAAATGGCTGTGTTACTGCTTCAATCTGGCGCTTCCACCTTGCGGGATCCGAGAGCTTGAGCCCTAGTCCAAGCCTGAACATCTACACAGCAGTTGTACAGCCCTGTGAGCCCAAGCTGAGGCAGCTGTACCCAGCATGCGCTTTTGCTGTGGTCAGTTCTTTCAATTCTAGTTGTATGTGTGTGTGCACTGAGTCCTGTTCTTTGTCACTGCCTATGTGCAACCACAATGATGGTGAGGGGGACTGCCTGGGAACTGAGCTTTCTGGGACTAAACCTACTGCAATTCCGTGGCAGTGAATGGGGTACAACAGTGTAAAGCCAGCATTAAACATGAAGCCACAGTCTGGTCCACTCAAGTCAGGTGTTCACTGAGAGCGGAATATGAGTGTCTGTCTTCCCTGGCAGGCATATCCTGCCAAGGCGGGCTCCTCTTTCTAAAAGCCAAATGCTACAGTCTCGTTAACAACAGTCCTGCTGTCTGTCTACTCCATGCATCAGCACTACAAAGGCACGTTAGCAAACGTCAGGTCCTGAATGTGGAGGATTTCCAGTTGTGGTGATGTTGTTCAGAGACAAAAGAATATGGCTTTGTCTGATAAAATCTAATCAACCTTGTAAGGCTGGAAATGGAGGGAAATCATAATGTAAGTATGTAAACCAGGAAAGTGATTGAAGATGACATGCCTGCTATATAAATAACATTGGCACTCTGCAACAATGAGATGCCTTTAATAAAGTGACTGTTTTCCTCCTAAAGAGAAGTTCTGAAAATAGCTTTGCCTTATACACCTCTGATACTTTTGATGAGCAAATTCATAAAAGCTGAGATTAAACTATTGAGTCTTTAAGCTCCCAAGTAGCATAACACAATAAATGGTGCTGTCCCATGGTACAAAGCAAAGCAAACTTGCACAGACCTGAGTGCCTGGTATCTTTCTAGAAATGGAGGCAGGTGTTAACATTTGCGGGTTTTTCATTTGAAAATTCAGGTGGCAGGTCAAAGCCTTTAAGCTTTAATTCTGTATCAGAGTGCTGCCATACAGAGGAACCGCTCTCCATACTACCTACCTGTCTATGTTACTATGGCTCCCATCATCATGGATGCCTTCCAGATATACCAAGTAAGTCTACCGCTGGAGGGGTAATTCCCAGCTCTGGTGATTTACGGGCACTAGGTTTGACTGCTATTTTTCGCAAGCTAGTTCAATGTGATGGTGGCAGGACAGTCTAGCTGGCTAAGTCCCTGCCTAGCGCCTTGGATACTGTCATACTCGATTGGCCTGTGCTGCTGCAGTAATGCAGCCGTTCTTTGTGTTCCAGTTCAGTCAAAGCTAGAACAAGTACATCACCCCAAGCTGGAAATTACATGCCTGGCCACACTGTAGATCAGGAGTCTCAAACTCAAATCACCATGAGGGCTGCATGAGGACTAGTATGTTAGCCCAAGGGCCGCACCATGCATGAGAACTAATATGGTAGCCCAAGGGCCTCACTGCTGAAACCTTTTCATACAACAATATTGCAAATATTGATAGCAATATTGTTGTTATGGGCCACAAGAAATAACTTTGGGGGCCGCAACTTTGAGACCTCTGCTGTAGATGGACCCACGTCACCTTTGCACCTGGAGTGGCAGACTGATTTTGTCACCCACAGCTGCAAATCTGAATCAAGATGCCCACCCTGTGGGCAGGTAGGTCTAAAGAAAGATTAGAAAGCAATTCAAGAGGCATCTCGCTAAAGAATTCATGACCTCCAGATGGCTGTCGATATTCACCTTGCTAGTCTCCCCTTAGCTAATCTTAACCAATTTATATGGTATCCACGTTGAGTTCCTTCAATATGTCCTCAGACCCTTAGTTCTCCACCCCCCCCATCCCTGTCACTCCTGCTGTTCTCTGCATCTCCTCTGGATTGTCCATACCTCTCCATATGATATTATCTTTTCTCTCCCATCAGTCTGGCAATTTATTTTAAGGGCTTGACTGAAGAGGTAATTAGGAACATGTTTCCCTTTAGATGATTAGCTCTTTGACCTTCTCTGAACACCATCCTTGAGGAGACAAGACAGCTGTGATGGGCTTAGCTGGCATAATTTTCCCTCATTACAGGAATTCAGTAGATTAAGTGTTGGGTGTGTATGAAACAATAAAACAAAGGCACTTCTGGAACTAAATGTCTTTCCCACTGACTGTTAGTTCAGTATTTTCTTTTCCATTCTCTTGTGTATTCACAAAGTTCTGCAAAGTTTTTCTTTTGCATCAGTTGCTCATATGGGTTGCTGGTTTGTGTTACCCTGGTCTATCATCCATATAGAGCTGCCTGACAAATTCAGAGACATTGATATAGCATACATAAGAATAAGCTGAAAAATGTTGTTTTGAAAGCTTCCCACATCAGGGAGGATTGGTGTCGTTCAGGATTTTGCAAGTTGCTTATTTTTGGCTTTGTCTACACTAGAAAGTTTTGTCCACAGTAGTTACTCTGGTGTTAAAAAAGTGGTAGAATTACTGCACTTGCATCTGTCCACGCACTGTTTATTTTGTTGCAAAAATGTGTCTATGTTTGCTGTTGTAGTATCAACAGCAAAAGCAGTGTATTGTGGATGCTAGTTGACTGTGCAACTTGGTATCTTCTACTATTAGGAGATGTGGATGGAGAGATGTACAGAGCAGCCGGGGTGCTGGCTGAATGTCCCGTGATGCATTGCTTTTCTGTACCCATTTATTGTGTTCCTGACAGAGACACATACCATTTTTTTCAATGGTTCCCCTCCTTTTCCTGCACGCACTCCATCTGTAGCTGAGCAAATGGATCCTGCACTACTCTCCACCATTGCTTTCAGTGTTCTGCATGCATCACGGCTGATCGTGCAGTATATCATGGGCTCTGAATTGGAAGAGGAATAAGGACTGTGACATGCAGACAAACAGTACCACATTACTGCTGACATTCACAGAACGTGGTAACTTCCGCTTCTGGGCACGTGAGACAAGCGCTGAGTAGTGGGATTGAATCACTATGCAGGTCTGGGATGGATGAGTAGGGGCTTCAAAACTTTCAACTCCACAAAGCCACCTTCACAGAACTCTGGACAAAGCTAGCCTCTGCCCTGCGGCTCAAGGAAACCTGAATGGGAGTTGTTTTTTGGTGGAAAAGCTTATGGCAATTGCAGAGTGGAGTCTGGCAAATCCAGACTGCTTCTGGTCAGTCGCTAATCAGTTTGGAGCTGGCAGGTCCTCCACTGGAGTTGTGTTTTCACAAGTGTGCAGGGCTATTAATTGCGTTGTGCTGTGGAGGACTGTGACCCTGGGCAATATGCTGTGAAGGACGCACAGCAATGGAATTCCTTCAGTGTGGTGGGGCGACAGATGGCACGCATATCCCAGTTTTGGCCCCGGACCATCTCACAGTGGAGTATATCCATGAAAAGGGGAACTTCAATATGGTTCTTCAGGCACTTGTGACTCAATAAGGGCATTTCATTGGTGCCAGTGCTGGTATCTCTGGGTACCTCTGCCACAGCTCCTGATTTTAGCTTGGTGCTGCAGTAAGTCCCACTCATAGCCCTTCTGTGCCCTGGCACAAGGAATCTAGCTGTAGGTATTGAAGTGCTTTTGGCTAGAACAGAGCTGAGACTGCATGGCTGGCTCTCCCCAACTCTTGACAGGAGCTCTGGTGTGCTCTCAGCAGGAGAGTGTTTGCTGCATGGAGCCACCATGGTCAGCAGGAAGATGAGATGCAAACTCTACACACCTGACCAAGCAGGAAGTGGAGTAAGAATTCCAAAACTTCCTGCAACTTCACAATGGGAGGGGCTGATGGCTGCAGAGCAGCAGAGTGCAAACAGCGTCCAGGGAGATCAGCACTGGAATTGTCGGACATTTCTAGTGGCCGTTTACTGCAACATAAACATATACGGCATTGTCTACACTGATGCTTTTGTGATAGAAGTTGGCACAAGTCCAGGTGTTTGGTATCTATGTAGATCTAATCTGCTGACCTTTCCAAGAACCAGAGAAGCTTATTATTTCTTTTGGGAAAGTTGTGGCAAAGAGATGGGTCTTGCTTGCTTGTTCTGGAGGTTCATCTGTTTTGTGGTCACTTTCAACAGCCATGAAGGGGCATTCCCCAACTGTGGATCAGCTTCCAAGAAAACACTGTTTCCCCTTTGCCAATGAGAACTCCTTTGTTGCTTGTTTTTGAGGCTCTTGACTATTGAAAACTGGTTTGTTGTCCAAGTGGTCTCTGAAAGCCCAGGCTAGTATCATACACTTGATTCAGTACTCAGTTGGTAGCCACTGAAGTAATTTTAGCACCAATAGCTCACACCAGGTTTCTGGGTTCTGACCCAGTTGGAGTTTCCTTTGTCTGAGGTTTCATCTGCGAGCACATAGGACAAGCCTGGAGGCCCCAAGTGCATGGCTCAACATGGTCAAGTCTGCCTAGCAAGAAGGTTATCTCTTGGCCAGACAGAGGAGGCATGGTCTAGTGAGTCGTTTGTGTCTATGGAAGCTAAGAGAAGTCCTAGAAGAGCCCAGGTCTGTGAACCACCATGCCAGCTGCCTCGTGTGTGATGATAGGGTGCTGGCCAGTTCCTTCATTTCCCTCTACCAATTAGCATCACTTCAGCCTGCATGTAACCCAGCTGCTCTAAAACTGAGAGTGACTTTGCAATGGTGAATGGTGTGTGATTTGGCAATGAATGGTATAAGTGGACATCTTGTGCCTGTTTCTGACATTTCAGTCCATGCTCTTGGGCACCCTGGAGCTTGTTATCAGTGTAGAAGTGTGTTTGGTGGTGGGCAGGTTGGGTCTCAGGAAAAAAGGAAACTGCGGATCCCTGTAGGGGAGAGTCCTAGAGATGCATTGCCCATCACCATCTGAGTGTGGAGGATGAGAAAGTGCAGACTCCTCTGTTGCTGTTGCTGTCAGGCCTGAGAAGAACAGGTGAGCTTTCATTAGCTAACTGTTGAATGCTGCAGAGTCAGGAGAAGGCAGTGGGCTCTTTGCCTTTGGCCAACAGTATGTGTCAGTTATTTCAGTGTTTCGCTTCACCTTCCCTCTCATCTATTGGTTCAAATAAAGGGTTGAGAGCAGGACTGCTGGGTTCCATTCTGACCTCTGCCAGCTGTCTTGTGTGACCTTCAGCACATGCCTTAACCTCCCTCTGCCTCAAGGTCCCCTGGCTGTAAAGTGAGGGTGAGCACCTTCCCCACAGCCAGGGGACTAGAAGTGTCACTCGTGTCTGGAAGCAGGTCGAGAGCCGCTCAGTACAGAGCTATGTTCTTTCCCAGCTTCAGGATGATTCATTCCAGGGCTTGTTTCCAAGTGTGAAGAGTTTACTTCCATCCCATTCATAATTTTAAAATAGACTTGCATTGTTTATTGTAGTAGTCGGAGGAGGGTTTGTTTATCTGGCTGTCACCATGATGGATAACAAATTCATACAAATTCTCTGGGCATCCAGAAAGGTGCCAGTGAGTGAATAAGAGAATTTTTTTTTGTCAGAATACAATCACAATGGATACACTTCACTACACATCAAAGTGATTTTTGGGGGCAGCTGCTGCTCTGACTGAAAGAGAAATATTTATAAAGCCAAATCTCTGGATAGAAACACGAGACAGATACCATGCAGGGATCTAAGTGAATTGAAAAAATCTGGGGGAGGGGAGTTATTTGGGAGGAGTGGGGTGGGGATGAACCTGGATTCCATACACCTTGACTCAGGATGGTTTTGGAAATTGTACTCTCCTAGTTCTTGGGGCAACATCATTGTAGCCAGTATGCCATTAGCCATAAGTGATGTACAGAGCAGAATTTGTATTAAACCTGCTGAGAGGCCAGCATTGCACACGGAGGATTCTGGTTTGTTTACAAGCAGCCTGGTCCTGGCTTGCAGTGTTGAGGGATACTCTGGTGCCTCAACATGCTTGGTGCCACCTGATCCTGTGTCTCCAGGTCCACGGGTCATGCTGCATTGAGGTGCTGTTGGCTTGCCCCAGGTGAGCATTGCTGCCTTCTCCAGGGAGCTCCACTGAAGGTGGCAGCCTTACATGGCTGCTGGATCTCATTAGCCACAGATCCCTTAGCTGGATTCTCATTAGACAGTAGGAATCTAGATACACTAACTACTAATAGTGGCAGGCACAATTTCCCTATGAGCAGGAGCTCCCAGGATGGTGGAGTCAGGCACTATCCTCTTCACTCCACCCTGCTCAGTAAAGCATTTATTAGACACATGGGCCATTACTCAGACCCTCCGCAGTTGATGGAATTACACCAGCTAGAAATTTGGGCCCCGTGCCCTTTGTGCTTTGCCCAGTGCTGGTTATGTGATCGGCACCAAAAGAGCGGGTTTATTCTGAGTGGCTACTCTGTAAAGTTCACTCCTCCTGCTCCTGGGGGGCATCAGAGTCTGATCTTTGTAGCTAAGCCCCAAGTTTTTCCTTCATTTTAGTCCAGCTCCCCCGGCAGAGCCGACCCAGCTGGGGGAGAAGGGTTCTAATCTGTTCTGAGCAGCCACAACAGGGCTGTTCACTAAGCTGCTCCCGGCACCACTCACTATGGCAGTGGGCGGCATGCAGGGCCTAGCTGGAATTGGATGGGGCTGCATAGATGGTGTTGAGGCCCCGCTTGACCATGCAGCATGTGTGAGAAAGGAGCCCAGGTTGTTTCTCCAATTGGAGGGGCAGTTTTCAGGGCTGGCCATTGGAAGGATATCTTCCTGTCGGGAACAGAAGGTTGTTTGACGTGGAAACATTGAGAGAGGCTAATGGGATTCTCCCAGTGTCACTTTTGCAGAGTTGCTGTTCAGAGCTAGTGGCACTTCAACAAATAATAGTGGGGCGAGGGGAGTTCACCCCTTGGCAGCACACGAGCCACAAGTTCTTCCAGGCAGCCTCCTGGCATGTGTGGAGCTGGCCTTGTTCTGTACCTTCTGAAGGGGCACTCAGGACAGGTGGCTTGCCAGGAGATGTGCTAGGAGCAGGAGGGCATGTCCCAAGCCCTGGCCATTTTACTCTAGCACAGGGGCCATAGACAAAAGGAAAAATGGAAGCACAAGGCAGAGCAACCCTCAGGGCTGCTCTAACCTGCTCTGCAGGTGGAACCCTGGAATATGTGAGCCACAAGCCTCCTGAACCAGTGCAGGCATGACTCGGGGCCCTGCCTTGCTAGTTTCACAGCCAAACCATGGTTCAGTGGCAGGGCCTCCCATGGAAATGCTGCTGAGCCAGAAGAGAGGCTGCCGGGTATACAACGAAGGCATTGCAGCTGAGGCATTTACTTTGCATAGCCTGTGTCACCTGCTTTGCCCTGGTCACCTTAAAAGAGCACAAGTGCCACTCAAGCAGCCTCGCTTGTCACGTCTGCCTGTCACGGGCAGATTGCTGGGGCTCCCAGGGTTTCATTTGTTGTCTCTCCTGTCACAGCCATGCCAGCGTTGATGTCCCCTCTGCAGCTGGCAGGTTGCTGGTTTTCCTCCCTTGTTTCCCAGCTGCCGAGTGCATTGATCCCTGGCAAGAGAAGTCTGTTGATTCAAGGATAAGCTGTTCTGTCCAAACCTAAAGCTGTGACCTTTGCTTGCTGCCTCTTCGGAGGTGCCCCTAGCATGTATGAGAACTTCGCATGGCCTCCTGCACACCTGGGAGGTTCCAGAATAGCCCTTATCCTCCCCTCACCCCTTTTGTGCATCTCAAAATCCATTACCCAAATTCCAATCGGGGTGGTTGGGTCCGCTCTTGCAGTGTACAGGGCCGTAACTATGGCGCGGCTGACAGGGCACAGCCCTGGGCGGCCTGAAGCGGCTCAATAGGGCCGCGCTATTAAAGGGGCAGCTTTGTGGTGCTGGCTCTGAGCGCTGCTAATGGGAAGGAGCACGTTCTGTTTGGAAAGCACCCCAGGCAGCAAAACACCATGTCGCATTTCTGGCAGTGTTTTCATGGGATTTATGCTTTAACTGCCTTGCAGCCAAAGGGG
Source organism: Podocnemis expansa (assembly GCA_007922195.1). Lineage (NCBI taxonomy): Eukaryota > Metazoa > Chordata > Testudines > Podocnemididae > Podocnemis > Podocnemis expansa. The sequence goes on from ML682041.1 coordinate 22,210,221, forward strand.
CAAAGCCCTGTGCTGTGCTCACACGGTGATTGACCCTTCCCAGCAGGTAGCCTGGCTCTCCAGCCCGCCAGATGGGAGACACACAGCCAACTGGAGGGTGACATGAGATGAGCTTACATGTGAATCATGCTTTTGGGGAGTAATGTTTTTCCTAGCCAGGTTGCTTGGATGTAAGGGGTGAGGAAAGGTTCTGGCGGTCACATGGATGTCCTCAGTTACAGCATCAATATCCTTTGCCTACAAACAGTTTGTGGTGCTCCCCAGACAGGGAAAGAAAGTGCTGTAGAGCCAGATTTGCCTGCCATGGTTTAGCTCTGCCCCGCAGCTCTGTTTTCTAGACCATATTCTGAGGGGTTTGTACAATTTCTCCCTTAATGAATAGCTGGTTGGGCCTATTTCTAAGGAAATCACTTCCCCATAATGTTCCTTTTCCCTCTTCATATCCTCCGCTGATTATTCTGCTTTGCCTCTGCAGCCAGAACTGGATGCCCAATTCATAACTGCCCCGAGCAACTGAAGGGAAAGGGCTAGCAGCAGCCTCCTTCCATGGTCCCGCTGCTGGAAGAGGTGGGTACTGGGTTGTGAGTTGCTCCTCTCTGCACCCCAAGACCAGTGAGGCAGGTGGTGCTGGTTTTATGGCCTGTGTAAAGGGGCCAAGCAGTGGCTTTACTTGCTTATGCCCAAGGCTGGGCCTAACTAAAGCCCGATTCTTCCTTTGAGGAGATCTGGGCGGCTCCTCATCAGCAGAGGAAGAGAATGAGTACTGGAGGAAGGAGAGCAAGATTTGGAAACGAATTCAGCTTATTCACCCAGTTCTGAGCTAAACTCATTGCAGCATGGCATATGGGGTAAGGATGGAAAGGTGAACACCACCTTTGCAGCCCCCAGATTGGTCCCCAGCATAAGTGCGAGCTGTTCACTGGGCTTCAACAGCTCCCAGACTGTCACCACAGGAGAAAAGAATTGCTGGAGCAAGGGTCCAGCCTGTCCCTCCGCAGCCACCCCCTGACATGCATCTATATCAAGAGCTCCTAGCTGGGGGTCTGGAGTGTAACTGAAGAATCTCCCTGTGCCGAATGGCTGGCTCAGCTGCTTTGGTTGATGAAATTAGCCAAGAGGTGATGGGGCAAAAGCAGAAGAGGGGAGGCAGTGAAAGATCTTTTCAGACACCCCAGGAGCCCAGAACCAGCTGCCCCTGTTTGAAGAGCAGCTTTGATTCACAACCTAGGGAAGGGCCCCTGCCCAGTACTCACCCTTTCTGCACCTCTTAGGTGTGCATGTTCCCCAAGAACTGATGGCTGAGAGCCTATTTGCAGTGAATGTACTGTGCTGAGCTTAGGCTGACTGGGGTCAGGCTTCTGGCTCACATTAAAATATTCCTGGAGCACCTTTTCAAACAGCTGCACTTTGTCTGCGACTATTAAACCCACTCGGGCAATGCGTTCCACAGAGCTGCTCCACATGCAGAGAACAGCCGCCCAGCCCTCTGTTCTGTGGGCAATTACCTTCTTGCACATTAAATACAGCATTGCTGCAGGATATTAAATAATAAACGAAAGCACACATGCTCCTGACCTGAGGGATTAGGGCTAAAGAGCTCTGAACAAAGAGCCATAAACCAAGTTCCAGGCAATAAACGGATAATGGCTGACATCCATCCAGCAAGGGGTGATCAAACTGCAATATCAATCGCTATAGGGCAGCTAAGGTTTATTAAGGCGGGTTAGCATATAGCAGGCAAAAGAGGGGTGGACAGACAAACAGGGAGCAATGTCAGACTTCGAAGAGCCTTTTTTATCCAGTTCATTGTTGTTTCATAGGCTCTGCTCTTCCCAAGCTGTTCCTTAAAAGAGGGCTCTCTCCGCCGTTCCTTCCTTTGGTTAGTGGGGGCTTCACACTGATGGAGTGCCTCTGTGCATTGCTTCTGACAGCTGCAAGAACTTTGTCGTGTTAATATCTCCAATCCCTCTTGCAGAGGTCAAACACCCAAGTGCTTTTCCCCTCTTTAGTTTGGCTTTGCGAGTTGAACTTGAGAGCGCCGGCAGCAGCTGTCACAACCCCTGCCTGTCAGCAGGCTGGCGTCTCTCCAGATGACAGGATTTGCAATTGAAACTGATGGAGCAGAGGTGACTCGTTTCTCCTCTTTCAGGAAAACTCATGGTGATGGCAGCCTTGCCCTCTGTCTGCTCTCATCTTGTCCATGCCTTGAGCCTGAGCCAGCAGGGGAAGGCTGTCTTCCAACTATATTGCACTTTAGAGAGATAGTGTGGGCTAGTGCTTGAAGCAAGGGACCGGGGGGTCAGGAGGAAGGTAACACCTTCCTTCTGGGGCTGAAGCTTTGTGTCCGCACTCCAGGCACTAAAACAATACAGAAAGGTGCTGTCACTGTACCATGTACTCAGACTGCAGTTGTGGAAGTGGTTTTCCCATCACTGCAGGGACTCTGCTTCCATGAGCAGCATTAGCTAGGTTGACAGAAGCATCCTTCCTGCAACCTAGCTGCTCCTGCACCAGGTGGGAGGCTGATTTAGTTAAGGCATGGAGGGGTGTGAAGTCTTCACACTCTTGGAGTCATAGTTATATCAGTTAAGAGTGGACCCGGCCTTAAATTGGTATCCTGCAGAGAGCGTTCTGTCTAATCATCTGGGAGCAGTTGATGCTGCTGCATTTACTGGGAAATGCTTAAAGCAAATCAGCGAATGGAACTTTAACAAGTACAAAACCAATGTCATCAGAAAGGTGCCTGGCACTTAATTTAAAACCTTCCCGCTGTGCCGTGTTACAGATAAGCAGTTCTGTGACTGGTGTTGGGGATCTCACAGGCTTGCTCCTTAAGAATGATGCCAGGGCAGCTGTCACTTCGCTTGCCTCCTCATGCGCTGGGCATGGGTTGTGAGGTTCGGCACTTTACCTTCACAGCTTAACAACATTACATGGCCCTTGGCCCCCCTATACAAGGTAGATAAGTAGTAAGGTGCTGTGTAACAGAGGGGGAAATTGGGGGGCAGAGGTTAAGGACCTTGCCAGAGGTCAGGCAGCAAACTGGTGACAGAGCCATGAATGGAATCAGGACAGCTGGCTCCTGGTTCCATGCCCAGATCCAACATTGCCTGTACCAACAACCCAGTTGATGCATCTGAATGAAACCCTGCCCCACCCCCCAAAGCACCAGATCCCAACTTGGAACCTCCCATATTGAACAAGAGGGTTTGACATTTGGATCTGGACTTGCCCAGTGTTCAGGATCTTTGAGTTTGGTATTGGGATGCAGCTTGGTAAAGAAGGGAGACCGGACTGTGAACTGGGTTGGGATCTCCATTGGAAACAGTGCTAATCTCTGCTGATACTTCTTTCTGTCTCTGAAATCACAAGGACCCTTCATTCCTAGCCTAGAAAACTTGGGGGGACCTCAGAGAGCTGCAGGTGCAGATGAGAGAGAGTCTTAAATGGCCACAGCACGACTGTCTACTCCAGTGACCACTTCCCTTGCGCTGGGCATGAAAGCAAACCGATTTAGGCTCTTTCCTCTCTAGCCTGCTTTCTAGCTACTCAGATAATCCCACTCTCAATAGTTTCCGTTTCCTCGGAGAATGAATCACTGAGTGATGCTGGATCCTCAGCTCTCCCTTCCCTCTGCCTGGCAAAGGCTTGGGAGCACAAGGAAGGGAGGTAGATCAGGCCTGGACAGCAGGGCTGGTTTGGAGTAGGAGACTATGGCTCTTCGCTTGTTGCCAAAGTTGTGTCTAGTGCTGGGCTCTAAAGGCAAATTCCCCCACCTTGTGGAAGTTGGGGTGCCTAACCATGCTGGGGCATGAGAATAAACTCTCTGAATCACTAGGACTTTGGGCATCAAAGGGGACCTGGGGCAATGAAGGAATCTGGAGACTGAAATGGGGTTTTGTGAACTTTTTTCTAACGGCATGACAATCTCTCTGTCCTGTGCTGCAGGGATGGTGCTGGCTGGCGCATCTCCTTTAGCCCCTGTGCCCAATAACTGGGTTTGGGGCCACCAGCTGGTGCCATAACTTGAAAGGCCACAGCTTAGTTAACAGCCTGTTTATTTGTTAATTCATGAGCCTATAACGAAGGACCCTTCTGCCATGATGAATATACCTGTGAGGACTGACATCAATCCCACCAGCGGGCCTTTTCCCAGCTGAGAGCTGGGGAATGGGGCAGAGACGTGAGCTAGGAAGTGAGTGATAGCCCTTTGCCTAGTGAAAACATGTCCCATCCCACACACACTTCACCAGGGTAGCAGTGTGGAGCTCACTGGAACAACTACTGGGAATGAAGCCGCACCAAATATCAGGCCCATAGCATGTTCAAATGAAATAAGGCCTTGGCTATGCTAGCACTTTGGTTGTGGAGCACTGTCTTCAGACAGGACCAGCCCAACCCTGCTGGGAGGGCTCTTTGATTAGCCCATTCCTCAGGCTCTGCTCCCACTTAGGCCCCTAAAGGGAGTGGCTGGAACCACTCAGAGCTAGCCCATTACTTGATTTTTGGGCAGTAGTGCTGCTGTTGTGTTTAGCTCCAGAATGGGCATGCAGGGCTCATCTGCATGTAACATCTCACTTTCACTTCCGAGGTGTCGGTGATAGGGTTTTGCTAATATTTCAGAGCACTGAGCCTGCAGCACTCCCATACCTGGCATTAATGTGGTGCTGCAGTGCATCCCAGCCTTTCTTGCTGGGAGCACCCCTTCGGGGTGGGTTGGCAGATGGCTAACCCTCATAGCTTCCCCAATAGTCATTGACTACCCCCTTTTTCTGATGCCTCCCCCTTTTACCTATTCTGTGTACTTTTCCCCAGCTCATTCCTTTTTGTTCTCCTCCACCAATGGGCTTGCTGATGCTGCCTCCTCCGTAGTTCTGCAATGTCATATCTGAATTCCTCCAGAACTCCTGGGTGGATACCATCTGGCACTGGGGACTTAGTCTTGCTGTAAATTTGTCCATTTGTTCCAAATCCTTCTTTATGGACACCTCAACTTGGGACAGTTCCTCAGATTTATCACCTAAAAAGAAGGGCTCGGACAAGGGAATCCCCGACACATCCTCTGCAGCGAAGACCAGTGTAAAGAATTCATTCAGCTTCTGCGCAATGGTCTTGTCTTTTCTAAGTGCTCCTTTGGTACTTCAATCATTCAGTGGTCCCTCTGATTGTTTGGCAAGCTTTCTGCTCCCAATGTACTTAAACTATTCACTCTTTAAATTGTTTTTTGGTCCCCCAGTTGTTACTTTTACACTTCACTTGCCAGACTTTATGCTTCTTTCTATTTTGCTTGGTAGGATGTGATTTCTGAGTTTTAAAGGATGCTTTTTTGTCTTCACTACACTCTCCAAAACCCATCCCTGGTAATCCAGAACACTTGGGACATCTTTGCACCCTCCGCTCATGTTCCTCTCCATTATATAGTCAGGCATAAATTTGTGTCCTGCTATTACTTTTATTTTTGTCCATCTTGTTTCTTTTATCTCCAAATTTTTGGCTTGTCTTGCTAGATGATAGAGAGAAAGCTGGTTGCCCTTCAGACACCATCTCCATCTTCCTTTTTGAACTTGCCACTGAGCTAATATCAGGTCAGGAGAAGGAGAAACCAACATTTCTCCACATCTACATCTCTGCCTGAGTGGAGGGGAAAATCTGTAATTAACTCAAAGGCCTGTGAAGTCCTTGAGGCTGTTTCTGGCTATAATGTGATGCTTTCCTGTGCCCTACTGTTTCCCCACTCTTCATGCTTTCTCTCCTGAAAACTGTGGGTCTATTGTGAACATCTCACGTTCTTCATTTATCATCCCTGTAATGAAAATAATTACCCATGAATCATGTAGGTCTCTTATTTTTTTGTTAAAAGGAGGTTAAAAACTCTGATACACTTTAATAAATTTTGCAGCGAGCACATTACAGAAAGTAATTAAATGCCTTGGCCATCCTTATGCTTCTTTTTTCCCCTCTTCCTCTGATCGCAGGATTTAATTGAGGCCAGCTGAAAGTTAGTCGAAATAAATTGTAGAAGATAAAGCAGAGGTTTTAATTTAACTTGGGGAAAGTAACTGTAATTACCCACATGTTTGATTCATAAAGAACTGTTGGGGGAGGGATGCTTGTTTGTATAATATGATTTACTGATGAGAAAATGGGATTTGTAAGAATAATAGCGCTTTGCACTGGCAGGGCCAAGTCTTGATTTGGTGTACGTCAGTGTTGCTGCATTGAAGTCACTGGGGCTACACCGATTAAGTCTCCTGCTGAGGGTCTGGCCCCTAGAATACTCTTCATTTGAGTTGCTCAGAGCATCTCACTAGCTCTGTGAGGTATGTAACTCTTGCTCTTATGCAGCAGAGAACCTGGCGTTCCAGACTCCCAGCTTTGTGCCTTTCCTAAGCCCCAGCCTCCACAGAGTGATGCACATGGACTGACCCTCACCTTTGTGTGGTGTTCATTGCCTTTGATGGTATTCTACAGGGCAGAAAGGTCCAGCTGTGCCATTCACCATGAATTAGGAAAGCTCCTTCCCCACGTGGTGTCCCAGAGGGAGGGTCAGGCTCCGTGCTGGGTACAGGAGATGTCTGGGAACTCCTCTCTGGCTCTTTTCCCCACTGTCCCAGAGAGATTATCTGCTCCTTGGGTTTGCAGTACGGTGTGTTGATTTTCCCATTTATATCACAGCTGAACCTGAACAGCATTTTTTGGGACAAAGACGAGACACTTCTCTAGCACTAGGCCTTTCTCTATGTTGAATTTCAAAGGCCTGCTGCGAACCATGGAGGGGTTAGAGCAACGCACAAAAGTCTTGAAAATCTTATAGAATGGAAAGTGTTAGGCAACCTAAACCGGGAATCGCTACCAGTTCCCTGTGTAATGTTAGAGTTGGACCTAGAACCCCCAGCTAAGATTGGCAGCCACTTGCGGTATTATATAGAGGCACAACACCTGTCCTGAAAAGCTCACACTCTCAACAGACAATGTGGGAGAAGAAATAGAGGCCTAGTAACTTGCCATAGATCACCCAAATTTTCTGCGTCCTAGTCCAGCGCCCCACCCATGAGACTTTGCTGCCTCTCAGCCCATTTAGCTGCTAATCCTTTTAATTGATTCCACATTCCCAAAGCTACTTCATTGAAGAATGTGCATGATAGGTGAATGAAGTGAGAAGAAAAATGGTCATAAGTAGAGCTGATAAATCTCAGCTGTGAATCCAAGCTCTGGGTTTTTGTCTTGTTAATTGGTGGAGTGCTTTAGGAAGGTCATATGATATAGTACATCTAGTTACTTTGATAAATTTTGGCTAAAAGGGGAAAGTTCCGAGTCTCTGGAATTGGTTCCAGACAATTTGACATGACTTTTCATCTGCAAATCAAGGAGCAGAAGCAATGTTGTGGGACTTCTGGCCCCAAGGAGCAAAGAAACAGTTCTTGGACATCCCAGCCTCTGAAACCTATTCAGACTGTTAGCTGGTGGTTGCTTCTGAACAACAACTGTGTTGTAAGCAATCGTAGCTCATTCTGGGAGCGGGAGGTTTGGGTAGCAAGGGCCTGAGCTGATTCTCACTGAAGTCTAGGAGAGTCTTCCTCTGAATCATGCCCCAAAACCTTAATAAATATTATGGGTAATGACTATTTCACCCCACTCTTGTGAAGTGTGCAGAAGGTTAGCTTCGCACAGGAAGTAGCATGTAAATGTAACCTTCAGAAGAAGCCCACAATTAAAATACACTTCAGCCTGACATATTAAAATTGAATATTAAAGCAAACAAAGGTACTCGCTGCTTGTGCAAGTCATATTGAAAGGATGTTTAGTGAGGGATTGGTTGGCGTATGGAATAAACCACTGGGACCGCAGCTAAATTCTGGCTTGCAGCCCAAGATTATAAATCTGGTGGTGTGGGTTTAAGTCCCTGATGGACAGCTTTTGGGCTTCAGAGGATCGCTCCTGGTTGCTGTTTGTGCGTGGGAGTCTCTGAAGCTGTTTGTCATGAACAGTCCTGCCTGTTCAGCAGCACTTACCAGAGCAGGGTGAGCAGCTCACCACCACCTCCCTGTCGAAGCGCTAAGGTCAGAGGAGCCTGAAGTCTGCTCACAATACTGCATATCTTTCTCAGAGACATGCCCTAGCAGCTCAGCTAGGAATGAATCTGGAAGGAGGCAGGAGAGCCGGGGAAGCTCTACGGCCTGTTAAGCTAGATGGCCTCTCACGGTTCTGGCAACTGTATCTGTTTTCATCCCTTTCTGCAGGCCACCCTCTCTCAGGCATAGACCTGCATGTCTCTCTCCCAATCAGGTTTTTTCTAGGCTGCATGGTGCCCTGCCTGTGGTGTGGTATGCCCAGCAAGTCAGACTGCCTAAACAGGCCAGCGGCTGTGCATTGCTGTTTCTTCTAAGGCTCCAAACAGCTTAAGTTACCACACAGCCCTTCTGAGCAAGCACATTCTTACAGTGAACGCATTATCGTATAAAAGCAATCCAAGTTGCAGGCTGATAACTTGCCATGGGGCTGCAGCAGCAAAGTCCTTGCAACCCTTCCCAGGAAGGGTTGGGGGCTCCCTTAGTTAGAGCACGGGTCTCAAACAAGTGGCCTGTGGGCTGCATGCGGCCCCTAAAGCTATTTCCTGCAGCCCGTAACGACGCTATTGTTACCAATATTTGCAATACTATTGTATGAAAAGGTTTCAGTGATGCAGCCCTCAGGCTAACGTACTAGTCCTCATGCGGCTCTGTACTAGTACTCATGTGGCCTTCATGGTGATTTGAGTTTGAGACCCCTGAGTTAGAGGGTTCTGTCTGTTTACTGGATCAAAACAAAGGTGATGAGTCACTTTAACTTCAGGCCGTTTAGCCAAAATCTCCTTCTTTGTTCTGTTGGTTTCTGGAGCATCTTGTTGGGCCCGGTAGATCCTCTGCCGGTACCTCTCTGGAGGTATTACCCTGAGTGAATTTGCCAACTCAACCTCCCACCCTTCTTAACCCGAGAAGGTTGTGGACCCTCTTCTCCCTGGAATTACCCACAGTCCCTGGCTTGGCTCGTAACAACACACAGCTGAAAGCCAGAAAGCTCTCCCAAAGCTATGGCAGGATAGGGCTGTATATGTCGTGGGTCCATTTTGGACTTTGAATCTATGGCTCAGTTGCCTGCCAGGGCTGGGACTGGTGCAAGGGGAGTGCATTGTCTCCATCTCAGGACAGCTGGGACTGGTTAGGGCCTTGTGCAGGTCAGAGCACCCTTGATGTCCCCAGTGGAACGCTCTGCTGTCAGGGAGTAGCCAGGGAGTCCCCCACTTTCACGGTCTCGTGCACCCAGCTCCAACCTCAGGACTCCTCAGTCTGTCTGTGCAGGGAAAGGCACTTTCTCCCCACTTCATGCCACAGCTCAGTAGACTCTTTGTTCTCCCCTCCAGCCTTCTTCCACTGCAGTTGTGTTGCCTGAGGCTCTGAGCAGACAGATCCTGTCCGGCCCTGAATTTGTCACCACCTCCTAGCCTCTCTGTTTGGTCATGTTAGAGCACAAAGCTCTGGTAGTCCCCGAGTCAATCCAAGTGGTCCCAAGACACACAAAGACAGAGGAGGTCACAGCGCACATATGCTTTATTACCTTACAGAGATCTCGTGGAGCTAGCTCCCCGAGGGGTACAGTACAGTGGGTTTTATAGTACAGTCTACAGGGAAAGGGGTAAGGCGGGCACAGAGCCAATCATAATTCAGGGTCGGGGGCTGTATACCTTATATGTCTGGTCACCTCACCTGGTCAGGGAAGGGTTATTTCCTAATATGGTGCATCACCTCATCTGATGCTTCTGGGCCCATGTGACTAACCCAGAGATGGTGAGGACAGGTGAGATGTGACTACCCTGGGTCCCTGAAATGGTGTCTCAGGACCCAAAATGGAGTCTGGTGACTCATGCTAACCCCTTCAGTCAGCTGGTCACTAAAATACTCGGGTCTCAATCCTGCAGTCAGATTTGATTGGCAGCAGGGGCCTGTCCACACATATCCAGCTGCAGGGGTCAGACGCTTAATGAATTCCATAGTTTTTGTCTTATCCTGGTCATTCTTACCATTTTGCTGCTATCCGCAGCTTGTTTGTGCAAGTGGTCTGGGCCTGATTCTGTGCTTCCCGGCATCAGTGCTAGTCTGGTGTAACACCAGGACAAGTCAGAGGAGAACGAGGCCCTTTGTGTTTCAAGGGCTGATCCAAAGCCTGCCAAACTGAATGGGAGGCTTTCCGTTGCCTTGACAGGCCATGAATTGGGCCCCAAATCTGCTCATGCATCAACACATGACAAACATGGTAAACCTGAAGGCCAGCTTGGCAAAGACTTCCCAACACCAGCCCTATCAGCCAGTGAGGAGCAGGTGCTATGTAACTTTGGTTTGATTTGCTTTTCAGGCAGGCTTCCTCTCCCCTTTTCTCTCACAAAGGGAACACAAAAGAGGGTTTGGTTTGGTTTTTTTTAAGCATGCTGTCAAGGCTGTTTCCCCACTCCGGCACTCTGAGTGCAGAAGGTGGGGGCCTGCAACAGGCCTTAAAAGCCACTGGCCTTAAAGCCTGGTCTTAAAAGTCTCCAAAGCCTCCAATTCCTGGCCTTGGAGTGGTATCGCTGCCACCATCCAAATTCAGAAACCTCTTGAAACCCAGGAAGGCGCACTTGGGAATTCTTTCTTGTGAGGTATCCTCTATCACTTTTCAGGAGAGTGACTGAGCCCCAGCTGGGGTATCAGCTGGAAATGGAACATAATCCCCTTTTAGTAGCTGGCTGTGCAGTCTGAAGCACATGCACACAAACCTCTTGCTTTTCAGGACACAGAACTAGAGCTTACTTAAAAGGTAAAATCTTTAATTAAAAAGAACAGATAAGAAACACAGAGAGTTGCTTCTCTGGGATTTAACTTAGGTAGTTACAGGGTTGGGGGGTACATATGCTCAGCACAGAGAAGTCCAAAAACAAACCAAAACCAAAGAAATACCCTGACCGCGTCTAAGTAAACATTCCCTGTTCTACTCATGCCTGGTCAGTAAACTTGAGCTTAATTTAGAATCATAGAACCATAGGTTTGAAAGGGACCTCATGAGGTCCTCTAGTCCAACCCCCTGCCAAAAAAAAGCAGTACCACTCCCACTATATTATTCCAGCTTGGGTAAGGATGTCCCTGGATCCTTCCTCAGGCCCCTCTGGCCTCCTCCTGATCCTCCCAGGCACTCTGCTGCATCCAAACAGGAACAGGCACGGCCGCTGCTCCAATTAAAAAAGCTGTATTTTGTTCCTATTGGCTGTCCTGGGACTCACTGACCAGGATGTTAACCCGTTCCTCCCCACGGGTTACTACACATGCATTTAAACAGTAGTTAAATTGGTTCCTGAGAGGCTGACGCTGGGCTTTCTGTTAAGATAGTGATACAGCCAGAAGGGTGTGATGCCTTATTAATAAATTATGAAATTGGTGCTTAGGATTCCTCTTTCTTGTTTGGAAATCATTAACTGTCTCTGACAGATTTGCACCCGCAGCTGGCCAGAGACTGTGAATGCTAGATCGAATGTTTCTTGGAAGAGTAATAAACTGGCACACCACATTGATATGTTCTCTCTCTGTGGGTTTGAAACCCTCATGCCTGCACAGAGCCAGTCACTTTCTCATTGATCTTGTTTGATTATTGTGAATGTGGGGAAGAAGAAGGTGCTTCCTGAGCTGATTTAAGGGCCAAATCCTTCAGTACTTGCTCATGGGCTATATGTCTGAGTAAATAAAATGCAGGAGCAGGAAGCAAATGGTAGAGGTCAAATAACCCTGTGTCTTTCTGACCTGTGAAATTAACAAGGGTAGAGGTGGGAGTTTCTCCCACCCTATGGTAACTAACGTCTCATGGGCTCACAAGCTTCCTCAAGTAGGGATGCGATGTTACTTCCCTTTCAGCTCTGACCTATCTGTCCTGCCAGTCGCTGAGCATGAAGGTGGACGGTTATTATTAAGCCTCTGAGGAAATGAAGCCCCTGCATCACTCCCCCATCCCCGGACCAGATTTTCGGTGCAATTTGGACTCTGTTGGCTTGGTGAAAATATCTGCTAGACCAGGGGTCTCAAACACGTGGCTCGTGGGCTGCATGCAGCCTCTAAAGCTATATCCTGCGGCCCGCAACAACACTATTGTTACCAACATTTGCAATATCGTTGTATGAAAATGTTTCAGTGATGCGGCCCTTGGGCTAATGTACTAGTCCTCCTGTGGCCCTTTACTAGTCCTTATGCAGCCCCCGTGGTGATTTGATTTTGAGACCCCTGTGCTACACCCTAGGCAAAGTTCCCTTTCTGATTTTTCCCTTCTGCTGATTGGTTATAATACTGCAGGAACTTTAGCTCCCCGTCCCTCCTCTTTGGCTGTGCTACTAGGTGCTGCTCTGTTTGGAGAATAGAGTCTGGCTGCTCTCCATATTAATCCATGTTTGTTTCTGTTCTGTCTTATCTCCCTGCAGACACACTGTCAGTGCCTCGCTGGTCCCCACAGATTCCCCGCCGCGACCTGGGAAACTCAATCAAACATAGGTATAGTATCTCTGAGAAGTGTGACATGAGGCCATCCTGGGAATTCATACTTGGACATAGGGTCCCTGTCACGGCAGCCAACAGTCTTTCTGTTCTGTAGCGCATGCTATCCTGTTCCCCACATCTCCCCCACCCCCGTTAGGTGGGTCTGGATTGTGCCCCCTTGGATGTGTGTGTGTGTGTGTGTGTGTGTGTGAGAGAGAGAGAGAGAGAGAGAGAGAGAGAGAGAGAGAGAGAGAGAGAGAGAGACAGCCTTACACCTGAGCCAGTGAGTCATTTTCGTTTGATTTTTGACCTCTGAACAATGAGTCTAAGAGCTGAGATCCAGAAAGGGTGTGTTTGTATCATGGTAGCCTCTAAGAACCATCATCGTGAGCCAGGTTCCCATTGGACTAGTGCTGTCCAAACATGCAGAAAGATGATCCCTGCTCTAAGGAGCTGACACCAAGCAGAAAAACTAACTTTCCGTAGATGGCATCATTGCAAAAGATCCAGGAAAATCAAGAGTAAGTCAGATTTGTGGTGCAACACTGTGGGAGAGGGATGGGTGCTTTGCCCCAGACAGAGTCCACTGTCACGTCACACAGCTGCAAACATATGTCCCTGCCAGACCTCTGTGCTCCTTTCCCAAGCCACGCAGCAGCAGTAAATGGCCGGCTGCTGTAACAGAAACACACAGTGATGCACTTAGGTGGTAGTGAACAGAAGCAAAATTCATCAGTTCCATCGTCCTTTCCCTGAACTGCAGGGAGTTAGAGTCTCAACTCCTGCAAAGCAGTGCTAATCAAGTGACATCAATTGATCCACTCTGATTTCCCTGGGTCGCTCTGGTCGTGGTGAGGGAAAAACCCTGGCAACCATAATATCCTAGCTCCCCAAGACAGGTGAGGGGCAGCAAGCCCCATTGTTTCCCTTTCTCCAGCATAGAGCTGATAGGCAGGAGAGGAGGGAGTGCAGAGCCCTGGACACAGTGTCCTGGGAGCACATTCATATTCCATTTCAGTCCAGATGCAGTTTAGATAAGGTTTGAGCCGATGTCGATAGAGACTGTCTGTTATCTGTGACCTGCCACCCTTCAGTAAATTTCACATGAGCTGTTTTCTGCTCTGACGTCTCTACCACAGGAAACAGAGATCGGCGTGGCCTCCCACTCCTGTGGGACTGAGCAGCCCACTTTAGATGCAAGGAAGGACCATGGTGCTAGGGCTTGAGATGTATAGATGGGCTTTGAGTTTATCTAAATCGAATGGGACGCTTTTCTCATTCTGCCCTTCTTCATCGGGTGGGAGTCTCCTTTCCAGATCTCCTCAAGGTTCCTCTCTGTTATCTGTCTTACCTATAGTCATTGTGAGTTATTTGTATGCCTTGGGGTCCAGGGGTGAGCAGAGGCCCCTTGTGAGACAGACATTCCCTGCCCAAACAGCTTAAAACACAGCTAGAGCAGGCAAAGGGTGCGAAGCAAAGGCAGCGTTACACTACCTGCTTTACAGATGGGGACTGAGGAACAAAGAGATGAAGTGACTAGTCAAAGATCATAGCAGAGGATGCATGTCTGAGCAGGAAGCTGAAACCTTTTCTGAGTGTGGAGCCTCCATTAGGAGACCATCCCTTTCCCTTAGCTGTTGTTTGGGTTACTTGGGAAATGCCTTTCCATGACAGTTGTTGCAGCTCAAATTTCTGTTGCTTGGTTGACATTTTGTGATTGTTCTATACTAAAACAGTTTTATTTAGATTCTCATTTGTGTGGCTCCTGCATATAGTAAAACCCTGCAGTATGGGGAATTTACCCATGTGCCTTGTAGCTGAACAGAGGAGGTAGCAGGCTATGAATGAATGAAAGGGAGACCCACCCTGTTTCCCACCTGTTGGTATTTTGTTGGTGCAGGCTAATGCTGAGATACCCCTAAAAGTTAATATCACCTTCATCCTCTCTCTGCAACTAGGGAGAATTTGAGAATGTGCTCCCTACAACACAGGCCTTAGGGGGATATTTACTCAGCAGCACAGAATTATCCCAAACATGCACAGGGTTTGTGAGCAGGGTTGTGTTTCACTTATGCGAGGATCAGCGCTCCAGGTGCAGACCAGCATAAGCCCTTGGACTGGTCATACAGGAGGAAACTGAAGTCACTGGAGCTCTGCCAGTTTACACCAGCTGGGGGCCAGGCCCTTTGTGTCTATTTGAATGTCATCCTTGGGAAAAGAGCCCCACAGGAGAGCTCGGTGGAAATGTTAGGGCAAAGCTTCTTTGTTTTCCCTGAAAAATGCAGGTTTTGGTACCAAAACATTTCAGAAATTCACTTGTAATTTACCAAAGTGTTTCCCCCCCCCAGTCAAAATCTTTATTTAAAATGACTTCTTCACATTTTCCTTTAATTTATTGAAATGTTTACACCCTCAGAAATCATATGAAATGTTTTGTTTGATCTGAGACAATGTCCTCCCACACCCCTACAGCCAATGAACCACACCCTCAGTTATTCTGACAGCTTTTCCTGTCAGTCATCTTTGTTTTGTCATGCTTGAGCACCTTGCACCCTATCTGTACCTTCATAAGGTGGGTGCTGCTAAATCATGGCTGCTCAGCCCAGTCGATATGTGTTTAGGAGGTATGGTCCCTAGTCGAAAGATGCCCAGAATGAGCCAAGCTGATCACGTCAGACATGCCATTGTCTTCTTTGTGGACTCTCCAAGGATGAGGCTTAATGGAATGACAGAAAAGGCAAAATAAACCCTGTGGCTATGTCCACGCCTGACTGCTTATTTTGAAATAAGTTAATTTCAAAATAAGCAAAATTGAAATAAAACACTTAATTCGATTTAATTTAAATCCAGACAGGACTTGCTATTTTGATTGGGGAAAGGGGCACCCTGGGAGGTGTGGCAACATGGCCCCCTGGTGGGCCATGTTGCCACCCAATGCCCTGACTGGCTCTCACCTGGAGAACCAGGCAGGGGAAAAAGCAACATGGGGGAAGGCGGCTTGCCAGGAACCTGGGGGTGCCCCCGCTCCCTAAGCCGCTTGCCCCGCCCCCGCAGGAGGCAGGGGGGACCTCGGCTCCCCTGCCAGCACTTGCAGCGGGAGCTACAAGCTGGGAGTCTGGGGGGTGCCATGGTTCCCCAAGCCGCTTCCCAGCACGGGCAAGTGGCCTGGGGAGCCAGGGCACCCCCAGGCTCCTGGCTTGCGGCTCCCGCCAGAAGCGCCAGCGGGGGAGCCAAAGTCCCCCCTGTATCCCCACTTGCCCCGCCACCCCCGCAGCGGGGCAAGCGACTTCGGGAGCCACTCCTCTGGCAGAAGCCAGCTGGGAGATGGTCCCCCCTGACTGCTCCACCGCCTGGGTGGGAGCAGTCCAGGGACCCCTGCTCCCAGCCAGCTCCAGGGGGGCTGCAGCACTGCGGGGTGCCCGGAGCTGCCGTGGCTCATCCTGCTGCCAGCTCCGGGGGGCTGCAGCCCCGGAAAGCGGGTGGGGGGGTGAGCTGCGGCAGCTCTGGGCCCCCTGCGGGGGCCGCCGCCCCCCGGATCTGGCAGCAGGGTGAGCCGTGGCTGCTCCCGGCACCCTTATTTTGAGACAAGAAAATGTCGTGTGGACACGGCAAGTTTTATTTCGAAACAACAGCTGTTGTTTCAAAATAAAACGCTCATGTGGACACACCCTGTGTGTTTAACACAGTGAATGTGCAGTGTGACAGATTGACTGATGTGGCTGTGACTGAAGGCAGATTAACATGGAAAGGGATTTAGCTTGTAATTGTCAAACTCCTCGGACTTGCTCATTTCTTCTCCTGACTGCAGCCAGCTTCCATCAGATGCCGTTTCCACCCTCATTCAGCTGGGTGGCAAGGCAAGGATCTATGGGTGTGTCCACACTGCAATAAAACCCCTTTGGAGTGAGTGTTGGAACCCAAGTCTGTAAAATCTTTGGAGTAGGGACGTGATCTCCCTCTTTGTCCATACGGCACCCAGTGTAATTTAGTATATAATACAAGCACGTTATAATCCCTTTTTTAAGACCATAGTTGTTTACATATCCAAAGCTCCCATTGACGGTACTGGAAGAGTTGGGAATGCAGGGATTAAACGTGCTCATCTAGGTTAGGATTGGCTCAGTGCAGTTTTGCTTGGCTGATCTCTGGGACAGACTCCAATGATGGTGCTGTGCAGAGAAAACTAAGGAGCAGAGCACAGTGATGCTTATAAATAAAGAGTTTCTTCATTGTGTGTAGGGCACCACAACCTTGTTTATTCTTAACACTTATTTAATGTTCTCTTCTGCAGGTTTTCCACCAAGTATTGGATGTCTCAGACATGCACCGTCTGTGGGAAAGGAATGTTGTTTGGATTGAAATGTAAAAACTGCAAGTACGTCATGGTTTCTGTTCTGGCTTTGTTGTTGCTTAATGTTGCAAAGGGAATGACCGGGCTGTCATCCCCTTAATCTAGAAGCAGTGCTCTGTGTAGGTGCATTTTCTGAATGGGACTTGGCCCTGCCATTGTCTCCTCTCGCATCTGCAAGCTTAAAAAAAATTCTTTCCATGACTTTGAGATAGGCAAAATGCCCCAAAGAGTTCCAAGCTCCTTCACCATTTCTCGCATGCTGCCCTGCCTGTGCTGATCTTCATGACCAGTCCTTGGTCAGGGGAGAAGCTAGCTCTGTTTCCCCAGCTTGTTGATCTCTCTGCTGAGCCTGAAGGTTGATTTGCATGAGACAAGGCACCTGTCTGTGCTGACCTGAGACAGCAAGGGCAGTTCCCACTGTGCACCAAATGCCCCTCAGGTGCTAACAATTCGCAGGAAGCCTTTTGATTTCCTACCACGTACTGAACATGCTGTTTGGGGTCAACAGTGTGTGCCGAGGCCTAGCCATTGTGTAGTAGCAGCCTGAGACTCATCTCCAACCAGTCTCAGTCCCTCCTGGAAACTAGCCCTCGGTCCGCTGTTCTATTCCTGCATCATGTACATCTCTCGCACTTTACCATTCAGCTCTTACCTACTGGCTGGGACTTCCACAGCTGGTTCCTACCATAGGATTTCCCTTCTGGGCTTGCCTCCTGGCTGGGATTTCCCCAGCTGGTTCCTAGCCCACATGGCTAACACAAGCCCCAGATGGTGCCTCTGTAACTTCAGACTGACATGCTGATCAGAGCCAGGCAGGTTCTGTAGGCCCAGCTGCTGTTTAAACACTGTTGGGTGGAGAACTTTACATTATTGTTTCTACTTCAGAATGAAGACCATCCTGCCCCTACAGTGGCTAAGCCAATCCCAAAGGGCTTCCTTTGGCATAGATCAGGGTTCAGGTGAAGATGCAAAACTCAGTGTGTTTCAGCCAAAACCACAGCAACAGCCTAAAATATGGTGCACTTCAGCCAACAGAGTCAGAGACCATAACCCCTTAAAATCTTTCCTTCTCTGGGCACTTCCCAGGGAGCCAAACTCAGACCCTGCTTCCTCCAGCACCTCCCCTTTTCAGTGTGCTGGGGACAGAACAAACTGATGAACTCTCCTGACTAACGAGCTGACCTAGCCCTGCTGCTCCACAAATCCCTGCCATTTGGGCTGGCAACAGTGAATCCTCTCTTTCACTCCCTTTTGTTTAGTTAACGCCCTTCCCAGCGTCTCTGGGCTGTGAAGTACATATTTGTTTTGATGTGGGGTGCACAAAACGTGGATTACACAATTCTGGTAACCATCAATTTAGGAGAGGGAGGTGGAGAAGAGCTGATTGCTGGAGAACCCTAATCTTTTGGCTGACAAGACTTGTGCTTAGGTTCCTTGATTCTGGGGATGGAGACCCCAGCGGTGTGTTGTGCCATAAACTCAGAGGGGAGGTGGGGGAAGCTCTAGGGAATAGCTGGACAGCATCTAGCTGATGACCTCTCCATTTCCGCTGTCCTTACAGGCAACTCAGCGCATGGTGTACCGTCATTGAATTAGAGCCTCTGGGTGTGTTCACACGGCACTTTTGTTTCGAAACAACCTCGTTGTTTCGAAACAAAAAAAGCCATGTTCACACGACGCACAGTTGTTTCGAAACAAGTTAAACCCCATTTGGGGACGAAACAACCTTGTTTCGAAACACTTGTTTCGAAACAACACATG
>ML682041.1:22229256-22262571 GCA_007922195.1 Podocnemis expansa
TGTTGTTTCGAAACAAGTTGTTTCGACACAACTTGTTTCGAAATAACCCTGTGCGTGTGAACACAGCCTCTGAGTGTTGTCTAGCAATCACTCAACTCTTGGCAAAACAAACGAGAAGTCTGGTGGCACTTTTAAAGACTAACAAATTTATTTATCCCATGAGCTTTCATGGGAGAAAATCCCACTTTATCAGATGCTTGAAGATGGGGGAACGTACAGAATGGGAGCAAAATATGTGCAGGGAAGTGTAAGTTATAGGATCTGGTCAGACTGTAACAGCAAATCAAAGCAGTTGTTAGGATTCAAACATTGGAGAACAGCAGTTAGCAGGGAGGTGGGTGGGAACAAAGAAAGGGAAACTACCTGTTGTAATGGGAAAAGAAACAATAGTCTTTATTCAGCCCTTTGGAACGTCAACGCTTGGCAGGAACTGTATTTACTGAACGGTTCTGGGACTGACTCTGAAAGACCATTAGTAATGGCTAATGGGGAATTTTTTGCCCAGAAATAGCAGCTGTAGCCATGCACACTGAGAGAGAGGTAATCCAGTCTTATGCTTCAGGGTGCAAATCAGGCTCCCTGGAAGAACAGGAAGGAATTCTCTCCTGCCTCCCCTGACACAGAGGCTGCACAGCTGGGGAGATGCACTATCTTCTACTGGCGTTTCAGGGGGTGTCACTTCTGAAAGAGACTGAATCAGAGCAGAAAGACTCTGGTTCTGACCCAGTGTGGCAGATTTGATGGTCTATGTCCAGTTGTCCTTGTACAGGAAATTCAGATAGCCCTTAGGTGGCATCAGCAGGACCTTTGAGTGCCCCCTAAGCCGAGAGTAGTTGTATTGATGTCTTACTGGGAATAGCACCAGGCCCTAAGTTTGATGGCACTTTTGCAAGGGACCACATATCTCCCTGAAAGTGAGCGCCCTCCACTCCCACTGACTGTTGATGGGGAAGGTGGTGCTGTGCAGCTCACAGGATCAGGCCTTTTATACTCAGTCAGTTTTCTTGTATTATCTCACCACCTCTTCTGTATCCCTCAAGGTTTCTTCTGCAGGGCACCACTGATGGATTTCTAAGCCTTGCCATTCCCCTGTTCCCCTCGCCATCCTGTAGTGCTATCTCACACACACGTTGGAAGAGGCAGGGCTGCAGCTGAGCCAACGAGGAGGCAAATCAGCTGTGCAAGCAAATGAGAATAACTAAGATGAATTGCATGTTACTCAGAGCATGGCGCAGCTCAGTGCTTTGGAAGACCCTCTATTTATGGCAGCGTTGTTTTGAGCTGCGTTCTTTCTTTTGTGGCATCAGCAAAAATCTCACAGTGTCTATATTTATCCAGGAAGCTCACTGTGCTGTAGGGGATCCAAGCAAACAAAAAAAT
The DNA here is from genome assembly GCA_007922195.1 of Podocnemis expansa. Taxonomy (NCBI): domain Eukaryota; kingdom Metazoa; phylum Chordata; order Testudines; family Podocnemididae; genus Podocnemis; species Podocnemis expansa. The sequence goes on from ML682041.1 coordinate 22,230,637, forward strand.
ACAATTAGGGTGCGATTTGATGGAAACGGATCACAGTTCAGATGCTTCAAAGATGAGCAAGATTTAAAGGAATAGTGGGCCAGGTGCTGTGTTGTTACACTGTTCTGAATCTGGATTAAGCCTGCAGGAGTGGCTGGATATTGGAGATATAACTAGGAAGTATGCTTTGAAATGGCGCCAAAGGCTAACGTCTTTTAAGTCAATTAAACATCAAGTCAGTAAAATGAGGTTTAACTTGGTGCAAGCCATGCTGTTATTGCATAGGTAAAGTGTTCACACAGTGCCACTGCCAAGGACATGTTGTAGCCTTTTGTTTTTTCTGGTACACCTTTGCGATCATTTGAGAATTAAGCATAATTCTGCACTGACAGACCTCTCCCTCATCCCATTGCGTCTGCAATTGCTCAGAAATGGATCGCTCTGATTAACAATGGCAGTCAGTAGTGCTCCTTCTCCCTGGCTGAAATTGAGGTGTAGGCCAGGAGGGGTGCGTTAGCACAGGGGGCCCTGCACCTGCACAGCAGAATGAGATTTGAGGTGCCTGGACTAGAACAGAGAGGGCAGTGGGACTGGGACCCACTGCTTTAAACTGCAGGGGGTTCTGAGAGCCAGGGCGGAAGGGCATCGGACCTAGAGCAAACCAGGGGATGCAGAATGGCTTCTCGGGATTGTAGGGGGAACATTGGGGGGAAGCTTCCCATGTTATTGCCCATGTTATTGCTGGTTCTGTGTCAATCTTGTCTGAGCATTTAGAAGATATTAAGTTAATCATGGGTTTTACCAAACCAGCTAGGGTAAATACTAACAAATGACTCCCGTTTTTCCTGTTCTACCTTACCCAGCCAGCCATGGCATTGGTCTTCACCGGAAAGATGCAGACTGCCAAACAAACAACTCCCTACTCCCAAATACCTGAAACATCAAATTAATCCTTGACTCTGCCTCCAGGAATCTTTGTGTAATAAAAGCTAACACGCAAGGCTCCTGGATTTTCATTACTCAGCTCATTGACTTGTGGCTGATTTTTGGATTTTGTTTAATCCCTTGACCTTGTTTCTTTTATAATGTTTTCTCTTTTGCTTTCCATGTTTGAGCATAGAACTCTCCTCTGCTCCCGCCTTCTGTGGCAGCATGAGAGGATGGGGCTCTCACACTCTTAATTAGGAGCAGATGAAAGGGTTTAAGGGCATTAGACTCAACTTATAGGGGGTGAAGGCCTCAATAGACTCCTGCTCCTGTCTGTGTTAAATAATCAAAGCTGTACAGAATGTTAAATGAAACAATCATAGCTCTAAATGGTCTAATTATTTTTGTTAAATGTCCTGGTAATAAAGCTATAAGGAACAGCTCAGTGGCAGAGATAAATTGAAAAACGGGGAGGGAGACCAGGGGGCTATCTAAATATTCCCCCTGCTGTGGCTGTATGATTTAATTGAGTGTAAACCAGCACTAGCTCTGGATAATATTCATTAGGAAATAGCAGAGAGGTCTTTGCACAGTGCAGTCCTCTGCTGCCTTTTTCTCAGGCAGGATTGTCAGAAATTGCAGTTTCCAAAGCTCTGAGCTGTGATGGGATTCCCAGGCTCTGCTTGTTGAGGAAGTGTGCATGGGAGCTCAGTCAGCTGGGTGCTACATGCACAACTGTAGTAGTGAGAAACGAGAAAGATTCAGTGGAGTGGTGGGTGATTTTAGTTCTCCTTTATAATGAGCTCCTAATGGAAGCTGGGTTGGGCCAGATACGTTCATGGGAAGCCCATACAGAAAAATATCTGGATGGTGCAGCTCGATATCATTGCTATACTGAGCTGGAAATGAACCAATCCCTCAGCAGGGCACTAGGGGAACCTACGTTGGAGGTGGTCACAATTTGGGGTGAGACGTGAACTCGAGGTTCTAACTCATTGTGGCCTAGACCTCATGGAACTTTACACAGAAGCGAAGGAGGCAGCTCTGGTTTATGGTTACATTCCTCCCCTTAAATTCCTTGCTTGCTTTCTCCATGCTAACAGCTTGTGTCAGGGTGACAGGGCCTTCAGAGGCTATATGGGTTTCGGCCCTGCCACACAACTCCATGGAGTCACTCAACAGTTCTGAGGGGGTGGTCATAGCCAAATACAAGTGGCGGGGGTCTGGCTGTCAGTTTTAAATGAAGAGGAACTAGGGGTGCGAACAGCAGCACGTCAACTTGTCCCGTGCCAGGGGAGAAGGGAAGTGTGAGCGAGGGGTGGGCCACTAGCCAGGGGAGCTGCCCTAGACCTAGCTGTGGAGGCTATGTTTGTGGATAGCTTGAAGAATATGTTTTGCGGTTTGCTCATTTTTCAGCTCCCCCACCCCATGTCTCAGCTGGAAAGGGGAAGGACAAGTAGCCCTTGTCTTCTGCCTATCTGAGTGGGGTGGTTTCCTTGTTAACAATTACAAGGCGACTGAGTTGTTCGGGTCCTTTGTCTGACTGTTAAACAGATGACTGTGTTTCTGTGATGGGGAAGTTACCCCATTGCAGATAGCTCTGGCTCTCCCAAACCCATGGCTCCCTGAATGCATTTATTTTCCCCCTAGGATGTTCTGATTGTTAGAGTTGTGCTGTATTGTCTCCTCGCTCCCCTTGACAGTCAGCGTAGAAGCCATTTATTTTTTCAGCCTCTGCAAGGGTCGGGCTGGTGGCTTTGCAGTATCCTTCCTCTCCTGGGGGTTCTCCTGGAATGGGGACTGACTCCTAGCAGGTGGATTCTGACTGGCAGATCAGCCAAACCAGTGCATTTCCGCGGTCCCCTGTCTCCTCTCTTCCCAGCTAGCACCCCTTTATTTCTGAGAGATGTGGCTCCCACCACTACTCCTTTCTGGAAATCTTTCTACTCTTCAGGGCCTGCAGCCCTGATTCCATCTGGGGACCTAATACGGTGAATCCACCCCAGCCTGTGGATGAAAGTTACCACAGAGTGTGCACCTTTCAAAGTGACAGCTGCAGGACCTGGCAGAGTCAGCTGTAGTCTTGGGCTCGCCCTACACTGTTGAGCAAATGATGCCGCCCCAAACAAAAGCACCAGGGAGGTTAGCCTAAGTCACCCCCTAGCTGCAGAAATAATTTCTTTCGGTGTTAATGTCCCCTTGTTCTCACCTGGCCTCTGTGTGACTGTCCCTTCTTACACTCTGCCCAGGGACTGTGGCAGATCGGCTTTCATATTTGTTTTTATCCTTTCTGCTCTTAGGCTAAAGTGCCACAACAAATGCACCAAAGAGGCCCCGCCCTGTCACATACTGATCATCCACCGTGGAGGTAAGAACTTCACTAGCTTTGGCTTCCTTGATCTTTTTGCCAGGTAAAAAATTTCAGAAGCACCTATGTGACTTAGGAGCCTGAATCCCCATTGATAGCTAATGGGACTTAGGCTCCTACATCACATGGGCACTTTTGAAAATGTTACCGACCATCTTTTCCGCTTATAGGGAGACGAGCTGTCCGATGCGAGGCAGATATGCATTCCAAACCACTTCCACCCACCCTCCCCCTGCCACCCTTTCTTTTCAGATTCCCCACAACGCGGGGTAAGTGCAACAGGTTTGAGCCTTTTGCTAACATTGAAAGCTGGCCTGGGTGGAAGTTTGGGACCCTTGATCTGCCACGGCTCTGTTGATGCATGCGGGTCTCATTTCACGACATGAAGCAGTGGCGTTAATGTCAGGCGGTGGCACATTCAGATGCTAACTGTGCTGTTGAAATTGTCTGCTTTCCTCTCCTCCAGGAGCGCACTTCATAAATATGAAAAGGAGCGGGGCACATTTACAAGTCCAAGAGGGAGGCTTTGCACAGGAAGAGATTTTCCTTTTATTTTGAATTCTGGCTCTGTGTCCCAGTGCAAAATGGGTGGATTTGGGTGGTTTGAAATTGCCTATGGGAGATGCTGCAAATTAAATTAAAATAAATTGAAATTAGGATTCCAAAGTATGCATATAATTTAGAGTTCTAATAAGGCTATTAGTGTATGTTAAATACTGTCTGATTATTAAAAATGTATTCATTGAAGGTAACCCTTTTTGCTATATTTAAAAAAAAAAGTCACTTTTCACACTTAATGAGGCTGGCTGTGCTCTGCAATCTACAATTCTTAATGGGGCACGGTCTAATCCAGAGGTGGTTATCTTCTTTTCACATGTGGGCTACCCTGTACTGTACCTGGTTTTAGGGAAGAGACGGGGCTTCATTGCAGTGAAGATTAAGAGAATACTTCTGTACCATGGCTGTTTGACACAACTAGGCTCTGTGTTTCTCTCTATCTCCCAAAATACCTAAGAGTCTAGGCTGCCTAGCGCCTCCCAAAGTCCTGGCCTGGAGCAAGCGGTCTTGGAAGGGACTGATGGTTACCTGTCCTTCGTCCGGGCTTCTCTGTAAATTTAGTTGCCCTTTGGGTTGCTGGCTTTGCCCACCATTTCTCATGCCAACTCTTCAGAAGTTCATTTCCTTGTTGATTCTAAGTCAAGAGCCTTCTCTGGCCCTGTGAACTATTAACAGTAACAGAGAGTGAAGGAAAGCAGGTGGCTTTGCTCCTCTGGGCTGCAGGCTTGTGAACGCCAGCATCACTGTCCAGATGGGAGACAGTAGACCTGTGGAGGGCCACATGTAACATAAAATTATGTGAGGAGCCCTTCCTGGCAGAAACACTCTGGGGTGCTGTTCAATATTCAGAATAAAATCCATCCTTGGGAAGATGACACTACAAGCGTCAAGTCAGGGGAGGGAAGGGCTGTATCCTTCTCCATGGGGTACAGGGAGAAGCTTCTAAACATGGAGGCCATCGTAAAAATAGCTTGGGGAGGTACAAGGTGGAAAGTGTCTAGTGTTGGGTAAAACTGGTGAAGAAGGGTCTGAGACTGTCTTGAAAAGGGAGTGAGGTCCCATGTCAGGACTCACCAGAGCAAGGGCCTGACCCCAGTAAAGCGGGTGATGTCAGGGCAGAAGTTTGTGTCAGGATGAAGTTCAGGATAGAGGCTTTGAATATAGCAAGGGCCTACAGAGAAGTTGTCTGCCATGGCCACCCTGAGGGCATCCGCTAGCTAAGCAGCATGAAAAGGTGGAATGATTCAATACTTCATGGGCTTTCCCCCCAAGAGCTAATGCTCAGAGCAAGAAATCAAAATAGCTTTAGATATCAGAGAGTAAACACATCTCCCTCAGCCTGGGGTTCAGGGCAGTCCTGAGACCTTGGGTGCAGAGCTAGACCCTCCCAAAAAGCAGCCTGGCCAAGAAACTGAGTTTAAATCCTCCTTACCTGTGGATCAGAGTGCTCCTTCTACAGGCATGGCAACTTCCAGTTCTCTCATTGCTCCAGATGAGGAGACATTCAACTGAAATGGGTAAACCTGACGCAAGGCAGCAAATTGCACCACAGGGGGAAACGGGTCTAGACACCATGGTGCAGATTTGCTAGTGGCATGTGTTGCTCACAAATATTTACTCCTCTCTGGTTCAGGAGATGGTTCACATAAGTCAACTTCTGCACTGATGACAGCCATCTGATCACTGTAGATCACAACATTACTCCTTGAAATGGGAGGCATCTTTTTCGGGATGAAATTCATCCTCGTGAACTATTTAAGTCCTGCTAGAGCCCTTGAATCCAATTTGATCTGGAGCGTGTTCTGATTGCCCACTGAAGGTTCTAGAGGCAGGAGAGGGTTGGGAGGTGTAAGTGTACATGCTGCCTTCAGCTGGCACTCTGTGTTCCAGAAGTCCAAGGTCAACATGGTCCCAAGCTGGAGAAATTGACAGTTTCAGGAGGAAGGTGCAGCTGTGTAGTGAAGTGGTTGCACTGGGGTTTAGCTTAAGTATTTTTAGAAATTCAAGAAGCAGGTCTGGATTGTCTTCAAGTGCAGGACTCCTATGGAGAGCAACCTGCATTTGGGCCTGAAATGCTGTTTTAAAGCTTTGATGTCTCTCTCTGTCTCCCTCTCTTTTTTCTTTTTTTTCTTTTTTCTTTCCTTTCCTCATTTCCCTTCTTGATCCAGCAAGATTAGTCCGGACAGAATCTGTGCCGTGTGACATCAACAATCCTTTACGAAAGCCGCCTCGGTATTCCGACCTGCACATCAGCCAGACCCTTCCCAAAACCAACAAAATCAGCAAGGTGAGACATACCTTCTTCCCCCCCCCCACTAGGCTGTACAGTCCCTTGGAGCCCTTCTTGGTGTGTGATACTGTGACTTCTGCGTAGGGACAAATGCAAATGCAAATCCCAGGTGAGATCAAGATGTCAGTTGCTATGAGACACTGGGAACTTGAGTGGGCTTCTTTACCCCATTCCTGCCCTTTCCAAAAGAACCAGCAATTAACCATTGTGCCTTGTGTGCCCATCTGTTTTCAGTTATCACAGTCATGGCTGCCAGGTGTAACCCATTGTGATGCTGCAAGTGGGGGAGTAGGAGGTTAGCACAGACAAGTTGTTGCGAGACCATGGTCCTGCTTCTGCGACAGTCACCTTATTCCTGAAGTAGCAGGGGTTAGACATGCTGAATGATGGCTAAGAGATACCATTTCCAGCAAGCTACTTTTCAGAGTTTTCTAAGAGGCATGGACAGCTGTTTACGTATATTCATAAACTGGGGATTAAAAGTTGCCAAGCATACAGTCCTAGTGGATCAGGGCATATGAAATTACACACGAACTTTTCAGCTCTTCACATTAGGTCAGTACTCCTTAGATAGACAGATGGTTTGAACACAGAGCAGAATTTGGCCCATGCAGTTCACTTCAAAATACATTCAAACAAGCCCCCTGCCCTGGAAATCAAGTGGATTTCAAGGGTGCAAGTGAGAGCAGAATTTGGCCCTAAATCTTGGAAATCTGTCCTTCTTCCTGGTACTCAATCAGCTGCTCTCATGAGCAGACCGAGCTGTCCCCTGCTGAGCCCTTTTGGAAAGGAAAGATGGTCTTGTGGTGGTAGCCCAGGATTCTAGCAGTCATGTGACCTGTGTTTCTATTCCTTAGTCTATCACTAACTTGCTGTGTGACCTCGGGCAAATCACTTAACCTCTCTCTGCCTTGGTTTCCCCATCCATAATGCAGGAATTCGGCTAATTTCCTACCTCCCAGTAGGAATGCAAGGCTGAACCCATAGGGCTAGAAGGCTCCATGGAAATTCAAAATGCTGCCACTGTTTTCTTGCTCTGTTTTAATTCAGTAGCAGGAAGTTATTGACGTATTTTGCATAAGAAAGGTCAGCTAATAGGACTGTAGAAACAGTTATTCCCTCTGGACCTCCCCCTCTATCAAAGTCCGTATGAATACTACAGATGGCTGTTGCCTGCCTGGAAGCACCACTCTGTTAGAAGGTGCGAATCCTGTTGGGAAATATTTGTGCGCTTTGCTTACTGAAGGCCTGTTTACATCTTGAGCTATTCCTGAACAACTTCATATCTGAACACCCTTAGTTTGGAATAGGAGTCCACACGTGAAGTTGTTCTCAAACAGCTGTTCCTAAATAGCTCCATGTGCAGTCAGGCCCTCAGAGGCAAGTTGTTCAGTGCCTTATCTGGGTGTAACAGAGGTGGGACGAGCTGTCCAGAGAAATGGAGGACCTAGGATGTAAACTGTGCAGTCCTCATAGAGGAACTTTCAGAACAACTGAGCCTGAGATGTCTCCCTTCCAGGAAAAGCTCTTAATATTACAGAGAATCCAATAACTTCTCCTTGGTGCACCAATTCCCAGATGTGACTCCATGTGGAAGGAATGTGTGCACAGTTGCTGCAGCCCTAGGAGAGTGGCAGGAGGAGGAACGGCGAGTGACAAGTTTTAGGGCCCTGTGAGTAGATACAGAATTATTTTGCTTATTCATCCTGACAATTAGACCATATGTATCTCTGCAGTGCCATATCAGGGATACACAGGGCTGAACACCTCCACAAGAAGAGAGAGCTAGAGATAGGGCTAGGATTTCTGGCTTTTTAAACTCTTCAGCTGGTAAGTGCAGCCCTGCCTTAGTAGTTAAGGCAGATGCCAGGAAGTCTGTTTCTTCATTAGAAAAAAGCTGTGTTCTCAACTGGTTAGCTAAGCTAGCATTTTTGAGTCCACTTTCCTTTCTTTAACTCAACCTGCTGCCTCATGTGAAAACTGTAGACCCCCTTGTCTGCACTAGGTTTTTACTTGGCATTGGCTCACACATGATAAGAACACACCATTTTCTCCTAGGAGAGGAAAGGCCAAAGAGGCAGTGACCTCGTGCCTGTAAGAACAGCAGCTAGTTACAAAACCATGGTTATAAACCTGCCTATCTCAGCCCTGATGGGCTACACTTACCTACCAAAGAATATGTTGCGTGCACATGCTTCTACACGTCCCTCTCTCCTTTCAGTGCTCCCACTCCTCTCCTCTGTTTGAGTCCTTCATCTGCTGGCCTCTCCCCCACAGCTTCTAGAATCAGCCTGTCCTGAAGAGTATAGGCTCTCTTAGGTTGCGCGGTGAGCAGCGGGAGGCTGACCTGAGTAATCTTGTGTGGAGGTGAGAAGCTACAGCTGCTTATGGCTCATTAAATGCAGAATGTTACTTCATGACAGGCCTGCTGTGGCTGAAACACAGCGAGTCTGTGGGGATGTGGTGTGACCCAAGCAATGAACTGCTGGGATACATACTGGTCACAGCCTGCAGGGGTCCCCGGAGGACGGCAAGGCTGGCTACCATATTTCATGCAGTAATAATGATGCGTGCTCACAGTCAGGGTTCCATCTAAAGAGTTTCACAGACATCAATGAGTTAAACCCTACAGCACTCCCCATGTGGTAAAGATATATCACCTCCATTTTTTAGAGAGAAAGGGATGTTGGGCCAACAGGGGGTTATGTTCATAAATGCTGATTCATCTGAGAGGCCTCACATGAGACACCTGGGCCTGACCTTCAGAAGTGGTGGGTCCCTCCAGCTGCTCGGGACTTTCGCTGGAGCTTTGGATGCAGCCTTTCTGAAAACCAGGTCAGCTGCCTGACTGAACATCGGGAATGCTTCTGCAAATGTAATGCTAAATGGCCTGCCCAAGAGGGGAAAGTGGCCCTGCCAGGCATGGAGAATCAGGAGTCCTGAATCCCTGAGCTCTTGCTACCTTGGACATTAAGGCTATGTCTACACCTAAAACCTTTGTTTGGACTTACTTAGTCTGAACTAAGTAATGCAAAGTTAATTTAAACTAAATGTGATTTTTTAGTTTGAACTAACTCTTTAATTCAAACTAGTCATGCTTTTTTAGTTCAAGCTAGCTTTTTAGTTTGAACTAAAAAAAGGCTGAGAGTTTGAACTAAAACAATGCATTTAGTTCGAACTAGCATGGCTCCATTGGGGTAGTTTGAACTAAACATGCAAATAAGTTTGAACTAAGCAGTTAGTTTGAACTAACCAGCTGAACTAACTAGTTCAAACTAACCTTTGATTAGTTTGCACTAAAATTTTTTTTAGTTTGAACTAGCCAAAGACTAGTGTAGACAGGGTTCAAATTAGTGCAGACTAATTTCCTAGTGTAGACATACCCTAAATGGATGACACAGTGGGAAAAGATGAGCCAGCGTATACCATGGATGTTTTGTCCTTATCGTTGTCTCTCCTCACCACCTTGTTTTCATTGCTTATGATGTCACTTCCCCTTGAAAGGGATGTGAGGAAAATGAGCTCTCCCCTGACCATTCGGTTGCAAGTTCTGCTGGCAGTTCGGCTTTGGTGAAGTGTCTTCCATCTGAGGAACTTAATCAGTAATTGAGCGTCCCATCATCTCTCTGAAGCAAGTGTTTTGACTGTCATTACCCTGTAGGAAACAAGGCCTGGAGGTTCAGTGAGTCACCCATGACCATGGAATGAGCTGGGCCCACAAGCCAGATTGCCTGACCCCTGGTCTGCTGCAGCAGCTTACTTGGTTCCCCTGCCTCTTCATCCATATAATCCAAATATTCATGACTATATGATGTAGCTTTAAAGACGAGGGTCCAGATCCTCTCTCTGATGTGAAGAATAAACTTTCTGAGATTGGGAGCTGTTCCTGCTCCCCTCTGAGGCAGAAGCAAAACTGTCTGGATTCATCCTCACACCCTGAAATGTGCCAGGCTGGATTCTCAGGGGTCCTGCACCTTCTGTTGGTGCTTCTTGGTGACATTGCCTGCCGATGTCAACAAGGATCCTTACCCATCTGCCGAGGAAACATGGTTACTTGTGAGTGGTGGGGGCGTGGCTGGCAGACTTTCCTCTTTGAGATGGCACCTTCCAGTGTGCTCAATGGTCTGTTCAGCCATCTGCTGGGGCAGAGCTTCGCAGATGGCTCCTTGGGTTTCCAGGCACGTCTGCATCTCCAAAACACCCAGGGAATGATCTGTATTTCAACTAATCTGGTGGAAACTGAAGAGAAACCTATTTAGGGTGATGTAAACCAATGAATCCTACAGAGCTGCGCTAACTGAAGATATAGGCATTAGCCTTATACAGTAAGTAGGGATGAGAGGACGACTTCGCTAATGAGGTCACCAGTTACACTGCCGAGCACACTTTGCACACAAAAAATATACTGGGCTCTTTCTTTTAAATGCTTTCTCCCTGCTATTGCTCCAGTTTCTCCTTTATTTCTTGGGAAGACTGCAGACTTTTCTTACAGTCTCTGCTCTAAATTTCAGTTTGTTACATTGGAGTAAATCTTGAGTAGTTTCATTGGCCTCAAAACCTACTCCAGATTTATAGCAGAGTAACTGAAATCAGCATTTGTCTCACCACCCTCCCTGTCAAAGCTGCTGTACGTAAGCGCCAGTAAGCTGGAACATAGAGTATCTAACACTCCACCTGTTGGTTTTTTCAGTGCATTTGCCATCAGGGTAAAGGCAGCATTTGTCAAAGTTATTTTCTTTAACAGCTTAAAAATAAAATGGAATCAGTGCTTTCAAAATAGCTTGTGTCCCACCAGACCTGTTCTGTTTCAGCTTGTAGCTCTTCAGAGGCAACAAATCTGATTTGAGTTTCTGCGCTCCCCAGGCTGTCAAAAACTTTAGTAAAAAATATTTCAAAAATAAAACCTACAGAAGCATGACAACTTGATCATGCTCCTGTCGAGTCCTTGGATGCTGACGGGGCCAGACCTGTCCATGCTGACTTGGTTGGTTCTTTCTCCTGTTCTGTGTTAGCAGCAGCAATAGGACACACATTTATTCTGAAGTAAATGTGATGAAGCCTGTTGAGTCCTGCCCTGTGTGATAGGGAATTTAAATGCCCCAGCAGATGATGGATCAGAGAGCATATGGCTTTACATTCATTCTGAATGGTGAAAACAAAATTTTGCTGACTGATTGTGTCCATACTTAGTTGTTCAATGGCCTGATTTTCAGAGATGCTGAGCCTTTCTGCAAATCAGCTCAGAAACTCTTGATCTCATCTTGATTCTGTTCCAGTGACTGCTGGATACTGGAGAATGCTCTCTGGGATGCAGCCTCTAAACCTAGGGCTCTTGGAAAATTCTAACAGGTAGAATTATATGTGTTTTTCTTTAGGTGGTTTCATGCAAATGATTCTGTAGGTCCCTGAGAGACTGCAAACCATAGTAGGAACCTACAAAGAAAAAAAAACCCGATAAGTTAACTAGAGTCCTGTCTGTGAACTGTGTCATTCTGGGTCCATCATGCTTTATCTTGATACAAGGCATCATGGCAAGCTGGGCTGTAGGTAGAGCACTGAAGGGGGGTCCAAAAGTCCAGGGTTCTCTTCCTAGCTCTGCTACTATCCTGCTAGGTAATCTGGTGCAAATTACTTTGCCACCTTTGTGCCTCAGTTTCCCCATCTATAAACTGGGTCTAAGGGTGCCCATGGTGTAAAGCACTTTCAGCTCTATGGATGAATAGTGTTAAGTGTATGTTTTACTTTGCCTGTGGCACTCACAAAATCACAACCACCGTCACCACCTTAGAAAATTAAAGAGAATGTTTCCCATTAGGTCAATTAATAGCTTCTATTTTAACACCTAGATTTATTAAAAAGATAGTTCCCAAATCTATTATTATCTTTCCACCTCCCTTCATCCCAACCGCTCCTGCACCAGTAAATGATACTGTTAATTGTTTTCTGTGTGAATGTGACTGTAAGTTCCTAGGGGCAGGGGCATTTTACTTTTGCATCTGTAAAGCTCCTTATCACCAGGGATGCTATATAAGTAAGAGTACAGCTCTTCATTTCTACCTGCTCCCATAGATGACTTGAAAAGCAATCTACTTTGCCAGTATCATATCACAGGACAATGTGATATCACTAAAATACTGTTTGACTTTCCCTAAAACATCATGTTCACTTAAGCTTGTCTGGCATGTTACTGGCATGTGACTCTGGACCTGATTTTCAAAAGTGACCAGTGATTTTGGGTGTTCAGCTTGCAACAGCTATAGGGGTCTGACGATCAGGGGTAGGGGGACTCAGATGTGTTCTGAAAATCAGGTGCCTTGAGTTGGGCGAGAAAATCACTATCAGTTTTGAAAATCATGACTTATATTCTTTCTTTGCATAGGTCAGGAGGCAATGTGGGCATAGCCAGTGTAAAGAGTCCAGCATTTCAAGGCAGGGCATACAATGTTCCCAGCTACGTGGATATCATTACACAGTGTCTGATCTCTTTCCAATTGCTAGTTCAGATTTGTTTGGATGTGCGGGGGTGGGAAGCATTAATTCATTATTTCAGATCATGCTGAGTTCAAACCTGTCCTGCTGGTGGTGAATTTAGATGCAATTTGATTTTAAATCATTTAAACCAGATTTATCCATTGTCAGATGGAGAATCGGAGATAACATTTGTGCAGTCTTTCCAGACGTGTTATCTGGCCCATTTCCAGGCAGATTTGTGTCCACCTGACACACCAGCCTGCTGTTGCATTGTAACCAGTCATTCCTTCCTTACTGGTGGCCTGGGCCAGTGGGAGCCAGCAGAGTTTTGTATAGTGCAGTGCCACTGGTGAGAGGAGGAAGACAAGGCAGTCTGTACTGAGACAGACTGGCTGAGGCACCCTCTCTCCTAGGGATCCAAGCTAAGAACAGGCAAAGTTTAGTGAAACACCTTTGTTTGGCTCACTCTGAAATTGTGTCTCTTGCCTCAATTGAATGGCCCATGAGGAAGGATTAGCTGGCAAAACAGAGGTTGTAGAGATGTCTCAAGGCTTTTTCCAGGAGATGAGGATGGTGTTTTGTATCGGGAACATTGACCTATGCTTGCAAAGTTAGGTGCGTAAAGTAAGCCACTTCCATCTCCCAGCTAGCCACCTATGTGCCTATCCAACTTTCATTCCCATGCACACTGACTTTCCATAGCAGCTGCTGAAGTCAGTAGATGCAGTTGGGTACCCAGCATCCCTGAACACCCAGCCAATTATGGAGGTGCCTTCCCAGGTAGCTCTTGGTTTTGGAAGCCTTACTCTTCGGCTGTCTTGTTTTACCAAGACCCTGACTCCCAGAGAGTGGGGACTCAGCATCATTGCAGCCATTTTGGAAAATGCTAGTTCTGGAGCCTGGGTTTTCAGAAGCACTGAACTGCACAGCTGTGTCTGAACCAAGTGGAAGCTGCAGGGGTTCAGTAGCTCTGAGAGCTGGGAACGTTGGCCTGGACAGAGTGATGAAACAGGCCTCATTTTATTGTGTTCAGGGCTCCGAGATGTGCTGCAAAGAGGAGCTCCTGGCTGCCAGAGTGAGTGCAGTGATCTGTAAACCAGAGCATCCGTTGGGATGTTGGGGACAGATGGATTGGGAGGACAGACTGGGTTGCTGTGTTTGCTGCAGTCCATCCCTTTCCAGCTCTGGAAGCCCTAGCCAAACAATGACTTGGAAAACAGAGCTGCTCTTGTGCTAGGGGGTCGCCTCCTCGCTGGTGACAGAGCATGGTGAAGTCAGTCTGTCTGCATCGCTCTCATAGGCTTGTGTTGTTTTTCCTTCTCCCTCTCCCCCTGCCCTCCTTGTTCCTGCAGGATCATATTCCAGTGCCCTACCAGCCAGATTCCAGCAGCAATCCCTCCTCAACGACATCCTCCACACCCTCCTCGCCGGCCCCTCCGTTACCACCCAGCGCAACTCCACCGTCTCCCCTCCACCCCTCCCCGCAGTGCACACGGCAGCAGAAGCATTTCAACTTGCCAGGTACTTCTCTGCATGCAGGTCATCCCTGCAGGAGACGTTATGAGGGGCTTCAGTAAGTGTGGCTTTGTGGCAGAGGTGGCTAGTTATCAGTCACATGGAGCTTGCTGAGTTCCCCATTCAGGAGGAGTCCAGTTCCATGGCTTGCCACTGATCTCTCCTGAGTACATCCTCAGGGTAGAAAGCAAACCTGCTCCCCTCTCACTGTTATGCAGCACTGTGGCCTCTTCTGAGTCCAAGCAGGATGCTGAAAAAATTGAAAATGGGTCAGAAAAGAGCTATAGGAACAATCTGAGGTCTGGAAAACCTGTCTGATAGGGAGAGATTGATGCTCTATCTCTTTAGCCAAGAGACAGTTAAGAGGTGACTTGATCTTTATCTACAAGTACGGACATGATGAAGAGACATCTCTGAGAGTTCTGTAATCTAGCAAACCCCATACTAGAGTCAATGGCTGGAAATAGGAGCTAGACAAATCCAGGCTAGAAATAAGGGGGAAAAATATTGTGGCAAAAGTAATTCACCACTGGAACAACTGACCAAGGAACTTGGACGCTTCTCCAGTGCTTGCAGTTTTTAAATCCAGCCTGGCTGTCTCTAGAAAGATGATCCAGCTCCACCAGAAGTCACAGACGGTGAAGCAGGAATGACTGGAAGAAGTCCTCTGCCCTGCGTAAAGTAGGAGGTCAGACTAGATGATCTCAGCTGTCCTTTCTGGCCTTAGGATCTGACTCATCTTGTCCCAGTGCAATGCCCCCTCCAGGGTTTCTTTGGCTGTGTTCACACAGCCCTCTTATTTCGAAACAACAGAGGTTGTTTCAAAATAAGATTTAGGCTGTTCACACAACGCATGGTTGTTTCGAAACAACAGGTCCCGTTGTTTCGAAACAAGTTAAACCCCATGCGGGGACAAAACAACGCTGTGCGAACATGTTGTTTCGAAACAATGGTGACTTGTTTTGAAATAACTGTTGCCTGAACCTACTATTTTGCTTTGAGCTTTTTTCCTTAATTCGAATTAACAAACTGTTAATTCGAATTAAATTATTTCGAAATAAGGCGTTATTTCGATACAAGTTGTTTCGAAACAACCATATCGAAATAACCCCCTGTGTGTGAACACAACCTTTGAAATTCACAGGCCCTGCTGTTCAGCAGGGCTCTTGGTGTACTGTGTATACTCAATTATGGTGAAAGCTCCTAAGGGGAGGTGACATCCTCAGCTGAATGCCATGATTTGCAGATCATGGTCAGAAGTGGTACTGGCTTCTTCAGTTCACTCTGTCTCTGCCCACAGTGCCTCAGCTTTATTCTAGAAGGACTGGGGGTTTAATGAGGTTGGGAATTAGTGGTTCCCCCCAACCCTCTGAACCAGTTTCCCCTGTTTAAGATGCCAATGTGACTGTACAATTGATCTTTCCTAACGTGAGGGCTCCTTCCATTCCGTTTTGCATGCTTTCAGCAGTGAAACAGTGGGCAGTGTCAGCACTTCCATGGCCATTCTTAGACTCCAGGGCTAATGGCACATTAAAAAGCAGAGGGGCATTTCCCCATCCGAGCTGTTGTTTTAGACTGTATTGGTTACATCCCAGTCACTTCCTGAAATTTGTCTTCACAGCCTCAAGGACAAACTGGGTCATTTTTTAAAATGAACTCTTAGACTACAGAGCACAGTTTGGCTGCCCCCAGAAAAAGGTAATGATCGCTGAACTGCTCAGCTGGCCCATTTCAACCCGTAAGGGGAGCCCCATCTCTCAGAGCAGAAGTACACCACAGGCCCATTCTGCACAGCCCAGTCAATATTTGCCCATTTTTGTGGTGCTGTCAGTCAGGTCCAGTTTGTCCTTGCTCGTTCCTGTGTCATAGAAACCCATTAATCAGGATTAACATCTGCTTTCTTGTGGAAGAATTCTAAACACCTGGACTCATCTCAGGCCAGTGACCCTGCAGCATGGCCAATAGCTTCAGAGCCACAGAATGAGTTTTACTTTATGGCATGGATTCATCAGGCCATGAGGGGTTGGGTCATACCCATCCTTGTTGCCTTTATGGCAGCACTCTAACAGGGAGCCACAGCAGGGAAATGATTGGATATAGCTTTTGTGAAGAAATCAACTCCTATACCTTTCCGCTTGGCTAATTGTCATCCTGCCTCTCCTCTGTGAATGGGTGGAGAGACAGGGAGATGGGGGAGTGACCTAGTAATGGGTAAAGTTCATAACAAAGCTAACAGACTTTGCCAGATGGGGAATGGGGAGAGCTGCTGGCCAGCAGTAGCTGGGATCTCCCCTCTGTAGCCCCCTCCTTTGCAGATAGTCTGTAGCTGCACAAGAAATGGCCATGAAATTGCCCTTAGTCAGGAAGTCAGAATGGACAACTGGGGGAAGCAATGAAGAGTGGGAAGTGCTGCAAGGAAGCACTGGGAACGACAATGGACTTGTTGAGAGTTGCTTGGGAAGGAACAGCTACCACTGAGGACAGTGTGCTGCATTGGGTGGCATCTATTTTTGTCTACTAGCTGCACATCCTGATCACACTCTCTGAAAGACATTCCCTAGGTGTAAAACAGAGAAGTCAAAGCTTCCAAACTGGATAAAGGCCCACACACAGCTCCTCTTTCACCACAGGTCACTGGACAGTTTGTTTAATGTTCTGAAGAATGTGCGTCTGTGACATGTAATGTGTAAGTGAGCAACTAGTGTAGTGGCTAACACCTCTGCTTAACATGCAGAAGGTCCTGGGTTCAATTCCCAGGGGGTTGGACTTGATGATCTCATGAGGTCCCTTCCAGCCCTATGATTTGATTTGATTTGAGTTGCCTCACTGCCCAGTGGGAGCGATACAGTACAGCTTGCTTCTCCCCATTGTGCAGAGGGGTAAGCTCAAGCAGGGATGCTGAACAGCTGGCCAGGGTCACACACAAGCTATTGGTAGGGTGGGCCCCAGCTCAGTCCTCTAGACCAGCCTCCTGAAAGCAACCAATGAAAGGCACTGGCCACCGCTAGGTATCAGATATGTAAACAGTGACTTCTGATTGGGGAGAACCCAGAGCAGTGCAGAGGTCTTCATTTGGGCTCCCAGGCTGGGTTGCTTCCACTACAGCCAAAGGCTTCGCTGGATGACGGTAGGCAAAAGATGCGCAGGGAGTCTTGGTGGAGCAGACTTGGCTAACTGGCTCAAGTCTGCACTGTTGCATCCAGTGTCAGGCAGGGGCTGTACATGTCTCTTCACTCTATAGCACCACGCATCACAGTCCTGGCTGTGCCATTCCTTGGGCTCCTGTGAACAGAGGCAGCTCTTTGTGCTGACCTGGCCAGTGACTTTATGTTTTGGACAAACATTTGTTTGGGGTCAGGGAAGATGCAGACTCTATGTTTGATCCTTCTGAGTCTTGTGTAGGCCTTGATCAGTTCCTAGTGCATGGCAGGGCTGTAACTAGGGCAGGGCAAAAGGGAAAGGCCCCAGGATGAATGGTTCTTCTTTGAGCGCTGCTCGGATGCATTCAGTAATAGGTGTCTCCATGCCGGAGCACCGGATTGGTTGGAAAAAACTTGTCCTAGCCTGTCAGAAGAGGGGAGACGGCCACCGCCCCTCGTGCCACCCATGGCTATATATACGGCCACCTCCCCGCCCCCTCTTCAGTTTCATTTCTTCCGCTTTGCACATCGGAATTGGAACATCCACTCCTTGCAACTAGCAAGCAGTCTGTCTCTTGGCCTTCTACTCACTGTCCAGCAGGGCACATCTCTTTGTGAATTTAACTCCACTGTGAGAGTCCCTAACACTGGACTGGAACATCGCATTGATGATGCCGGGGTTTAAACCCTGCGCCGAGTACGGCAAGGCCTTCCCCCAGGACGACCCGCACGGGAAGTGCCTTAGGTGCCTGGGCAAAGACCACGTTATCTTGGCATGTTCCATCTGTCTCTCCTTTAAACCAAGAATGATTAAGGAGAGGGAACAGCAACACCATGCCCTAGGCTCGGACGACGCTTGGCACCCTTCACCCGAGGCTTCGGGTTCGAGCCTGGCACCGAGACCCAGCTCAGCTCTGGAGCCTACGCGGCACAGTGCCACTGGTGGCCGCCGCCGCCGCCGCACCATCTCGGTGCCGACTCCAGCACCGCAGCACTTACCTGGCGCCTCAGCACCTCGGCACTGATCGACCCTCAGTCAGCCCAGTACCGTCGGCACTGGGCTCACCTCGGCACCACACCGTATCATCTCCGGTCCCAATGACAGGGTATAGCCCGGCCTCACTGCTGCCGACCTCACCCCAGCACTGGCTGACTCCACCCTTGGCAGCACAGAGCCTGGTGCCGCAGGAACAGGAGCCTTCCCATCCGAGCAGTCCTCCCTCCCCCAGCAAGGACTTGCCTGCGACTCACACAGAGTCGCTTCTCGTCCCATCCACCCTGGAAGCTGTGGAGGCAGCACGAGCCCTGCTGGTCCTCCCGACTCCCCCTGCCCCACCTCCAACCAGACGGGGCAAACTGGCCTGCATCTCGAAGGCCTGGGTTCATCCAGGACGCTCACCCTCACCTTCCAGCCCTCCGTCTTCCACCCCAGTGGGGGCTGACATCACTCCACCACCAGCACTGGGCTGGAAATCCCAGTTTCCTTTCCCTGTCTCCAAACGGCCCCAGTGCCACACATAGGCCCCATCACCCTTCTGGTTTCGGCCACAAGAATGGTTCCCTGAGGGAACTCCCTCCCCTCTGCTTCAGACCCCCAGTGCTGTGCTGCCCCTGGCACCGGAGTCCTTTATGGGAAACCTCTCAGCACACTTTGACCTATTGCGCCGGGCCACAGCCCATTTGGGTATGGAGGTGGAGCCCCTGAGTCTCCCCCCCAATACCCTGTTTGGACCGGCATTCGCCTCCACGGCGCCCTTAGCAATCCTGCCCCACTCGAGCATATGGGACCTTGCACGCTGCCAGTGGCAGAGTCCAAGCTCCGTCCCCCTGGTTTTGGATACGGAGAGCATGAAGTATTGGGTATCCAAATTGGACTACCCCTTGCTTGCTGGCCACCCAGTTCCCCCTAGGGACATGGTCCAGATGGCAGTGGGGGCTGCAGAACCCCCCAGGGACCTCCTCCCCCCCCAGGGAAACTAGGGAGCTAGATCTGTTAGGCCATAAAGTGTATTCTTCATTGGCCTTTCAATTGCGAGTGGCAAACAACCAGGCTATTACCAGCAGGTACTTGCTGGATGTCTGGGAGTCACTCGGGAGATTTAGAATATGCTTCTGCCCGAGGCCAGAGACGAGTATGATGCCTTCCTGAAGGAAGGCAACATAATTTCTCAAGACCTCCTTCTTTCAGCCCACAATGTGGTGGACACCACTGCCCACACCATGGCCTCGGCGGTTACCCTCCGCAGGGTAGCATGGCTTAGGGAGGCTAGAGCGCCCCCTAACGCACAGCAGGCAGTCCTTGACCTGCCCTTGGAGGGGAATGTCCTGTTTCCCCCTGAAACCCTCTCTGTGGTGCGCACAGTCCAGGATCCTCAGGGAGAGGCCAAATATTTCAGCCTTCTCCCTCCCAGAGCCACCCCTCGACTTAGCTCCCCACTTCCCCTGGAGAGACAACCTTTTCCTTCCCACCTCACTCATGGCGGGAAGAGGGCCTTTGTCCACCCCTTTCCAAGGAGGGGCCCCTCTGACCACTGCCACCTTCTTTACCCTTAGGGTGCAGGGGGCCCTAGGGTGTCACTGCCGCAGACGGCCAATCACCTCCCCACCCCCCTGTAGGGAATGCAGGTCTGGTGGGAACCATCCCAGTCCTTCCCCTTCCCCAATCGCAGGAGCAAGAATTAGATTGGGACGTTGGGGGCTGACAATACAACGACGCCCGCCTATGGTGCCGGTACCTAATACCGTAGCTATCGCCTCCCACCACTCACCCCTTAAGCAGCGACTTCCCCAAGGACGGAAACCGCCCCTCTCCTATTCCTAACAGCCTTCCTTCATGAATACTCGCCACAGCGTTCCCCACCCTAACCCCTCGCCGAGGGATGGAGGCGCGTCTCGTTGTAGCCCCAGCTGCGGCGGGGCTCTGAGACGTGTACATCCGAAGCCTACTCGCAACAGGACTGTGCCTGTGGCCATGATGCGTGTCCCAGGTAGGCCCCCTCGTTCTGGGTCAGAGGAAGGGGAGGGGACTCCCCTGGTTGCACCACCGTCTTCTGCACTGTGACCCCAATCCCCTTTCGACAGGAATTTCTCCTGTGCGCTAAGGGGACACATCTGTGTAGCAATACAGCTACCAGGATAGCTATTTCATCAGGAAGGTATCTCTAGAGTGGGTTTTACCCTTGCACGGGCCCGAGGTACGGCCCACTCCTCCCCTTTTCCCACCCTCGCACAGTTCCTTGTCTCTACCCTCTGGTCATCTAGTGGGAACCAGGGGCCCACCTCAGGAACCCTCACCTTGGTCTACCCTCTCCAAGGTAGCCCACGCTTCCCCGACCCCACCAAAGCACAACAGGGGGCACCCTTTTAAAGCCCTGAGGGGGGACACCTTGTTGTGTACCATATGTCGGGAAAATTGCGAAAGGTCTGTCCATTTGAGTGCCCTCCCGCATATAGTTCCCACCTCAGTATCCACTGCCTTTTGGACAGCTGTCTACGTCAGACAGAAGGTTCCCTACTTCCAGGGCACTTGCATAATCTTTTGCCCTACAGTCTTATTCCCTGGCAGGACACAACCCCCCCCTTCCGCCCTGCCTCCCCGCGGGACCGTCCCACTATGCCGCACGTAGCCCCTTAGTGCTCCTGCTGTTTTTCCCCATGTGCGTTGGCGGTGCCTGGCAATTCTGCGGTCCACTCTTCCCTTTCTCAAGGACCTGTTGACACCCACTGCCGTTTTGATGGCGCGATACACAGAGAACCCATTCTATACAACATATAACAGTTTGGGGTTGTACCCCTTTTATTCGCTCTCTGGCGAGAAAACTTCATTGGGTTCTCTGATCCCAGGGTGCCCTTCAGATGTGGCAGCCACCACCTTGTTGCGGTCCCATTCTCTAGCTTAAGAAGGACCCTTCCTTGGCAGCGGAGTTCTTCAATATCCATGTATTGAAGAGTTTTCCTCCTTGGCAGCCCTGGCATGGCAAGGTGGTAGCATTATCCCTGCAGCAAGCACCATAGGTACTGAGTCCGTGGCCTTTCACAGCCTTCCTTTGATTCTTTGGTTACCAAGGGGCTGACTAGACGGCAGTAAGAGTTCTCTTCCATCCCTCTCCTTCTCCCTCACACTTGAGTGACAGCTTCGAGAGGCAAACCCCGCAAGCTTAGACCAGCAGGGCCCTCCCCTACATTCTAGTGCCTGTGGGCCCTAGTAGGCCAATCTCGTCAACATTGCCTCAGGCCACCTTGCAGTCAATATTTTTCCGGAACCTCTCTCCTGCGAGGGTCCAGTCGTGGTGCTGGCTCAGCTGAAAATGTGCGCTTCTGTGCTACCAGGTTGTTAATTAGCATGCCGTAGGCCCAATCCTGCTTGGCTCAACTCTATATGCCGTGGCTAGTGTCTCGTGGTCTTATCGGTTGCCCTCGAGCCCATCTCATGACCTTGCATCCTTATTTCTCTCTTTTAACCAGACAGCTTGCTTGGCTGCATCCTAAATAAGGGGCATTGTCATCCCCTTACTTCTCCCTGTGTACTCAGTAGTCGCCAGATCAGTCTATGACTACATGGCTCCTGCAAAGCCTTTGGGTGCTCTGTGCCTACCTTTTCTTTGTTCTTGCGCGAGACGCGCCTATATGGCTAGTCTCATTTGTTAGCTTTTAGTGTTCTCCTTCGAGTCCACGTGACACGGCCTAGGCCAGACATTGTAGTCTGTCGGTTACGTTTCACGTTTTTCCTCCTAGGCAGGGCACCCGCGCAACCTGTTTTCTTAGGTTGCATCCTTTTCTCCAGCTCAGGTGACCTTGCCCGACCTGTGTATGCATTCTGCTTTGGTGGGTTTGGTTTTGCCCTGTTCTGGTTGACCTTCAGCTCTTGCTTCTTCCGGGCCCATCAAGGCCTGTCCACCTCTTGTCTTCAGCAAGCGTCTTGCTGTGGGGCCTCTACCTCACAGGGTTTGTTGCTGAGCTGAAGGCAGAAGTACCAACTCCACCTGCCATCCATCAGCATGGCTAGTAGTCACCTACTACTGAATGCATTCAAGCAGCGCTCGAAGAAGAACAGTGGGTTACTCACCAGTAAACATCCTTCTTTGAGAAGGGCTGCTCGGATCCATTCAGGTCCCTCCCCTCCATCCCCACTTCTGGAGTTGGTGACTCTAAGGAAGTGAGGTGAGGAGGGGGCAGGGAGGTGGTGCGAGGGGCGGTGGCTGCCTCCCCTCTTCTGACAGGCTAGGACAAGTTTTTTCCGACCAATCCGGCGCTCTGGCATGGAGACACCTATTACTGAATGGATCCGAGCAGCCCATCTGGAAGAAGGACGGTTACTGGTGAGTAACCCACCGATTTACAAGGTGCCAAAACCATGCTCACACAGATAGGTCCTGGCAGCAAAGAAGTGGAGAGTACTGTGGTCTGTTCCTCAACAGACAGGAGCTTGTGCTAGCCTGACAGGTTAGGTATTCCCCTGCCAGGACAACTTAGTGATTTGCACCTCTCCACCACTCTCAAGTCTCTTACAGCTTCTGGTATTGTGTAAGCTGCCCAGGGGGCATGCAACTTGCTGAGATAAGTGTCAGAGTCTGCCCTCAACTCAGCCCCCCTACTCCCCAGGCTTGCTCTCTCTGTTCCAGGGAAAGAGAGGAGGGCAATTTGAATCCCCCTCCAGGCAGGCAGCCTGTACACATGGCATGGCTCTCCCAAGCCCACCGCACAGCTGTAAGTACAAGGTACCAGGGCTCAGGGGAGGGAAAGGGAAGCTGGGGGTGAGGTTTGTGGCAGGACCCAGGTGGCCCCAGGACAGGCGTGGTGCCTCAGAGCAGAAATCAGGGCCAGGGCAAGGGGGGTGGGTCTGGCAGAGAGACAGTTTGGGGTGAGAATCTGAGCAATACTGGGGAATGAGTGAGTGAGAGACCCAGATGGGACAATAGCTGACCGGATGCAGTGGTTTGGGCCACAGAGTGGGGAAGTGGGTGGCTTTGGGGTAGTAAGGGGGGAACAAGTGTTTTAGGGGAAATGGGGGTGGACAGTTTTGTGCTGTGTTGGGGGGGTGGCTAGGAGGGCCTGGGTGGGGCAACAGACGTTCAGGGTGGTTTTGAGCCAGATAGGGCGCTGAGTTTTGGGGTGGTTGTGGGGGCAATAGCAGGGGCTGTTTTGGGCCAGGTGGGGCAGCAGGGGGGAGAAGTAACTCCAGGCTCCCTGTAATAGCTGGGAGAAGAGGTTGGTAGTGGGGTTTTGAGCTGGGAGTGGGGGGGGTGCCTTTGGGGCTGCTAGCCCTGGGTGACGAAAAGTCTAGTTACAGCCCTGGTGCGTGGTAAGAAGGAAGTAGGGGTGAGCTTTGCAGTGCCCCTCCTGGCTGCCTGCTGGCCACCAAGAAGCAACCAATAATTTAGAACTGCAGTTGCAGTCACCAGGGTGCATTTCTAGGACGTTGGACAAGATTCTGATCCCAACTCTGCCACTGACTTGCTTTGAGAGTGTGGGTGAGTCACTGTGCTTCTGTGCCTCAGTTTCCCCATCTGTATCATGGGTGTATTGGTACTTCCAGCCCTCCAATCCCCCAGTGAAGTACTTTGTGGGAATGCAAAGAGCAGATCAGGGCGATTTAGTATTACTACAGTTAGTAATTTCAAAGGTAATCACCAGCTACTGTAGCTACTGAGAGGGTCCAAAGCACCTATGTGCTGTAGTTTGAGTCAGGAGTTAGTTGGGAATCTACCTATATGCACTGTGCCCTGGCTCAGATGTGCTTATCTCCCCTGAGAGATTTTGTAGAACGGGCATAGGATATTCTTAAAGCAATAAAATGGGCTAAAGAACTAGCTCTGTTGGCCTGGGTATCACATACTCTCATTTCACTGTCACCTCTCCTTACTCCTGAGCTAGCTCTCTCACCCTGCCCTGGCTGCCCATTAAGATTAGCTGACCCCAGACAGACCCAGTGTCCGAGGAGAGCATGGGAGGTTGAGCTTTCACTAAAGATCCTGTTTTTGAATTCAGCTGCTCTCCACCACCAGCTCGTTCTCCTCCGAGCCATAGGACTAGTGCAAGTGTAAAATCCTGCACTTGGGACGAAAAAACCCCATGTACTGCTACAGGCTGGGGAGGGATCAGCTAAATAGCAGCACTGGAGAAAAGGACCTGGGAGTCATGGTGGATGGGAAGCTGGATATGAGTCAGCAGTGTGCGCTTGCTGCCAAAAAGGCCAATGGCATACTGGGCTGCATCAGAAGAAGTGTTACCAGCAGATCGAGGGATGTGATCATTCCCCTCTATTCTGCACTAGTGAGGCCACATCTGGAATACTGTGTCCAGTTTTGGGCTCCCCACTACAAAAAGGACATGGACAAATTAGAGAGAGTCCAGAGGAGGGCAACCAAAATGATCAAAGGGCTGGAGCACAAGCCCTATGAAGAAAGACTGAAGGAACTAGGCTTATTTAGCCTGCAGAAGAGAAGACTGAGGGGGGATTTGATAGCAACCTTCAACTACTTGAAGGGTTGCTCCAAGGAGGAGGGAGCTCGACTGTTCTCGGTGGTAACAGAGGGCAGAACGAGAACCAATGGTTTCAAGTTACAGCTGGGGCGGTCCAGGCTGGATATTAGGAAAAACTTCCTTACTAGGCGAGTGGTGAAGCATTGGAATAAGTTGCCTAGGGAGGTGGTGGAATCTCCATCTCTGGAGGTGTTCAAGTCCCAGCTGGACAAAACACTGACTGGGATGATCTAATGGGGGTGGTCCTGCTTTTTTTGGCAGGGGGTTGGACTAGATGACCTTGTGGGGTCCCTTCCAACCCTATGATTCTATGATTCTATGACTAGAACCCTCAAAGTGCTTCCTATAGCCAAATCTTCTGCCCCCTGGATTGGCACTGTCAGAGGCAAAGCTCCTTGCCGAGAGTCTTGACAAGTGTGTGCTAGGTGCTTTTGCACCGGCGTAGTCCCTTCTTTCTCCTGGAAAATGGAGCGGCCTTTCCGTATAGTCTGCCTGGAGGAGAAAGTTCCACACACAGGCATTTTCAATCAAATTTATTTTGGATTTTGTTCAAAGGGGAAATAACTCAAAAATAGTGAGCCACAGCAGCTTCTTATGGAGGCATATGGAAGTTAGCACCGCCAGCTTACAGTGGTGGCTCAGATGCCCATGACATGAGTCATCTCCACAGAATCATCCCAGCTCCTCCCAATGAGTTAATTAGACAAATTGGCCTTTACAAGAGTGAACTCTGGATCACCAGTCTCTGAGGCAGTCCATCCTCCTTGCTGCTGCAAGGAGGAGAGGGACCAAGTTGGGAAAGATCAAACTCCCAGCTGTTACCTGCACCGAGTCTTGGAGTGGGGGACGTTTTCTTCTGTGACTTGTTTCATTAGCAGTCTGGCTGTGAACAGAGCTTGTAACGCTTTTTATCTTGGTGCTCAGGCTGACCCAGGTAGCGCATCCTGCCGCTGATGCTATTCTCAAGAGCTTCAGCTTTCCTCAGATACCTCATGCAGGGCTGGGAGGCTTGAAACTCAGTTGTTTCTCCTGTGGAATTCCAAGAGGCATCCACTTTGATCTCCGCTCCTAGGAGAATGCAGTAATTCTTCTCACAAAACCAGTGCCTGTGTTCACTGTAAACTGTGGTCTCAGGAGTCAATAAGATGATGCTGAGACAGATCCTTAGTGGGTGTAAATCAACAAAGCTGCATTGGCGTCAGTAGAATGCTGCAGATTTACACCAGCAGTTCTTCTGGCCCCAGGGTAAATGAGTACAACTTCAGCTGAGCTCTGTACAGCTACACTGTAGCTTAAGTCTGTCCTAGCTCCAGTCACCTCTTCCATGTTCTGTGCTGCATCGAGGACTGTGACAGATGGGGTGCTTACAAGGGCCACACAGTGCTTATTTGATCAGTGTAAAACTTTTTTCTTCCTTGTACACAGCTGTGGTCCTTTCACTTGTGGTCTTTAAAGGTTCTGTGGAGCTTTTTGTAATAACATGGGGGTCTGTTCTGAAGTCCTGGCCAAATTCTTCTGTATAATTGGATTCAGGCACCTGATTTCCCTACTGCTTTAATGAACCCAGTTTTCTTCACTGCCCTCTCTTTACGGTTGTGTAGCTCTCCTTCATCAGCAGTTCCGGAGGTGACTGTATTTTGGTGGGGGAAGAAGTGGCTCTTAGCCCTGGTGGGCTTGATTCAGCTATGCTGCACCTCACTGAACCTTTGGAGACAGTTTTGTGTGGGGCAGGGATTCACACCAGGAAGAAGGCAGGTGGTGGTTTTGCTGCAGCTCTGCAGAGCAGAAGCACCTTGAAGAATTTCAGCCCAGGCTCCCAAGCAGCCATGCTAATGGCTGACTAGATGTGCCAAATCAGTGCAGCTTCCAAGAGCTCTGCTCCTGCTCGTTTTCTGGATCGTACCGGAAGACTTAGTGTGTGGTTGTGTGCACTCCTCTGGCACCTTTCCCTTCCCCTTCCCCACAATGGCAGTCAGGCTTTCCACTGCTGGGGGGCCTCAATGGGGGCTCAGTCTTTTTGAAAAGACTCCATGTGTCCCTGCCAGTTCAGCCACTTCCCATGTCAACCACTTGCGCCATCATGATATTGTGTCCTAGCCTGGGTTTACATGGCCCTGAAAAACTGCCTGGGGGCCGAGACTCACTTTGGCATGGTGTTTTGATGTAAGTGCTGTGACTGGGGGTGTGTCCCCCCTGCAAAACTATGTCAAGCTAAGGAACATGGACATACAGCCACCGGAGTAACTACATTGGACTTGATATATCCACATACGCTCCTGGTGGCAGCAGTGTGTGTCCTCACCAGCGAGCCTGCACTGATTTAACTGACAGTGTGGGGCACTATGTGACGGCTTCTGAAAGCAAGCCACAGTTGATGTAAGCAGCCCAGTGTCTATACTGATGCTGTGTCGACTCCACTACACTCTCTGAATTGCTGTGCCTCTTGTGGAGGTCACCCTGCAGCTTCTCAAGGGGTGGTGCAAGAACCAACTGTTTTCTCACATTGCTGCCTCAGTGGTTTACCTGTCTGTTGGGTGCATAGGGCTGAGATGGACTGTGTTGATTTTGTTTGGTGAGTCAGTTTAGTTGCTTAATACTGGCCGTGGGATGTGTACATGACATTCATAAGTGGAGCCACTCACTTCCTTGGCCACGAGCTGCCCTGGCTCCCGCACCAAGTTGCCATGGATTGGACTGATAGGGAAGGGAGAGGGATGGCTGGCTGTTCTTCAGGGGCTTAGTAAGAAACAGTAATATTAAAGATAATTCCATTCCCCACATCTTTTAAGAGTCATCCTTGATTAACAGCCCTAGATTTACCAGTTGTGAATAGTCATTAGTTAATCAATTCTTTAATGTGCACATGCAGTTGCAGATGTCTAGTTTAGAAATTTCAAAGGCATCTAAAGAACTTAAGTACCCAGTATGGGTGGCCAATCCCTCAGGTGGCTTTGAAATTCTCAGCTGCAAAGTGCTGTATAACTGCTGAGAGCTGAAGGCTGTAGTATGGGGGAGTTAAATCTTGATAGATGTCAACCAGATGCTGGCCTGATGACCTAGCTGTGTCCTGGCTGTTGTTACTGAAGTGCCATCCCCAGCCTGGGTGTCCATACAAGGTACAAAATACATAGTCTCTGCCCTGAGCAAATTATAGTCTGAGGCTATGTCTGCACTTCAGGTTGGAGGTGTGAATTCCAGCTTGAGGAGACATACCCACCCTAGCTCTGATTGGGTTAAGTATAGGAGTAGGAGGGCCCAGTAAACCCAAGTGTGTACCAGCCTAAGATGCTAGGTATGTATTTGGGAAACTACCCTTCTTGCCCTGTTGTGGCTATATTCTATTTTCAGCCTGTTAGCTCAGTTAGAGCAAGTGTGGAGAGGTCTCTGAAGTGTAACCACACCCTAAATCAGTGGTTCTCAATCACTGTGTTGAGACACATAACTTTGTCACCGCACACTGGTAAGTGTCATGGAGAGCTGGGGAGATGAATGGATTTGACCTGAGACGGGTAGGCTGCTGTGTCCTGTAGGGTCATGACACACTGTCAAGTGAGTTGCGACCTGCAAAATGTTGAGAACCACTTCCCTAAATAATGGACATAGAGGACATGAGGGGTTTGTGGGTGATAGAGAATCCTCAGGAGAGATTTAACTCACAGCGAGTCCATGCCGTGTGCTGTCAAATGGTGCAGCAGGATCAGATGCCCAGGTCTGGTCCGTTACTGGAAGCTGCGTGATGAAGGATGTCACAGTTTCCAAATGCAACCCTTCCGATTGTGCTGTTCCGCTAACATTGCTTTCGTTTCTTTTCTCCATTGCAAGCTTCCCATTACTACAAATACAAGCAACAGTTCATTTTCCCAGGTAAGTCATTTCAAAGTGATCATAACTGATTGCTGTAAAACAGTGCCTGCAGAGTTTCCACACAGCAGTGGTCTCATCACACACCTTACCATCATTGCTTAGTGGATCTGGATGGGGGCGGGGGGAAGGTGTTCACATGTGTTCCTTCCAGAAATGAATTGTATGATGATGATATGACTAAATGACTCAAGATGAAATTCACCCCCTGTGCAGAGGATCAGCTAAAGTCTCTCAGAATAAGGCTAATGGGGATGTGAATGATACCTTCAGCTTGGGCTGTCTGTCTGCATGGGGCGAGTTTCACCCTGCAGTCATTAAATTCACCCATATGTTTGCTGTGTATTTCAAGTGTGCCAGCCTCTTCTGAGGCCATCTTTAGCGCTGGAGTTTTCTGTGGGGAGGAGGGTTTTTCCTTGCCCTCATCTAGGGCAGGTGGAAGGAGATTTGGGAAGCAGGGAAGAAAGAGACAAGCAGTTATTCTAAGGTTAAATCCATCCCTAGATGGGTTTGATTTTGCTTCTGTTCACAGCCGAGCTGTTAAGCCTAGAGAGGAGCCTGATGTGACTTTCAGCACAAATGGCTGGGAGCCATGGTGCAGGAGAGAGGAGGGTCAGCCGTAGGACGCAAAGAGAAACTGCCAAGGGCAAAAAGTAGCTGTGGAAGCATCTGCTTTCTGCATACGGCTGTGACCATGAAAGGTGAACTTCACACTAAACCAACCCAGCCAATGCCAGCTGTAGAAATTCCTCATTGGCCTTGTTTACTGACAATACAAGGTGCTGGTAGAGGCTTCTTAAGGTCTTTTATCTGTCATCTGGGTGGCTCCCTTCCAGTCTAACACCAACTACTTCTGTATTAGTCTCTCTCACAAGTGGCCTATTTCTCCCCTGCTTTGTACCTCATGGAGTCATGAATGCTTGTTCAAGGGAATGCAAAATCCTGAAGGATGTCAGGAGCATCCTGATTTGATAGCTTTTGATCCTGCTTTGCCCGGATGTTCATGGCTCCACAAGGTGCAGCACCATGGGAAAGTGAGCTATAAGCAGAGCTCAGCAGAAGCCAGGACGTAGCTACTTGTTCTTATATTTCTGCTGTTCTGCCACCTCTCTTCCCTTTCTCGTGCCAAGCCGTTCTCCTTTGCTTTCCTCTCCTTCTTCTCCGCCCTTCCTCCACTTGATTCATTTTGAAATAAAATTTCCTTTTTCTGTCTCCCCCTTCCCTAAATGCTCCATCCTGTTCTCCTGCCTCTCACTGGGCCAAGACAGGCCGTCCTCACATTGATTGGTTGACTCACGGGAGACGCCACTGCTGAGGCAGTGCTGATGTCAGGGTGGTCTTGGTCTGGGTTCAGCTCTGAGATGGGAGAGAAGAAGAGACATTGGGGGTGATTCAGCTCTCCCTTCTGCAGGTGTGACACCACTGCTGTAGCTGAGTCACTCCTTTGGGACTGAGAGGAGATTGTGGGCCAGGGATTTGGGGTGAACCCTGGAAAATAAGGGTCATCTTACTTCAAACAAACTGCTTAGCTTGGAAACGGAACTTGTGGCAACTCTGCCAGCTACAGTTTTCACACTGAACTTTCCTGCTTTCAGATGTTGTGCCTGAGACACCGACACGAGCACCTCAAGTTATCCTTCATCCAGTGAATTCTAATCCAATGTAAGTGCATCTCTTGCCTTGACTTTTTACTCCCTCTTCACTCTATGTTCTTTACTCCTTTGTTCCCCACCTGCTAGGGACACAGGTACCTGACAGATAACAGCCTGCTTGCTTTGTCCAACGGGCACCCATGGAGTGGCGGTCAGGTTTATTTTGGTAAGCAGACGGGTACTGATGAAACCCCCTGTCCAGCTAGGATTAGAATTCCAAGGGAATGACCGGAATGATCACAGGGGTGACGTGATCTCTCAG
Source organism: Podocnemis expansa (assembly GCA_007922195.1). Classification (NCBI taxonomy): domain Eukaryota; kingdom Metazoa; phylum Chordata; order Testudines; family Podocnemididae; genus Podocnemis; species Podocnemis expansa. The sequence continues at coordinate 22,261,142 of ML682041.1, forward strand.
TTGCCTGTGGATTAAAAGCACTAAGATGTGTCGGTTGAGATAAAGAAGGACAGAGTATTCAGTCCCCACTTCTCCTATCCTGGCACTCAGTCTCCTTGCCCATCCACCCCAGTCTCACCAGGCTCCATGTTGTAATCTGTTCCTGCCCCTCTGTGCTTGGGCTTTTCTTCCACCTACATTTAAAATACGCATCCTCCTCCACAATGCAAGGGGGCTAACGTTCTCTGTCTCAGTGCCCAGCAAGAAGCAGCAGTCTCAGGGACTGACTGTTGTCACTCCTGTTCCCCTGGGATGGTTCATGTACAGTTTGGTCAGCCATTTGAGCTGTGATTTGATCAAGTTTAGGTGGATTTTTACGGAGAGGGCAAAAGGCACATTCCTGACACAAAGGCCAAACTCCTGCCAAATTTCAGGCTCCATTTCGAAGCACAGGGATGCTAGAGCTGTTCAGAGAGGTTTCAGTATTTTTTTACCACAGGTTAAATCAGGGGTCTCAAACACATGGCCCACATGCGGCCCCTAAAGCTACTTCCTGTGGCCTGCAATGACACTATTGTTACGAATATTTGCAATATTGTTGTATGAAAAGGTTTTAGTGGTGTGGCTAATGTTCTAGTCCTCATGCAGCCCTATACTACCGTATATACTCGGGTATAAGCCGATCCGGGCACAAGCTGACCCCCCAATTCTGAGCCCAAAAAAGAAGCTAAAATTGGTGACCCAGGTATAAGCCAAGGTCCCCTTTTGGCCTTGGCCCCTAATCCCCCACCCACTGCTGGCTTCCTCTGGAGTTCCCAACAGCTTCCCTAACCCCCAAAATCTCTGCTGCTGCTTTTCCCTTGCCCCCCTTGCTGTCCATTCCTCACTCCTGCCCTCCTGCTCTGGCCTTTCCTCACTGCTGTCACCCCTGCTGCCCCCCCCAATGCTGCCCCCTGCTCATTTCTCATTTACCTCACGGTTGCCCCTTGCTTTGCCCTTTCCTCACTGTTGCCCCCCTGCTCCCACCTGCTCTGCCCCTTCCTCACTTCCCTCACCCCTGCTGCCCCCTGCGCCGCCCTTTCCTCACTGCTACCTGCCTGCTCACTTCTCAGTTTCCTGCTGCTGCCCCCTGCCCTGACCTTCCCTCACTGCTGCCCCCTCTGCTCTCTGCTCCTCCTACTGCCCCCTCCTCACTGCCACCCCCTACTCCACCCTTCCCTCACTGCTACCTCCTGCTGCCCCCTGCTCTGCCCTTTCCTCACTGCTGCCCCCCTGGCTCTTCACTGCTGCCCCCTTCTCTGCCCCTTCCCCACTGCTGCCCCCCTGCTCCTCTTGCTGCCCCCTGGCTCTTCACTGCTGCCCCCCTAGTCCCTTCTCAGTGCCCTGCTGTTGCTCCCCTCTTGCCCAACACCCTTTCCACCCCTTTTCCATCACCCTCCAACCCCTGCTGC
>ML682041.1:22262971-22347160 GCA_007922195.1 Podocnemis expansa
CCATCACTTTCCCCAACTCCCCGACCCCCTCCCCCACCTCTGGTCCCTGCTGCCCCTTCCCCGGCCTCCCCGAAACAAAGTCCCGGCGGGCCCCCCCCCCCCCCGAGCCCCCTTACTTGGCCGCTCCAGACACCAGGATCCCTTCCTTACTCCAGCCCCCGCCGACAGCCCAAGATGGCCACCCGGGAACACTGGGGCTCCGGCCTGCCACATGGTCAGGGAAACTGCTGGCTGGGGCTGTCTACCGTATTCTCCCGAGTATAAGCCGAGAGCCTGTTTTGAAGCCAATTTTCAGACACAAAATTCTTGGCTTATATGCGATGATATACAGTAGTTCTCATGTGGTTCTCATGGTGATTTGAGTTCGAGACCCCTGTGTTAAAACATTTTTTTCCCTGCCTTGTTCTCAGAAACGGCTATCTCATTTTGTCTGAAATTTAAAAAAAAAACAAAAAAAAAAACGGTCTGAAGCAGACACCCAGTGTGGAAAATTTCAGCCAATGGGGTAAAGTTTGGCAAAGTTACATGGAACAAAAAAACAGGAAGCATTGGATAACCTCATTACAAGGCAGCACTACTGGCCCCACCAATATAATGTTTATTTAGATCCCTAAACTTTGCACTGTGTCTAAACATCTCGTGAAACTTGGTATACAATTGGCAGCTAGGAAAAGCTCTCCCCAGTGGCTTTTGTTTTCCCTTTTACTTGTGGCTTGTTTCCCTGCTTAGTTCAGTCTTCACTAAATCTTTCCAGGGAATGCTGTCTGATCAGTGTTGCATTAACAGCACCCAGGAGGGTGCTCCATTTCAGGAACTGTTGCTCTTCCTTTTTATAAACGACACTTTTCAGAGATTATATAACTCAAAACTTTAACAGGAAGATCTCAGCCCAAACAGAAATGGGATCGCCCACGCTTTTCTAAATACGTTAGTAACCTGTCAGAGGGTTAAAGATTTGCATATGCCTCACTAGGACACAAGCTGATTGTTAAACACAGAGCTGCTGGTGGCCAATAAATAATGCCCTGATGATCATTTGATAGCCTACATCTGAGTCAAATCAGAGGTCAAACTCTTCTTCATCACACAAGCCAATGCAGGAGCAAGGTGGCATTCTTACATCCAAATTCCCCTTGCTTCCCTCAAGCCTATTTAGACCTTCTTGGGAGATACATTGTAGAGCTCCTCCCTTTTGGTGTCTATTAAATGCATTCACATCAGTGGTATGTTGTAGTAAAGTAGGCTCAAATATGTGGAGGATTTATAAAGCTTTCCACTCGATTCTGATTTCACTTACATCAGTGTAAATTGGAAGCAACTTTGCCAACACCCGTGTGTTACCCTGGATTTACCACCAGAATAATTGAGAAGCACTGAATTGATCTGGGAAGCAGGATTCAGTCTGTACACTCTTAGAAATGATTATGATTGAAAAGCAAGGTGCAGAAAACTGCTCAACTGACTACAGAAGATTTAAGAGCTGGAAGCAGTATGGCAGTGTGTCAGTCTGGTATTTGGTATAGTATTCATCTGTGTAGAGATTTTTTGTATCTCTGCCAATTAAACTATTGGGTGTATCTTCTCATTTACACTGGTTTTGTGCAACTATAACTCCATTGACTTCATTGGGGTAATTACAGATTTATTTGATCATGTGACAGAATAGTCAGTTCTTTTCTTAACCTTTCCTTGTAAAGGTTTCCCTGCCACATTTAATGCTGGAGGCCTGGTTTTCATGGACACTACAGACCCCTTTACTGTGTTCTGGCAAGAGTCTTGGGATCACAGTCCAAGCATAATTTTTTTGGGCCCAGTACAAACTTGTAACATGGGCCCACTCCCATATATGGTAATAGGGCTTGGGGCATGGGCCGGGCCCCCCTGGGCATTCAGGCCCTGGTAAAATATACCCTTTCCCTCTCTCATTTGGAGGCCCTGCTTAGGGTAAATGAGATGTTGCCTAAGATCGGAGAAAGAAGGAAGGATTTTAAAGAGCAGAGGCTGCAGAGCAGCATCTGCACTGGATGTGAGCTGATCAGCAGTCTGAGATGAATGGGCAACTGCTGGTAACTGACAAGTGAAAGCAACACCTTGTAATTTGCTGAGTGATGCACGGCACTGGTTTGCAGAAACAAATATGTTAGTGGTCCCTAATGCTCTGACAGCTCAGGAACTAATCTAAGTAGGATGGGCGGGGCTATGTAAATGTCCATGGGGTCTGAGCTGACTTGGGCTCCTGCTCTTGCCAACAAGCTCCATTATATCTGCTTTCAGTGCTGTCAGACTTTGTCACCGCAGACTACATGTGCTGTTACTGCTAATGAGTTCCTTTACTGTGAACACATATTTCTTGCTGTTTACCCTGTGAAAGTACATCAGAGCCCCAGTCACGGGCCGGGATTCCTTTGTGTTCGGTGCTGGACAAACATAGAACAAAAAGATTGTCTCTGCCCCAAAGAGCTTCCAGTCTGATAAAATATCGTTACTGGTCCAAACCCCGAGGCTCTGAGTCAGTATTTGTTCTGGGCTTAGTCAATCAAACTTCCTCAAGTTGGTAGGAGTTCATTGGTGTGAGGACAGAGTAGGTTGTCACCAAGGACTACAGGATATGGCTCAATAGTTAGTATGTAACAGTCTTATGTGCATCAGTCTTGCAAAGACTAGCGCTTGTGATGAACTTTGCTCTCCCTGTTAGATCTGTGCGGCTACCATGTGAGTAAAGTCTGGCCTTCTCAGGATCAGGCCTGAGGATCATTGGGGTCTCAGACTTAGGGCCTGTCCTGCAATTGGCACCATAGCTATATAATAATTACTTACAGCACTGTGAAGAACATCACTGGGTTTCCAAATCTTGCATGTGAAGTAAAATAGGGAGCTGCACAGGAAGTCTCTAAAAATTCCCTTTTTGGTAACCCATACGTTCCAAAAAGTATGAACATCGCCCCCTTGCCCCCTTTTCTGTAGTGTCAAATCAGTGGCTTACTTACCAGTAACCATCCTTCGAGATGGGCTGCTCACATATATTCAGTTACAGGTGTCTACGTGCCGCAGCACATGGTAGCTCGGAAAGTCTTCAGCCTTAGCCTGTCAGGTCAGGGCACGTGGCCAACACCCCCTCTGTGCCACAACCACAGCTATATAGGTGACCGTGACGCTGACCCTCCCAGTCCTGTATATCTTCGCCAACTCCGTGAGCAGGGACAGTGGAAAGGGCCTGAATGTATGTGAGCAGCCCATCTCAAAGAAGGACGGTTACTGGTAAGCAACCCACCATTCTCCTTTGATCGCTGCTCACATCATTCAGTTACAGGTAACTGTTAGCCATACCCATGGACAGTGGGTGGAGTTACAGTTACAGTTACAGCCTACCCACATTGAGTACAGCTCTGTCCAGAGCGGCATCATGTCTAGCCTGTTGGGTGATGGCATAATGCGTCATGAAGGTATGTATTGACGACCATGTAGCGGCCCTACAGACCTCTTGGATTGGGAGCTTGGCAAGGAAGGCCATTGAGGATGCTTGGGCCCTGGTAGAGTGGGCTCTAACAGTCCTAGGAAGAGGCGTGTTCGACCCTCCGTAGCAGTCTGTAATGCAGTTCACAGTCCACTTAGGGATACACTGTGAGGATACTGGTAAACCGCTCTTACATTCGGCAACCGCCACAAATAGTTGGGGGGTCTTGCGGAGTGGTCGGGTGTGCTCGATGTAAGTTAGGAGTGCTCTCCTTACATCCAATACATGCCACCTTCTCTGGTTCTGCGTAACCTGGGGGTCTGAGTAAAAAACTGGCAGACAAATTTCTTGGTTAAGGTGGAAGGGGGTGGCCACCTTAGGGGAGGAAGGATGGGTGATGATGTAAAACCACTTTATTCAGGAAGAACCTCGTATATAGGGGTTCCGAGGAGAGGGCTTTCAACTCTGAAACATTTCTAGCAGAGGTGATTGCTACTAAGAAGGCCACCTTCCAGGACAGGACCAGCAAGGGTTCATAGGGTGGCTCTGTCATTGTACGGAGCACAACATTCAGGTCCCAAGGTGGGGTGGGCTTACAGGGTTGGGGGAAAAGTGTCTCCACCCCTTTCAGGAATCTGACAGAAGTAGGATGAGAGAAGAGTGATCATCCATCCACACTCTTGTGAAGTGCAGAAATTGCCGCCAAATGGACTCTCAGTGAGGAAGTAGAGAGGCCTTTTTCTCTGAGGTCTAACAGATAGTCAAGGATCAGGTGTATTGGAGCTGATATAGGGTCCACCCCTTTGTCCCGTGCCGAAATGGAGAATCACTTCCATTTGGCTGTGTACATGGACCTGGTGGACGATCTTCTGCTACCAACCAGGACCTTCTTAACCCTGTCTGAGCAGAGCCTCTCCTGCTCGCTGAGCCAGAGAGCATCCAGGCCATCAGGTGTAGGCAGCCCAGGTCTCGGTGCCAAAGGCACCCTGAATCCTGCATCAGAAGCTCCACCCACTGTGGGAGGCGGAGTGGCGTCTCTATGGACATGTCCTGCAGGAGTGGGAACCAATGCTGGATGGGCCAATCTGGAGCTATTGGGCCCTGACCAGCTGATGAGGAAGGCATTGCTGAGAGACCCCTCTTCCTGGCCCCTGAGGGAGCAAAATTGGGGATCCTTGTGATTCTGCCATGTCGCAAACAAGTCTATCTGGGGTTGGCCCCATCAGGAGGGAGAACACCTTGTCGTGGAGGGACCACTTGTGATTCGCTAGGGGGCTTTCTGCTTAGCGAGTCCACTAGCCCATTGTTCACCCCCGGTAGGTGGGGGGCCACTGGAGTGAAGTTGTGTTGTATGGCTAGCTCCCAAAGTTTGCACGCATCCTCACAAAGCAGAGGGGAGCAGACCCCCTTTGCCGGTTCATATAGAACATGGCTGTGGTATTTGTCCATGAGAATCTGGACTGACCTCCCCTGTAACTTGTCCAGGAAGGTCATGCAGGCTAGTCTGATGGCCCGTCATTCATTCATGTTTATGTGAAGAGGGCTGTCCATGTGGGGCCAGAGTCCCTGAGTGGAGGGTCCCACAGAGATATGAACCCCCTACCCTAAGTTCGAGGCATGTTATTAAGGTCACTGGGGGCCTGGGGTCTTTGAAGGGAATGCCCCCCATGACGAAACGGGGATTCTTCCAAATCTGAAGTGTCCCCAGATTGTCCTGGGGAATGGACAGTACCTTGCTTAAGGAGTCCCTCCGGATGTGGAACACCATGGAGAGCCATACCTGGAAAGGCCTCATTCTCAGGCTTGCCATCTGGCTGACTGAGGTGGAGGCTGCCATGTGGCTGAGGAGCTGTAGGCACCGGCGGGCTGTGGTCAGGTGGGACGCCTGCAGCTCTGTAATGATGGTACAGATGGACTGAAATCTGGATAGGAGTAGGAATGCCGACCCCTTGCCAGCATCTAGGCGCACCCATATGAACTCTGTGTTCTGAGATGGGTGGAGTTTTGACTTTTCTTGGTTTATGTGGAGGCCCAGCTAGTCGCAGAGCCTCACTACTGCTCTGACATGGGTCTCTACTTGGGAACTTGATTTCCCGACTATTAACCAGTCACCTAGATAAGGGTAAATTCTTATGCCTCGTCTGCGCAGCTGCGCCATGACTGGAGCCATGCACTTTGTGAACACTCTGGGGGCCAGGGAAAGCCTGAAGGGGAGAGCGGTGAACTGGAAGTGGTCGTTCCCCACCATGAATCTTAGGAACCACCTGTGGTGGGCCATATGGCTATGTGGTAGTAGGCGTCTTTTAGCTCTAGGGCCACGAACCAATCCCCAGGAGTCAGAGATGGGACAATCTGAGATAGGGAAGCCATGAGGAACTTTATTTTCCTTATGTGCTTGTTTAAGGCTCTGAGATCTAGAATGGGTCAAAGATCCCTGTTGGGCTTTGGGACCAGGAAGTATCGGGAGTAAAGCCCATTTCCCCTCTCCCACTTGGGAACCTTTGTATGGGTCTGAGGGAGAGGAGCTTCTGGCATTCGATCTCGAGCAGGTGGAGCAGTTCTCAGTTTCTGAGACTTGGATGAGGGGGCGGTTTTCTGTCCCGGGGAATCGAAAGGATCTGAATATGATATCCGTCCATGACCGTCTCGAGGACCCACTGGTCGGATGTGATGTTTGCCCAGTGACGGATGAAGCGGTGCAAGCGGTTGGAGACCAGTCAGGTCGTGGGTTTGCTGCCCTTATTGTTAAGTGTCAAAATGCTGTTTCTTTCTCGACGAGCGTTCAGAGGGCTGCCCATGCCTACCTGGTTGTGGGGCATGGGACTTCTCACTCTTGGTCAAATGACCTTGTCCTCGTCCATGTCCCCAAGATGGCGCTGGGGAAATTGGAGGGACCTCAGGAATGGACTCTGCAGTTGAATCTGTTGTTTCAGCTGCTGAAGTTGCTGTTGTAGGAGTTGATGGGGTTTTAGAGAGCATCTGTTAGGTCGTGGGGTGTAAATCCCCAGCGACTGGAGTGTGGCTCTCAAGTCCTTCATGCCATGGAGTTTCGCATTTGTGGACTCAGCAAAGAGGTCAGGGCCTTCAAATGGCAGGTCCTTAATCGTAAGTTGCAGCTGCGATGGTAGGCCTGAGCCCTGGAGGCAGGCTGAGCAGCGCATTACCACAGCAGATGCCATCGTACGGCAGGTGTGTCTACAGCATCCCAGATAGCCATCAGAGCATCCTTGGATTCCCCTTCCTTGAGCGTTGTGTCAAAGTCCCTAAGGCGATCCTTGGGACTGATGCCACGAAAGCCTTGCATGGCACTCCAGAGGTTAAAGATATACCTTGTCATGAGGGCCAAGTGGTTCGCTATGCACAGCTGTAAGTCTGCTATAGAGTAAACCTTCCTGCCCAACAGGTCGAGTTTTCTTGCCCCCTTGTTTTGGGGATGGAGCCTGGTTGGCCCTGTCTTTCTTACTGGTTCACAGCATCAACAACCAACGACCCCGGAGTGGGGTGCTGGAAGAGGAAGGAGGACTTGTCCTGAGAGATGTGGTACTTCTGCTCTGTGATGCTTGATACTAGCGGAATTGAGGATGGGGTTTGTCAACGGGCCTTGACAATGCTCTATATCCCTTTGTGGAGAGGGACAGACACCTTGGCGGGTGGGGCCCTATGCCCGATGTTGAAGAGGGGGTTAGTTTCCTCTTGAACAACCCCTCGCTCCAGCTTCAGGTTTGCTGTCATGCAGCAGAGCAAATCTCGGAGGACGCAAGAGTCCTCCTTACAGTCAGGCAGTCTCTCAAAGGTGTGCTCATCTGGTGAGGAGAAAGAGTGAGCCCGCGATCTGCTACGATGTGTGGAGTCCTGATCGGGCTCATCGTCTGAGAAATCCTAATCCAGGGTCTGCAAGGGAGACTGGACCAAATGGTGCCATGAAGTTAAGGTATTGTTGGCTGCCATGTCCAGCCAGTCATGCAACCAGTCATTGTAAGATGCTGCAGCTTCAATGCAGTACGGAGGAGAATGGCCTCAACCAGGTTGTGGAGTCTGTGCGGTATTGGAAAGGGAAGACTCCACTGGCCCAGACAGTCCGGATGATCCCTTCTTGCGTCGTGGTTTGGGCAAGGGAGAGCACTTGTGGCACCGTTTCCCTAAGTGTTCTCCGCCCCCTCGTACCTTTTTGGGTGAGGGGAAAGAGTGGATGGAGGCGGGGGGCGAAGCCAACGCTGAATGTGTGATGGGGCCCCCAAGCCTTGGGAACACGGTACCGATGGGTCCCTGGAGGAGAGAGGAGAGGAGGAACAGTCCTTGGTGCCGGATTGTGGTACTGGCGGTGGGCTGGGCGGTACCAGGTTAGTGGGTGGTACCGATTCCTGTGCCTACTGGGTTCCCGGTACCTTGGTCAGCGTCAAACTGGGTTTCTTCCACAGTACTGGGACTGGGTCCTGGGACTGCACCTGCACCATCGCAGAGGCCTGTGGCATTGATGGCGCCATTGACAGTGCCGCTTTCAGCTCGTCGTCAGATTGGTTCAGTGATCGAGGTGTTCGGCGCCCTGATGGTACAACGAGGGTGTTGACCAAGACTTTGAGCTCGGCGCAGAGGGGCGATCCCAGTGCTTCGGTGCCTGGATCGATTGGTGAGCCAGCAGAGTACTCACAGCTCAGGCAGCATCAGAGGCATGCGCACTGCTCCCAGCAAAGGAGTGGAGGTGCAGCTCTCTGTCTATTCCAGTCCTTCTTTTGAAGAACTGGCAGATAAGGCAGCTTTGGTGATGTGGGACTCACCTAGGCATGTGAGACATTTCTCGTGTGGATCGTTGAGCAGGAAAGCTTTACAGCATCCCAAGCACGGTTTGAAACCAGGCATCTTGAATTTCACAGTGGAAGACAGGCACTTGCTTGTGCAACTTTCTTGGCTGATCCGAAACCATTGCTGAGGGTTGAAAAGGGAACTGGGAGGGTCAGGGTCACGGTCACCTACATAGCCGCAGTCGCAGCACAGAGTGGGCGTTGGCCGCATGCCCTAACCTGACAGGCTAAGGCTGAAGACTTTCCGAGCACCCGTGCGCTGAGGCATGTAGACACCTGTAACTGAATGATGTGAGCAGTGCTTGAAGGAGAACCTCTCTTTCTCTTTCAAGAGAAACCTGTCACCAGGGGTGATCCGGGTGGCGGATGACTCCCTTTTTGACGCATGCCATCAAGCCCCACTGGCTAAGGTCGGAATCTCCTTGCATGACAGGGTGTTCCACATTCTCCAGGAACACTTTCTCGATCCCGCCAGTGTACAAGGTAGCAGACAAGAAATATTCTGTCTCCCCGGAAGGGTTTCCCTTCCTGTTTCACCACCCGGCCCCAGGGTCCTTGGTGGTCGACGCAGTCAATCAAAGGGAGAGACAAGGCCAACCTAGCACCACGCCCAAGAACAAGGAGGCAAGGAGGCTTGACCTGCTCGGCAGGAAAGTCTACTCCTTGGCTGCCCTCCAGCTGCACATCTCAAATCATTCTGCTTTGTTGACGCGCGACATCTTCAGCTTGTGGGAAGCTCTACAAAATCTCCGATCGGTCATCTCCAAGGATCTCCTGAGAGATTCAAAGTGATGCTGTACGAGGGAGAAAGAGCATCCAGGGACGCGCTTGTGGCAACCCGGGATGCAGTGGACACAGCGGCACATACAATGGCATCGGCAGTGGTGATGCGCCAATTGGCCTGGCTCCAGAACTCCGGCCTCTCCACACAGATGCAACAAATTGCTCTTTGCATCTTCCACAGACGCGAAGCTGCATGGTAGGAAGGACTCGAGGGCCACTCTGAGGTCCCTCGGGATCTACACCCTGCAACCTGTTAGACATTCTTCGAAGTTGCACCAGTTACAACAGCAGCTACAGCAACTGAAACAACAGCTGCAGCTGCAGACCCAGTTTCCAAGATCTCTCCAGTTTCCCCAGCGCCACCTCGGGGACCTGGACAACGATAAAGGCCGGTCGGGTAAAGGGGGTAAGCTGGGCACCTCCCAGCTGGGATGGCATGGACAGGAGTCGGACCGTTTGTCAGGCCGCAAACAGCGTTTTTGATGGTCCCTCCGAAGGCAACGCTCCACAGCCCCTGTTCTCCCCCCACTGCCTCCACCACTTCACTCCACTGTGGACCCGGGTCACTTCAGACCAAAGGGTCCTCGACACAGTAGCAAGAGGATACCACATCCAGTTCCTCTCAACCCCCCAGGACAGGAAACCGTCCCCTCCTATAATCCCAGAGAACCCCAGTCTACTAGGCAAGCTCGAGGCCAAATTCCAAAAGTTACTCTCCCTCGGAGCCATCGAAAAGGTTCCCAAGGGGGAACGTGGCAAAGGGTTCTATTCCTGCTACTTCCTGGTCTCCAAACTCAACAGAAACCTACGGCTCATCCTAGACCTCAGAGTTCTCAACAAAAACAAAGAAAACAAAATTCTGCATGATGTTCCTACCGCAGATCATCCCCTCCCTGTCCCCAGGAGTGTGGTTCGCAGCCCTCAGCCTAAAGCACACTTACTTCCACACAGCCATTCGGCCCCACCACAGGTGATTCCTCACAGCACGACGCCATTACCAGTTTACTGCCCTCCCCTTCGGGTTATCGCTAGCCCCCAGGATGTTCACAAAGTATGTCGCACCGGTTGCAGCGTTCCTACGCAGGAGGAGTGTAAGAATCTACCCCCTACTTGGATGACTGGCTCATAGTGGGCAAGTCAAGTCGACAAGTACAAGACCACGTTGACGTGGTAATGAACCTGTGCGAGTTCCTGGGCTTCCGCATAAACTTGGAAAAGTCCAAGCTTTGCCCCACCCAGAACATAGAGTTCATTGGGGCACGCCTGGACCCTGCAAGGCACCGCGTCCTTGCCCCTGTCAAGATTTCAGTCCATCTGCACCATCATCACAGAGCTCCAGGCGCCCGGGCTGACCACAGCACATAGATGCATGCAACTCCTGGGGCACATGGCAGCGGCCACATCAGTAATACGAACAGCCCACCTGTGGATGCAACCGTTCCAGCTCTGGTTTGCCACAAGCTTCCAACCAGAAAGGGACCACCTTGACAAGGTAATCTCGGTACCCCAACATGCCCTGGAGTCCCTCCAAATCTAGTGGGACCCCGACTTCGTGATGGGGGGAATCCCATTCAGGGAGTCCAAACCTGCAGTAACCCTGATAACAGATGCCTCCAACCTGGGGTGGGGCGCCCACCTGTCCAGGAGCCTCTCCACGCAAGGCGCCTGGAGCCCCAAGGACAGTCTCCTCCACATAAACGTGAAGGAGCTCAGGGCCATCAGACTGGCCTGCATGACCTTCCTAGACCAGATCCAGGGCAGAGTGGTCCAAATCCTCTCAGACAACACAGCAGCCGTGTTCTACACGAACTGCCAAGGGGGAGTCTGCTCCTCGGCCCTATGCGAGGAAGCGACCAAGCTTTGGCAACTAGCGATAGACCATCACTTCACGCCAACTGCCGCCCATCTCCCCGGGGTGGACAATGGCATAGCGGACTCACTCAGCAGAAAGCTCCTGGTGAATCACGAGTGGTCCCTCCACAACGAGGTTTTCTCCCTGCTGACAATCAGGTGGGGAACCCTTCAGATTGACCTCTTTGCCACGACGCAGAACCACAAACGCCCTTGGTTCTGCTCCCTCCAAGGTCGGGAGAAGGGGTCTCTCAGCGATGCCTTCCTCCTCAACTGGTCAGGAGTCCTAATGTACGCCTTCCCGCCAATTCCTCTGATTCACTGGGTGCTGCTGAAGGTCCTCACAGACGAGGCACTCATCATCCTGATAGCCCCGGACTGGCCCAAGCAACACTGGTTCCGTCTCCTAAAAGACATGTCAGTGAGGACCCGGCTCCACCTCCCACAGTGGGCCAACCTTCTGACACAGGACTTGGGACGCCTTTGGCACCCCAACCCGGGCCTCCTGCACCTGACAGCCTGGATGCTCTCTGGCTCAGCGAGCAAGAGAGACACTGCTCGAATAGGGTTAAAAAGGTCCTGGTTGGTAGCAGAAAACCCTCCACGAGGTCCACCTACATGGCAAAATGGAATCACTTCTCCACTTGGTGCTGTGATAAGAACATAGACCCTATCTCTGCACCAGTACAGGCAACCTTAGATTACCTTCTTGACCTAAGGGAGAAAGGCCTATCTCTGTCATCATTGAAAGTGTATTTGGCAGCAATCTTGGCCTTTCACCAAACAACAGATGGGGTCCCACTGTTCTCACACCCCATCTGCCATAGATTCCTGAAAGGAGTCGAAAAACTTTTTCCCCACGTCCGTAACCCCAACCCACAGTGGGACCTGAATGTGGTGCTACAGGCTCTGACAGAACCGCCATACGAGCCCTTAGACTCAGCCACCCTGCTAGTGCTGTCCTGGAAGGTGGCTTTCCTGGTGGCCGTTACATCAGCCAGAAGGGTCTCAGAGCTACGAGCCTTATCCTCTGAACCTCCATATACGGTTTTCTTTCCTGACAAGGTGGTGCTGCATCACCACCCCTCGTTCATGCCCAAGGTCGCCACCCCCTTCCACATGAACCAAGAAATCTGCCTGCCGGTCTTCTATCCAGACCCTCAGGTGACAGAAAACCAGAGACGGTGGCACACCCTGGATGTGAGGAGAGCATTCCTAACCTACATTGAGCGCACCTGATCCTTCTGCAAGACCCCCCCCAACTGTTTGTGGTGGTCGCGGAACACATGAGAGGTTCTCCAGTACCCTCCCAATGCATCTCCAAATGGTTTGTGAACTGCATTAAAGACTGCTACGGAAGGTCAAACACACCTCTCCCAGAGACTGTGAGAGCCCACTCTACCAGAGCTCAGGCATCTTCCACAGCCTTCCTTGCTAAGGTCCCGATCCAAGAGATCTGCAGGGCTGCTACGTGGTTGTCGGTACATACCTTCACGACGCACTATACCATTGCCCAACAGGCAAGAAATGATGCCGCTATGGGCAGAGCTGTACTCAGTGTGCGTAGACTGTAACTCCTCCCACCATCCTTGGGTGCGGCTAGCAGTCACCTGTAACTGAATGATGTGAGCAGCGCTTGAAGGAGAACGGTTGGTTACTCACCAGTAACCGTCCTTCTTCGAGATGGGCTGCTCTCATAGTTCAGGTCCCTCCCACTGTCCGCACTAATGGAGCTGGCAAAGGCATATGGGACTGGGAGGGTCAGGGTCACGGGCACCTGTATAGCCGCGGCCACAGTATGTAGGGGGCATTGGCCGTGTGCCCTGACCTGACAGGCTAATACTAAAGACTTTCCAAGCTACTGTGTGCTGCAGCATGTAGACACCTGTAACTGAATGTATGTGAGCAGCCCATCTTGAAGACGGGTGGTCATGGTGAGTAACCAACCGTTCAGCTGCAACTTTGTTTCCAAGCCCCTGTGCTAAAGGGCAACCATTCATGGAAACACGTCCCTGCATTCCTGGGCCCTGGGCATCATGGGCTCTCAGGTCCCTTTGTTATGTTAACTGGCGACAGGCTCGGCCTCGAAGTTGGGGTTGGACTTTTCTTAATTGGCTGCAGGAGAGGGGGATTGGGACATGGGGGAACGGAGCCATTTGGTCTCTGAAATTAGCTTGTTGCCCAGTCATGTAGACAGCCTGACGTTCCTGCCTTCTGTTTTCTTTCGTCTTAGTAGGGGCCTGAGCTGGAGGGAAGCAGGAGTTTACAGCCATGTCATAGTGATGCTGTTCTTTGTGTCAGTACACAGAACATAGGGAGTTTTCTGTGCACGTGGCGGCATGTTATTGATTTGTTTTGTTTTTAACAGCCTTGAAGGAAATCCATTACTTCAAATTGAAGTGGAGCCAACATCCGAGGTAAGATGTGCAATGATATCGCAGGCTTTTTATTGCCTTTGTAGAATGGAAAAGAAAACTTTATGACCTGAACTTTGTTCAAACAAGCCCCTGTCACGGCCTAATGCTTTGGCATCTCACCCCTTTTATGATCTAGATCTCTTCTCGGAGACAGTTATATGGAGCTGGCTGGCCTCCACATTATGCTTAATGGACCGTTATGTTCTATACATCACAGACAGCATTGCACAGAAGCTGGCATAAAATTTGCATCTCCACTGTGAACTGGCCTGTAATTGAATTAATGGATGGATCTGATTCTACACCCACTTATGCTGTCTTTTATGGAATCACAACTCTTAAACAGCAGTGGGAGCAAATGGAGAATCAGGTTGGAGGCCGTATTGCTGCCCAGCTGTCCCCAGTCGCTCAGCGGGAGGCAGGGCATAAAGTGGTGGGGGTGGGGGTCAATGCAGACTTCTAAGCTTTTGCTAACAAGCTAAAAGAGGATGGTGGGTCTTTGCTCATACCAAGTGCAGAACATAGCATAACAGATACTTTGGAGAAAGCATCCTAAGCCTCTCAGTGATTTAGGAGCACAGATTTACACTGCCATGTGTGCTCCTAAGTCACTTATGAAAATCCCATCCTGAAAGCCAAAGGACCTTATTCTCAACTCAGTTACATGGGTTTTTTGCTGGCGTCATTCTGTTTAATTCTGTGGTGCTATCTTCATGCAAGAGACCAGAGGACCAGACCCTAAATGTGTAGCAGTGAAGGCAGAAATTAGTAAAATAACATAGATAGATACACTCTGGCCTTAATCTACCTAGCTTCTCCTGGTAATTTGGAGATCCTTGAGTTTGTCTGTCCTTATATACCCCTGCACATCACCACATTGCGTGAGTGCCTTCCTCATAAAAACAACTGCAGCAGCGAAGTCCCTGATGGGCATCATGTCTACCTGTCCCCTGCATCCATCCATCCATCCATCCTGATAATGTGTATCTGCCAGAGCACATTGAATGAACTGATTTGAATTAACTAAAAATGAACAATGGCAAAATTCATCTGTGAATAATATTTGGTTATTTCAAGGATCTGTCTAGCCTAATAACATGTCTTCTTAATTTTCTGCCCACCATTCATCCAAGGGTGTTTTTTTAAATTGTCAAAATTTTGCTCTTGCTTACACTGTTGCAGCCTGCTCAAGGCAGTTGACACCCCTATAAATAAGAACAGAATTTTGTCCAATAATGTATTTCTGTTTCTGTGTGGGAATACATGGATTTTGTGTAGGGGGTGGGTGTAGTCTCTCAATCATGCACACAATTCACTAAGACACATCCACATTATTAAAAAAAAACAAACTTGGGCTTGTTCTGAGAGTTCAAATCTGTTCCATTCTGAGTCCTGTGGTAATAGTGAACAATCTTAGCAAGATGAGCCCAAGCTTTGGAGGATGCCATGGTGGTGTCAGAAAAACCATCTGAGAAAATACACTCTTGTGTTTCAACCTCTTGCTTTGAGCAGTCGGTTTGCAAGTTTCCATGGCAACTGACTGCAAACAAATGCTTCATTTGCCCCTTCCCGTGCTGCAACGTACAGAGTAGCTCTTGCAGTTGCTAGCTAACTTTCTAGTGCTCACCAAGTGCACCACTGGGTGGTTTTCATGCTATCCACCTTTCCTGGGCTCTGCATTTGTTCCCTTTTCACTCTAACTCCCAAGCTCCTCACTCCTGGCCTCACTCATAAACAGCCTCCAAGAAGTTCTACTTGCAAAACTAGCTAATCCCCTTCTCTGCAGAGACTTGGCACCTCCTCTCCTAACTCCCCTGCCATCTGGCTAATGGAGCACATTGACGGTGTGATGTCTTTCACAGCCTCCATCTGCCACCAAAGCATAGGAGGAGGAGGAATGGGAAGGTGGGTGGGGGGAAAGGTGGGGATATGGCATTCGCAGGATGTGGGTTTGACCACGCCTGGGTTCTTAGAAATGTGCGCTGGCCAAAAGCAGCACTGGCAGCTGCTCCACCTAGTTTTGGGGTGTGTTTCGTGCACAAGCACTGGACGTGCACATTTCCTTCTTCCTTCTGCTGCCTCTATGCACAGAGGGAGGCTGGGTAAATGGTAGTGGCTGTTCCCTGCTCAGGCAAGCCACCTAAACTTCTCTCCTTACAGAATGAGGAGGGGAATGATGAGGCTGAAGAGTCTGAGGACGACTTTGAGGAGATGAACCTCTCCCTCCTCTCCGCTCGCAACTTCCCACGCAAGGCCAGCCAGACCAGCATCTTCCTCCAGGAGTGGGACATCCCCTTTGAGCAGTTGGAGATCGGAGAACTCATTGGCAAAGGGCGCTTTGGCCAGGTTTTCCATGGGCGCTGGCATGGTGAGGTGGCCATACGCCTCATCGACATCGAGAGGGACAACGAAGACCAGCTGAAGGCCTTCAAGCGGGAAGTGATGGCTTACAGGCAGACGCGGCACGAGAATGTGGTACTCTTCATGGGGGCCTGTATGAGCCCTCCCCACCTCGCCATCATCACTAGGTAAGTCATGGCTCTGTGCCGCTGCTAAGCCAATCAGTAACGGACCATGTGAGCTAGTGGTGCAGGAAGTAGGGGTGTGGGTGGTGCCACAAGTCCCAGGGTTTGCAGTTTGCAGTGACTGTTAGCATCCCCACTACACAGAGTTCCAGCACCCCTGTGCAGGGAAGGCTGGCAAAGCTATTTGTGGCATGGGTGACTATCCAGAGAGCCTGGGTGGGATATGTTTAGTCTACAATATGGTGTGTTGCCTTCTGATGCTTTGGTGTGCCATAGAGAGGCTGGTGTTTTCGGTGTCTGTAGATGCAACTGATAGAAACTGCCAGGTCTGAGACCAGAGATCATTACCGCATCTGGAGGCTGTAGCATCTGCTGGGAGATATATCTCCGTTTTTCCAGAAGCACAGATACAGGGATCAGTCCTGTCTTCATTGCACTTGGTGGCTAAACTCTGACTTATGTAACAAAGCAAGGCTTCGGTTGTTGGCATGTTACAGCTGTCTGTGTGTCGCTCTAGAGGCAGTCCCTGTGTAATTAACCTCCGGGGGATGACTTACATGCTCAGTAGAACAAGTGGGACCAGAAGTTAGCACCTTCTAAAGGCTTCTGAATTTGGTTGTGAGCGGTTAGAATGGGGAGAGATGTAGCATGCTTTGTGTGTGAGCGTGTGACGGGGAGTGCCAACAACCATCTGTAAATAAGGAAAGTGTATTTAATGGCGTTGCTCCATTATCCACTTTTGCGTAAGGTCACAGGCCAAGTGATGAGGGAGAGTGTTTAACAGCAGCTTTTAACATGTGGTTCATGTTCCTGGGCTGTGTTCTTTGTGCTGGGCCTGAGGAAGGTATGACAGGGCCATGAGTAATTATAATGAAAGTTAGCAAATGCAGTATAGCTGCGTTGCCCTGTAATGCTGTGCTAGCTGCCACAATAAGGGTCTGGCTTAGAAACAGGTAAAATAATCGCCCTATACTATTTAACTAGCGGTTATCTGTTCTGTGGTTGAGTTATCACAAGGGTGGGCAGTTATGCAATTATTAATACCAGTACTGGAACAATTTCTTCATCCTAACAGAAGGGCAAATGGTAGCCAGCCTCTGTGCGATGACTGATAAGACAATTATATCCAGCACTTTCCATGTTCAAGGCATCTGCAAGGTTGGCCTCCAGAAGAGCCATGCTGAAATAATTCAAACAGGGCAGACTGCAAAGAGTGGGGCAGGCAAGGTCCTAAATGCTGATTTCTTCCTTAAGATATACTAAGCCAGTAACTTCTGATGACCTCACAGATCATTCAGTAGACAAAATCACAGTTTCCTTAAAACCATCCGGATCATTGGCTAGCACCCAGACAGCCAAGTGAAATATGATGGCAGTGACTGGAAATCTTTATCCATCATATGTAACAAAAAGTTCTACCAATCCCAAAGGATCAGACGCATTACCAAACAGGTCAATGAATTATTCTGCTCTTTCCCAAATACAGGCTTAAAGCCAGTGCTGATTAACTAAACTAATATTTACTTAGAAAAAGGAGAATGATTAATGGTTAAAATGCCTGTATACATACACAGATGAAAATAAAGTTCTTCAGAGTAGAGAAGGTGACTGAGATGCAAAGTCTCTGAAAACAAACAATGAGTCCTGTGGCCTTAAAGACTTATTTATTGCATTAGCTTTTGTGGGAGAAAATCCCACTTCATCGGACACTTTGAAGATGGGGAACTTACAACAGCTTGGGGATATCAGTCCTTGACAGGAAATTTGTGAAGCTTCCCAATGTCAATGCCTAACCTGGGGTTTTGAAATTCTGCCAAGGCTGGAGATTTAGCTTCACCCTGCAAATGACTGAAGGTCATCAGTCCTTCTTCATTAGAAATCCAGTCCAGAGAAATGAAGATGAAACAGTTCATATGCAGAGTTCATTCAGATTCCCCAAGAGAATCATCAGGGTGGTTCCAGGAGGGTCCTGGATCCCAGTCTTTCGATCCAAACTTCCTCTGACAAGCTGGGACAGATTGAGATAAAAAGGAGTTGTCCACTAGTGTCTTTGATAAGTTGGTGCAGGCTGACCGACAGCTTATTGCCGGCAGGTATCTCCTGCTGTCACAATTAATAGGTGATTACTTGTGGCTCTGAAATTTTACCTCCTATGTCATGAGTATACTGGTAACTAGTTATGTGAGCACAAGATAATTGGCCGGTTACAACCATTTACAGGTTTTTATTACTTGAAACTTCAAAGGGAAATAAAAACAAATGGAATTGTTATGTTTGAGTTCCATCTAAAGTCTAGTATGTTCCTTTTGAATTCTTTTCAATAAAACAGCTCTAAACGGGAAAGCAGTTCATATACATTGCTAGCCTCTAACAAATGTAAACATCATCGAATAACTACCAGCTATCCACTAGCATATTAAAGGTCTAGTCTACTTGTAAGGAAAGACCCTTGCTAGTTTCGATTTTTTCTGTGATATGTCTCTAAAGATCGGATTTGGGCCATACATTTGCAGAGTTGCTTAGTTTTTTTTCCCTGGCCTAGCATCACAGCTCCATACAGATATTAAATAATGAATCCTCATGACCTCCTCGCAAAATAAGTCTGTATACATGTAGCAGCTGGGAGAACTGAGGCACAGAAGCAAAATAATGCACACGAGGTCTCACGGCAAGTCAGTAGCAGAGTCAGGATAGACCGCAGGACTGCCTGACACCCAACCCAGTGTGTAGGTCTCCAGACCACACTGTCCACTGTTGCAGAAAAAAGGAGAACACAAGATTGGACACACCTGTTATAGGCATGTGCTAGAAGGGATTCTGGCTCTGAAAATCTGATCCACATTATCCACTTTCGCTTAACCCTTACTTAAGGGTCGTCTAATCTCACGATACAACAAGATTAAAGTATTTATTTTCTTATTGGACAGTGTCTGTCATGTGATGAGCTTCACAATGCTGCTCTGTTAACAACCAATGCTCTGAGCTTCAACATCCAATCTCTCCCCAGGTTAAATTATCATTGAAAAGTTTCTGCAAGGTGAGACTAAATCTCCAGCCTTCTCTTGGCAGAATTTCAAAACCCCAGGTTAGACATTGACATCACGAAGCTTCACAAGGCCATTAGCAGTGAAATATTTTATCATTCTTTTTTTGATCTCCCTTAAATTGTCCATTCCCAGAGGGACTGATTCCTGTTGAGCTGAATAAGCAGGCCCCGGGGAGATTGAGTGGGGAGAAGGGGTTCTTGCTGGCTCACTTGGTGTACCACATGTCATGTAATGCCAGGAGAGGAAGACACAGGGCTGCGTGTATCAGTGCTATTGTGCTTTTTCTCTGTTTAATTAATTTGTTGTTTGCCTCGACATTCTATCTTTCTAAGATGTGGTTTTCAGGGGCTTGGGTATTTCCCAGGGAAGAGAAAGAGAGGAAATCTTCAGGGCAATCCACAGAGCAGGAGATGTACAATGAAAGCAAGATGCAAAAGAGAAATAAAACTGAGAGTGACTGGTGGGTGTAATTTCTAAGCCATGAGACTTCAGACACCTTTTCCGTGGGCCACTGCACATTAAACAACATAGTGTGTTTCCATTTGACCCTAGAGAGGCCACCAGTTCTGGATGCTAACGAGGAGACTCAGTCAGCTGGAGGGCCTTTGTGGTACTCATTGATAGCTCCCCAAAGCCCAACACCTCTGAAGGGCAGGCTCTTTTCAACCCTTGCATCTCGTGCTGAGCCAGGCCAAGCTATGCAGCACTTATGGCCCATTGAGCTGCCACAAAACAAGGCTGATGGAGGACAGAAGCAGTGCCTGGTCTTTCGATGAGCCCAGTGCACTGGAGGTTCTTTTACCTGCTGTGTAGCACTCAGATGGAAGTCAGAGGGGCAGCTCAGATGAGTACGAGCTGCTGTTCAAGGTACAGAAGGGTTTTAGACATAGAAGAAGCACCAGAACTGGCCAAGTTGGCTCAAATGACATCTAATTTAGTTTGGGGTCTTTGTGTTGTTCCCTAGTGACTTGTGAAAAAAGCAAGGTTGGGTTTTGTCCGCAGATGGTATAAAAATCTTCTTTGAGTTACAAAAAGTAAATGTGTTTTGTAGATGTCAGCTCTCTGGGCTGTTAGTGGGTACTGAGTCAAAAAATTAAACTCTATGTGGATCCATTTGTGTAGTGTCCAAAGCCATGCTGGTGCGTTATATCATATGCAGCTGGCTGGCATACATGGCCTCTGTGTGTGTTGTCCCTTTGCTATAAATACTATTTATGAAGCCCTTTGGAAGCATATTTGCACAGAATTTAAACTTCATTTAATATTGGGGCTCAAGTAATATTTTTATAGCTATAAAATGTTTTCTGTTCTAATGCCTTTTTATATAATTCCACAAGGTGCCATTTTTGACAGCTTGACAAAATAAATATCTACACTGTGGGAGCTTGATGCATTAATATGGGGTCTGGAGAGCTTTCTGATCTGCTTTTTTCCATATGTTTCTAGCACTTTGTAAGGTCAGAGTACAGCTTTATTGGATTGCCCTAAATATAACTCATGTCCCTCATGTCTGTGAGTGCTGAATGCTTCTGGCTTGCAATCTGGAACTGACTTTACTCTGTGTGCATTGGAGGCTGAATTGTTTTAAATCACAACTGGAACCATTTTTTGTTTTCTGTTGCTTTTAACAGTGCTGGATGGTAAAGCTCTCCAGAATCCATGCTCTCTAAATATCCTCTATTATAATTCCCCTGACTAATCTGTCACAGAAAAATTTGGGAAGGTATGGGTGGGTGAGGAGACACACAGATGAATCCCTGTGAATTTTCATTAAAATCCTAGATTTTAATTGTATTAGTAACAAGTCCATTGCTTCCAGACTTCTTTGTTCTCTTACCCACCCCTCTCCAAGGACACAATTAGATGGGAAAGAATGGGGACCCTGGGTGTGGAATCAGTGGCCTCACGTGATGTCTCTGACTCCTGGTTTGTGTTTAGTGGAGCTGAATGGAGTAAGGTCCTTGAGGACCATTTAAGGGGAAAATGGGAAGAAGTAGCATTTGAGACACCCCCTGACAAACTAACTGCCCTAATGACATTCTCCTCTTTTATGCTGTGGTCATGCTTTATAAAAACTCTCCTGGATGAATCCCAGATCCTATGCCTCTATCCTCCCATACATGGAGTCTGGCTTTTGGGACAGCTAGAAAAGTCCAAGTGATGTGGTGTGTGTCTTTAGCTGAGTGACAGTCTTCATTTTTCAGATCAGTGGTGATTCTCCATTAACCACTTCCTAGACAGGTACATGTACTAGCTGTACTGTACAGGGAACATTAATATTTACCCATGGTCTGCCTGGTGGCAGCTGTCTAGACAACCACTTGTTCCATGCACACCATGTAACTGTGAGCACATGTTCTCTGAACTACCTAACCACAGGGGCTCAACCTCTGAGGTGGATATTGAGCCAACCACCCCCTACGAGTTAAAAGATGACTGCTTTTGCCACAGCCCATGTTGCCGTTGGGGTGGTCTCTGGTACACCAATTAGTTAGCAGGCCCGGAGGTTCTTTTATTGGTTTTATTGTGCTTTCTCTGTAAGGCTTCTACTTATGAAGCAAATGTGCTTACTTAGAAAGAGCTGTGTGGTGACTTCTAACTGTGGGTGAATGCACTGTTGTTAGACTGTGAAGAGAAAGCAGACAGCTCTGCTTAGGCAGTCTGTCCTTTGCTGGGAATAACACAGCAAGGCCAGGGAATTGTGCACCCTGGTCAGGTGGGAGAGGGGTGCAGGTCTGCATGTGACAGAGGCGAGGAATGGCTGGGGAGCCAGCAGCCTGTGAGAGGGTGTGCTGTACTTGCTGGACCACTGAAGGCAATGGGAAGAGGGCTTCAGTGGGAAAAGGGCTCATGCTCTCTCCCTCCCCCCATCCCCATCCCTGCAGCTAAGAAGCAGACGAGGGGCTTGTTGAGGAAGGAATCTGAAAGAAGAAGGGCAGTCACAGTGTTTGGGAGACAGTGGCATAGAGCTGGCTGCCATCCACAAGCTCCTTACACTTCAGCCTTGCTGTCTGACTGCTGCTCCCAAGGACTTCATGCAGATGTTGGAGAGAGTAGAGACAAGGGACCTTGCATGGAAAGGGCCTGGAAGAAGACGAGCAATTGCCCATGATAGTTTTGGGGTGTCAGCCTGAGTGGAAAGACCTGTGCTCACTCTGCCTGCCGTGTGGGTCTGGACAGGAGCTTTAGAGGTGTGTGGGGTCAGATGTTGCAGAGAGACCTGGTGGGATTGGTCAGTAGGCTGGGGAATCATCCCTGAGGGGTCAGGGCTATTCAGTCTCATTCCCTGGCCTGGAGTCACACTGGACAAGGATACAGGATGCTTGAGAGCTGTGACATTTTGACAATTTATAACGCATGTCTCAGCCAGCTTTGCCAGGAGTCTCCTGCCTCAAGGGATGCACTGCAGGGGTGGGGGTCTGACTGCTCCGCAAGGGCCAGTATCTAGATGCATTGTGGGAGTAGGAGCCTGGGTTCATTGTGGGGGTAGGAGCGTGCTTGTGTTGCCTTCATGAGTTTAGACTTTGTCCCCAAAAAAGGACACAAGCGTCAATGGGAAAAGGGCTTCATCTGATGAAGTCACTGATCTACACAGAGCCATTGGTTTTAGTCCTGGGCTCATTAATAGAATCAGGTGGCTGTTGTGTCACCTGAATCTGCCTTTTGCTGGTCCTGTTTGGGCAAGGTGTAGAAGAAAATGTCCTTAGCAGCAGGTTACCACTTGTGAGCTCTGTGCAGGATACTTACCCTTCTTAGGCAAAGAGACAATTATATTCCTTATTTAACAGGCTTTGCTAGAAGCAAATAAAGTTCTTCCTGCAGCTGTCAGGGAGCAGCGGGCGGTGCAGTCAGGAAGGGACTGAGGCATATCGCTTGGCTCAGAGAATGGTAGCTTGATGGTTCTACTTGCCACTTGGGGCTCATTAAAGATAAAATCAGTTGAAAACTTTGAATTTCCTACCCTGGTCCCTACAGCTGAGCAGCCTGGTGATGACCAGTGAGCTAACATTTGCAGTGAGCTGCCAAATGTCAGGAGTAAGCTGCCATCCCACCTGGTGATGGGACTTCAGCAGGCATCCTTCAACTGCGCTTTGTCCTAGTGCCGTCACTCTGAGACAGAGCAACTCTGTTGGAGCAGCTTCGGAGGACTGCTGCTTGCTGTTCAAAGAAGCCTGCTTTCTCCCTGATCACATAGTGTTTTCCACCCAGAAAGGCAACGTTTCACTACATTTGAACAAAAAATTCTTTAAGCTCTTCAAGAAATCTCTGTTTTCTGGCCCCCTGTGTTCTGACCTGGTGTTCAGACCACTCAGCTGCCTGGGAAGGACCTTCAGCGCAGCAAAGAAATCTGTGATGACGGCACTTGTGTGTCAGTGTTCGAGAATGTCTCAGTTCTGTACTTTAGTTTCTAGACTACCCTACTCCTCTGCATGTTTCCTGAAATGTCTCTGAATATCACCTGTCTAACAAGGCAACCCTATTACCCATGTAGGAAAGGCATATGTGTGGTTGTTTCAGGGCTGTTGTAGGCACCGGCATTTTGATTTGACACCTCTCAGAAACAGTGTGGTGGTAATTCCTAGGAGAGTGTCCCTCAACACTGCTAATAGATTTTTCCTGGGGTAACAAAGAGTGTGGACAGTTAACATTCATCTTGGTTTGACATTAGCAAGAATGAGTGGGAGTCGTAGTGTCCTGAGCTCTGCATCATCGACAGTGTGAAACCATGAAAGAGAAGTAGCACTAAACCCCCAGCCCTGTGGAACTAAAAGATTTTTTTTTTTAATGAGTATCCTGCATGTGAAAAATTCCAACCTCCTTCTGCAGGCTTTGAAAGAGAGAGCCTGCACCATGGGATCCTGAACATAACCATACCACAAATACACACAGACAATGTTTCCTCTCATTTTTCATAGGTTGCGTGCACAAAAAATTTCTTTGTGTGCACTAATAGCACTGTTGAATTTTTTGCGAACTCTTTATTTTGTTGTGTGCATGGGTTTCACAACCTGTGTGCGTGCACACATGCACACAGCTTAGAGGGAACAGTGCACACAGAGTATCTGCTAGGAAGGGCTGTCTAGCAGTGAGAGCTGGGTGGGGGATGGGAAAGAGGTGCTGATGATTGGGGGCCTATTGAATTCTGCCACCTACATTTCATCAATGACCTCAGGCAAGTAGCTTCACTTCTCCCTGAAAGAGGAGAAGTTGCAGGAATTAGAGAGCTGTACAACAGAGTGCTAGGTTAACCTTGTCAAAAAAAGGAGATGTGAATATTTAGTGCTTCCTTTTCATTCTGTGTCTCCTTAGTGCGCACTGAAGCCTTTTAGAGAGACTAATGATATCCACAGTTTTGAAATCTGCTTGCGGGAGGGAACAAGCCTTTAAGCAGGCAATCTTAAATGTCAGACAGATGAGATTTGGGCCAAAGTTTTCTGAACACTTCTAACTCCCATTGACAGCTGTGGGAGCTGCACAGGTTTTGCGTGGCTGAAAACAAGCCCACTTTTATTTAGGAGCACCCAGCTTTGAAACTTCTGACTCTAGGCTCTTATGGTAAGCTTCTGCTTTTTCTGATACCAGTCTACATCCAGAGCTGCTCCAGATGGACAGCGGATTGCAGAATGGACTGTGGCTCTTGTTTCGGTCAAAGACTGCATGGTGCGAGGAATTAAAGAGCGGAGTGTCCAGATTTAGAGTCCAGTAGCACCCAGAATGTGCTAGGAAGCCCCACAAGGGCACTGAAAAGCAAGAACAAGTGAACTTAAATATACTGAAATGATATTAGAAGCAGTTGCAGATGGTGCAATTCGCCAGGCCCATGACACTTACAGGAAGTAGATGATGACGGTGGCTGTGGCTGTTATTCTGTTTATGTGGGACAGAGAGGTGAAGCAGGTTGCCCAAAGGCAGTGCACGAGAGGCATAGCTGGGAAATGGAATCCCAGCACCCAGCCTTGTGCTTTGATTATGCATCTTCCATTTTACTGGGGCTGGGATTTTCAAAGATGTTTAAGGGAATTGGATTCCCAAATCCCACTGGATTTGAGCACTGTGAGTCATCTCATTATCTCCTGCCTCCAATGTGAGGAAATCTTTTTTTGGGGTAGCTGGATGTCCAATCCCTACCACCAGTAGCCTTTCAGCAACTCAGCACTCTCCTCTGGGCTCTTTCCTACCTAGCTTCATTTTACAGAATAATAATAGGGGCAACTCACTCCCCAAAGGGCTTTAAAGGTTTTTCCTATGATATTGAGCCCAGAACCCCCTGACTTTGGCTACCCACAGAAATTCCAGTCCTTCTATCGCCAAAGGTGCAGTGTATCTTATTCACCTAGGTTTTGCCTTAAATGGAGCAGATTCTCAAAGAATCCATCCTCACACACTTAGAGGAAAATAAAGTGATCAGGAACAGTCAGCATGGATTTACCAAGGGTAAATCATCCCTGACCAATCTCATTTCCTTCTATGAGCAGATGACTGGTTTTCTGGATGCGGGAAGCACCGTTGATGTGCTATACCTTGATTTTAGCAAGGCTTTTGATGCAGTTTCCCACAGCATTCTCATTGGCAAATTAAGGAATTATGGTTTGGATAGGTGGACTATAAGGTGGATAGAGAACTGGCTAGATCAACGGTTTCAGTGTGTAGGAATCAATGGTTCCATGTCTAGCTGGCAACCGGTCACGAGTGGTGTGCCCCAGGGGTCAGTCCTGGGGCCGGTTCTGTTCAACATTTTCATCAATGATCTGGATGATGGAATAGACTGCATTCTCAGTAAGTTTGCGGATGACACCAAGCTGGGAGGACCAGTAGACACGTTGGAGGGCAAGGACAGGATTCAGGGAGACCTAGATAAATTGGAACAGTGGGCCAATAGAAACCTTATGAGATTCAATAAGGACAAGTGTAAAATCCTGCATTTGGGACCAAAAAACCCCTATGCACTGCTACAGGCTGGGAAACATTCAGCTAAGTAGGAGCAGTGTAGAAAAGGACCTGGGGGTCATGGTGGATGGGAAGCTGGATATGAGTCAGCAGTGTGCTCTTGCTGCCAAAAAGGCCAATGGCATACTGGGCTGCATCAAAAGAAGTATTAGCAGCAAATCAAGAGATGTGATCATTCCCCTCTATTCTGCACTGGTGAGGCCACATCTAGAATACTGTGTTCAGTTTTGGGCTCCCCACTACAAAAAGGACAGGGACATGCTAGAGAGAGTTCAGAGGAGGGCAACCAAAATGATTAAAGGGCTGGAGCACAAGCCCTATGAGGAAAGACTGGAAGCATTAGGCTTATTTAGTCTGCAGAAGAGAAGATTGAGGGGGGATTTGATAGCAACCTTCAACTACTTGAAGGGATGCTCTAAGGAAGATGGAGCTCGACTGTTCTCGGTAGTAACGGAGGACAGAACGAGGAGCAATGCTCTCAAGTTGCGGTTAGGGAGGTCGAGGCTGGATATTAGGAAAAACTTTTTTACCAGGAGAGTGGTGAAGTCTTGGAATGAGCTGCCGAGGGACGTGGTGGAGTCTCCATCTTTAGAGGTGTTTAAGGCCCGGCTGGACAAAACCCTGACTGGGATGGTTTAAGTGGGAGTGGTCCTGCCTCTGGCAGGGGGTTGGACTAGATGACCTATGAGGTCCCTTCCAACCCTAGGATTCTATGATTCTATGATTCTATAAATCACACACAGCACTCGTCAGCACTTATCATAAAACACAAGAAGGTTGATTTAAAAAAGAAGAGTGATTCTGCTAGAAACGAGAAGGTCCTGGGAACGTATGGTTACTATACAAACCAAGTTCCAACCTTAAGCAGATACTTACCAGCTACTACAGACCTAACAACAGAAGCAAACACATTTCCCTGCAACACACCACGCTACCAACGTATCTGCTCAAAAGACACTAATACAGGACCTAATAAAACCAGCTACTCCATCAAGGGCTCATTCACCTGCTCATCCACGAATGTGATTTATGCCAACATGTGCAGAAATGCCCCTCTGCCTTATATATTGGACAAACAGGACAGTCACTGCTGCGCAAAAGAATAAATGGGCACAAATCTAACATCAGAAATGACAACATTCTAAAACCAGTGGGTGAACATTTCAGTCTTCTTCTTCAAGCACTGCTCACATCCATTCCCATGTAGGTGTCTTTGTGCCACAGTGCACGGTTGCCCAGAAGCTTTTTGCCCTAGCCTGTCCCCATAGAGTCAGTGGCCAACCCCTTCTCTGACCTGGCCCTGACCCTACCCTCCTTCAGTTCCTTCTTTCTGCCAGTTGAGACAGTCCTGGAACTGCCTGCTTTTGCAGGTTTGCAAGCACCTGTCCATTTCTTCGTCTGCTACTTATTTACTTCATTTTTCCAACTCTTGAATCACTTTTGTATTTATACATCCTCCCAGCTCGGACTGCAGTGGAGAACCTGTCTCTCCCTCACATCCCAGAGGTAACACATGGCATGGTGCGGACTCAGACATGCCTGGCTTCAAGTCCTGTACCACATGTGGAAAAGTTTTCTTGATCACTGACCCCCACGAGAAATGCTTGTAATGCCACAGGGAAGGCCATCAGATGAATGAGTGTGAAATTTACCAGCTGTTCAGGCTGAGGACGCAGAAGGAATGAGATCACCTGTGCATGCTCCATGGCACTTGAAGAGACTCTGTGCTTGGCCTCGGTGCTGAGGGAACAGCCAGCTCCAGCACAGACAGCGCAGTCCACACTGGCTCCACCTCAGCACTGGTCCCCATCCGGGAAACTGAAAAAAAAGGCATATGAGGTGGGAACCTGTACCAAAGGCATGCCCACAAAAGGACAAGTCACAGCACCAACACAGGTCAGGATTCCTGCCACAGGCATGAGGGGACCCTCAAACTTCAACACAGGGACTGCAAACACTAGTGGCTCCCTATGTGCCTGAGGCCTTTGAGGCACCCAGGGTACTACTCCAGTTGCCAATCCCCACCCCACCCAGGCAGATGCGTTGTGGGGGAAACAGGCACTGTCTTCAAGGACTTGGCCCAGGCCATAGGTCAAACCTGGCTCTTCAACACAATAGGAACCTGTGCAGGACTGGGGCCAGCGGTGTGGTAATTCATCCCAGAACTGGGCCTCGACACCCCATTCCCTGCGACTCCCCACTGGGGAAGCTGTCACAGCTTTCCTTTGCCACAGGTGCCATCATCTCAGTTAAACTGATCAGGGCAAGTACCCCATTGGGCTCAGGGTCTGAGAGGGGGGATGATGGGGCCTTTCTGCAGTTCTTGCTGGAGGCCTCATCCCAGGAAAACTCACTGGCACCCTTGAAGAAATCATGCTGCACCAAATCATGATCTTGCTTGTAGGAGACTCTGACACTTGATTCCTCAATGGGACTTAAACCTGGTCCTAGAGGGGCTCACAAAACCCTCCCTATGAGCCCACAGACTCACGCACCCTATTGGTCCTATCACAGAAGGTGACATTTCTGGTGGCCATCATGTTGCCAAGGATAGTGTTTGAATTAAGGGCTGTCTCATCAGAGCCCCCATATATAGTGTTCCATGCCGACAAAGTGCAGCTCCAACCTCCCCTGGCCTTCTTACCCAAGGTGTTGTCACCCTTCCACATAAGTCAGGGTATCTGTCTCCTGGTGTTTTTCCCAGACCTGCAGGTTATGGAAAACCAGAGAAGATGACACACTCTCAACATCAGAAGGGATTTGCTGCATACATTGAACAAACTAGACCCTTCCACAAGGCGACCCAGCTTGTCATAGTGATTGCCGAATGCATGAAGGGCCAAGCAGTAACGTCCCAATGCATCTCGTCATGGATAACTGCTTCAAAGACTGTTACCACAGAACTAACACTCCCCCTTCCAGGGAAAATCAAGACCCATTTGACTAGGGTGCTAATGTCCTCCATGGCCTTCCTCACACAGGTCCTGATTCAGGAGATATGCAGAGCGGCAATCTGGTCCTCTGTGTATACTTTCACATCCCATTATACAATTGTCCAGCAAGCAAGAGATGATGCTACCCTGGGCAGATCTGTTCTATTAGAGGGAAATCTTAACTCCGCCCACCATCCCAAGCATGGCTTGTAAGTCACCAACATGGGAATGGATGCGAGCAACACTCGAAGAGGAATGGAAGGTTACTTACCAGTAAGTGTCCTTCTTCGAGATGGGTGGCTCATACCCTCCTTCCGTCCCTGATTTTTAGAGTTAGCAGGAAGAAGGGACTGAAGGGGAGGGTAGGGTCAGGGCCACCTATATGGCACACAGGTGCTCAGGTCAGAGGAGGTGTTGGCCACTGAACCTACAGGACAGGCCAGGCAAAAAGCTTCCAGGCAACCATGCCTTGTGGCACGTAGATACGTATATGGGAATGGATGTGAGCAGCCCATGTTGAAGAAGGATGCTTACAGGTTAGTCACCTTCCATTCCTGATCACTCCATTAACGATTTGCTAATCATGGTGCTCAGACAGATGAATACCAGATCAAGGCTTCAAGGAGAAGCTACTGAGATTGAATTTATTTGCAAATTTGATTGCATTGCTTCAGGACTTAAAAGGGACATTGGCTTTTTCTCTCATTACAACAGGTGATTTGACCTCATCTTGCTCTGTGTGCTGTTCCCCAGTGTTTGAAGCTTTACAACTTTTTGATTTGCTGTTACAGTGTGACCTGTTCTCATGACTTACACTTCCCTGCATTTTTTTCCTCCCATTCTGTAAGTTCCCCCATCTTCAAAGCATCTGATGAAATAGGATTTTCTCCCATGAAAGCTTGTGTGATAAACAAATTTGTTAGTCTTTAAGTGCCACAGGACTCCTTGTTTGTAATACAAAACAAAACCATTGATCAACAAATCTGGGACTATACTTATTAATAGTTGTCTTTCTTATCCAATAAATTAGGCACCACCACCCATGCCAAAGTTCATCTGTTCCACTGATGACTGGTTTCTCAAAATCCAGGTTCCAAACTTTCAGTAAAGCATTCCTGACACAAAGTGCTTCTTTCTTCTCTGCTTTATACTGAAAGAGCCTATTGTTTCTATTTATAGGTAGGGCAAACACCAATCTTTCAAGCACAGTTTCTTAATTTTTTACCATCAAGCTGTTTGGATTGTTTGTTGCCTCTGATGGTTTCCCATTCAAAAAAGTTGTGCTCAAGCTTAACAGTTGAGTCTTGCATTGCAGCACCATCTTAACAGGATGGTGTAACAAATCCCTCTTGCCTGAATGGGTCACCACTGAGATACATTATCTTTTGGGCTATGTCCACACCTAAGTGATTAAATCAATTTAACTTAAATCAATTTAACCAACTTGTTAAATAGATTTCAGTTAAATTAATTTAACAGGTCCACATAAAAAAACCCCAAATCGAACTAGCATGTCCCAACACAGGACTTGCTAGTTCAATTTGGGAGAGAGGCATGCTGGGAGGTGTGGCAACATGGCCCCCTGGCAAGGCCATGTTGCCACCGAATCCCCTCCCTCACTCTCCCCAGGAGAGCCAGCGGCTAGGGAAAAAAGCCCCCAGAGCAAGGATCGTGGGGCACCCAGCTTCCCCCATCACTTCCCAGGTGGTGAGGTCGGAGATTTGGGGCACCCCGCTTCCCCTTCCACTTCCCAGGTGGCAGAGGCAGGGATCAGGGTGCCTCACTTCCCCTCCTGCTTCCCAGGTGGCAGGGGTGAAGATTGTGGGGCGCCTGCTTCCCTTGCTGCTTCCCAGGTGGCAGGGGCAGGGATCTCAGCGTGCCCGGTTGGGTGCACTCTGATCTCCACCCCTGCCGCCTGGGAAGCAGCAGGGGAAGTGGGGTGCCCTGTGATCCCTGCCCCTGCCGCCTGGGAAGTAGCAGGGGAAGTGAGGCACTGCATGATCTTGACAGTGGGGGAAGCAGGGCGCCCCGCAATCTCTGACCCTGCCGCCCTGCAATCCCTCCCTGGCCAGGGTGCTGACGGGGGTGTGGGGCCTTCCTTCCAGGGTGCCATTCACCCTAGGAGGAAGGTCAAACCTTTGAAACAAAACAGTGCTGTTTCCAAACAACACGTTTAGATGGCATTGTTTCAAAAGGACTGTTTTGAATCAAGGGTCATTTCTCTTTAAAAGTAGGTTTTAGAGGATTCGATCCAACTTGAATCAGAATGATGGAGCTTGTCATTTTGATTCAGAAGAACGTCATGTAGACCAAATCTTTTTAAAATTGAAATAACCAGCGTTATTTTGATTTAAAAGGTATAAGTGGGCATACCCGTATCTCACATGCTATTCTTTATGGATGAATATCCTGTAAGGTTTGTTTGGTGGAATGAGTTTGTTAGGTCCTAGAGGAGATTGTGTGCAAAAAACAGTGGACATTTTGCCGTGGAGTCTGTGTCACAAGGGCCTTTCTCTGTTCAGCTCCTTTAAAAGTCCTGGTCTGAAAGGAGCCACATGCCTGTGTTGCTCAGTACTTTGGTTGCAAGTTGAGCATATGGCCTGCAAATTGCATTTGGAAAGTAACTTCTGAAATGAGAGTTATAATCCAGAGTCCACGAAGCATGATTCCCAAGCTGAATGCACACCACTGTGTGGGGCAGTAAGGCAGGCCCACAGAGGTGTGAATAATCAAGATCACCAAAGGAAGTGCAGTGTTTAAACCTTGAACCTTTTGATGAAGTATTAACCAGAACCATTTTCCTTGGAGGAGGATGGAAGTTGGTTTACCCTGGGTCCCATGCTACCTTTGTCACTAATGATGTCTCTCTTTGTAAAAGATGGCAGTCAGCTCAGAGAATCCCATCATAATTAGGGATCTTATGCTCAGGTACTTCTTTCTGTTTCCCAATTAATTATGGATGCTCCATAGAAATGCCAAGAGACTCAAGGCTCCTTCTCATAGGCAACTTATCAAGTAAACTGCCGAAGATGAAAAGAGTATTTTCTGTGTTTTCCCTCATGGCAAAGCAAGCATGTTTTAATGCCCTGGAAATCATTATGCAGCACTAATTAGTAGTCAAATAGGAAACTAAGTGATGACGAAGACTGCATAAAGTATTTCAGTAGCCTCTCATCTAACTTCCATACACCACATGGCTAGATGGTAACCTGTATAGGTATTAATCTTACTACACACTGTCTTTTGGAGGCCTTTCATCAAGAAGCCAATCACTTGGAGTCAATAAAAAATAAAATAAAATAAAAAATCACATGGCTTTTTCCCCCCCAAGAGTTCTGGGCATTAATCCTTTCCTCCCCAGACTGCTTTAAGGCCCATGTAATATCAATATCAATTGATTGTAATATCAATCAATCAATATTTTAACTTCCAAGGATGAGTAAAAAGTTTGAGCTTTTCCTTTAGCTACGTTCTTCTAAGACTGAAACTTTGGGATTTAAATAGTATTTCTATGCAGATGTGATAGTCATACAGGACACTTGTGTAAAAGTAGTTTAGGAAAAATACTCCCCTCCCCTTTCTTTTAAAGATATAGTAGCAAACCTGGAGAGAGAAAAGGAGTGTCCAACCTTTTAGGATGAGGGGCCATGTTGCAATTCTTTTCTCATTTGGGGGCCGGTGAGCAAAAGTTTTTTACATCCCTGGCCCTGCGGAGCCCACATAAGTGCATGCAGTGGCTCCGTGGGCTGGATAAGAGCCCTTGGCGGGCCAGATTCTGGCCCACGGGCCACCGGTTGGACAAGCCATTATATATTGCAAACCTGGTGCTTAAGAGACTCTGCAACTTCAGGTCTCAGTTTAGCCCTTGGTCCTTGCCAGGTACATTGGGTATCAAGCAATTTAAATGTTGGGCTCTTCAAACAAGACCTTTTATTTAAAAAAAAAGAGAGAAAGAAAAGAACTTCCTTGTTCTGAAAGACATTTAATGGTGCCATTCAGTAATCACACTGTTTAGTGTATTACTGGAAGGTGATGATAGGAGTTTATTGCAGCACTGTTCCCCCAGTAGGAGGGGCCATTGTTTGCTTGGCTGGTGTCTTAAACCCACTAGATAGTTGTGTTTGAGTGGGGCTGCTTCCTGCCTACCTGCTTTGGGAAGCCCCTTGGCGAATCACCATATCGATATGAAATCTTTATGTTAACCATTGCCCCAGCCCACTATTGTTCCCTTCCATGTTTAGTCATTTTTTTAAGGCATAAAGAAAAACAGTGGCATTTAATTAGCAAGCTGATGGTGTGCACAGAGCTGTCAATGTGCAGAGTTCAGATGCACGGGAGGCTTGTAAATCTCTAAGCTAGGTGGAGTCGAAGGGTCAGCCTGCCCCCAGGAAATGCTTGCAAACTAGATGAAGTCTGGAAGCATTTTGAGGCTGAAGGCAGGGGAGGGGGAAGTGACACACTCCCATCATCAGCTCCCCCTGGTCAGGACCCTGAGACTCTCCTTCCTGGCACATCTCTCTTGCCTGCTTCTCAGACTCTTTTCACACCCTCTGTTGTGCTGCTGAGTGTGGGGGCCTGGAGGGGGCAGATCTCCCCCACACTTCCCTCAGTTGGAGCTGTCAGGATGCTCTCTGATCGGCTGAAGAGGTCACCATTGAGTGACATGAAGTGTTCTCTTACCTCAATTGGCAGGGAGCAAAGGCTCCTCAGAGCTCTCCCTTGCATCAGCTTGGAGATGACTGCATGGCAGTGCACAGCATCGCATGGCAACTGTGGACTCTATTAGAGGGGAAGGCACCACTTGCTTCTAGCATGGCCTGCCGTCCTGGCTTCCTATGGGTCTTGCCCAGAAATACGGACCTTGGTGCTTGTAGGTTTCAGTTTTCCCCTCGCCGGCTGGGCTACATAGCAGCCCTCACTCTGTCTGTCCTTCTACCCTTGCAGGAGATCTTTAGAGGGAGCCGGTCCTCTCTTTGGCAGGAGGAATCAGCAGTTAGAGTGGTACACAGACCTGCTAGCTCATTTCGCTCCCACTTAGGGAGCAGCACTAGATTGTTCCCTGCATTACCTCCACTAACACTGGCCCAGCTGAGTTTTCGCAGGCCCCAGCAATGGGGCATCTTGCACTGGCCTGGCGGAGGGCGCTGTAAGAACTCTCCCTGTCTGTAACATTTTCTGTTGGTCCAGCTCAAACTTTTCCTTTTTCAGTATCATCCCACAGCTCCTTCTTAAAAGGCCTCTGCCCCACACCACTAGCTCCAGCCCCCTGCAGTAATTTCACTGAGGTCTCAGGAGTCAGCCCCTCTAGCCCCCAATCAGTTTTCCTTGCTCTTCTTGGAGCTTCTTCCCTTTAGGATGAAACATCTGTCTCTTCTCCACTGGGTTTGAGTCCTCTATAGTTCTTTCTTCAGTCAGATTCTTTTCCTTCTCCCTATCTGGATGCAGTTTCTCTCCTTTTCTTCTCCCCTATCCCCTCTGCTCGCTTCCTCCCAATGGGATCATGCAGTTCCTGTCCCTCAACTGTGAATAGATGGTGGTGGCCACTCCTCTGAATGTCCCTTCCTGAAGCATCTCTTCTCCAAAGGGTAGGAGATGGCAGAAAGGCTCAGTGGTTCTTGGAGCCCATAGGGCATGGATTGGCACATGCTAGCATACCTGGATAGGTGACGAGCTGCCCCAAGTGGCAGGGTGGAGGTGTCCCCAGGCATGGACAGCAGGAAGGCGCCAGGGTCCAATGTGCTGCGATGCACAAGCCATGAGCTTGTTGCGCGAGGGGCATGGGGGAGAATTCTCCGTGATTGACCCAGTTCCTGCCATGCAAACACAGCCCACAATATGGGAGCTTGCGATAGAGACTTGAAACTCTCAGGTCCTCAGTGCCTCTGTGTGTGCCAAGGCAGCTGCCATTCATGATGTCTCATCATGCCCGATTGTAAATCTGACTGCCTAATGGGGATGGGGACAGGGAGCATAAGTCACGTCCTCAGAAGGAGGGAAAAGATGCAGAAGTGCATGAAACTGAATGACTCATTACAAAATTCAGAAGATCTTATATTTCTTTCCAGCATGGGTATTATTCATGGTCAGTGTTGGATCATATTTGGAGAGAAGGGAGGGAAGAAGACAGCTGAACTTGTAGCTACTCGTTTGAGAATCTCAGTTCCTCTGCTGAGTAAGTCATGTCAGCTCAGAGGTTTCCTTCATATGTTTCTCTTGCCCATGCATGGCAACAAGTGCACCTATGGTGCTTTCCTTCCAAGCACCTCAAAGGACTTTCCAGGTCTTAGCCCTAGTCTACATTTGGGCACTTTTCAGCGGCAGTCAACTGCTGGTTATACAAGGAACGTAAAACTCCTTGTGTAACTGGTGGAGACTTTTTAAGCCGCCAGCACACATCAGAGGAAAGCCGACTGCAAATCGCTTGCAGTCAGCTTTGCCCTATGCTCCCTGATCCCCAGGACTTCTGGCATTGACTTCCAGGAGTGGCGCAGCAAGTTCATACTCATCGTGATCTACTTGTGGAAGGGCAAACTAATGGTGGTGAAATTACCACCATCAGTATAGACATATCCTTATTCTCAGTAGCACTGCAAGGTTAGGTAGAACTCGTTATTCTCGGGGAAAATACTGGGGGTTTACTGAGAGGAAACTGAGACACAAACAGATTAAGTAACTTTAGTCACACAGTGAGTCAAAGGCAGAGTACAGAACTCATGTGTTCTGCCTCCCAAGTCCTTGCTCGGCCCATTAGGCTGTGCCTCACCCATTTTCCTGTAGCTAGTTCTCTAAGGAAGCTTGTGAAGGGACTGGCATTTATTAAGATTTGCAATGTGGGTGGCTGGAAAGTTCAGTGTGTCCCATCCATCTTTACCCCTTCACAGCTCATGTAAGTGTCTGTGAACCAGAGTGTTAAGCCATTTGACCCCAGTAATCTCAGTGCTTTCAGAAGCCTTCAGTGTTTGGGCTTGGGGGTAAGGTCCTTCCCTGGACTTTAGTTCCTTTTCTCCTCTCGCTTTCTGCTGCATCCTCTCAACCCCCATCAGTATTTAAAATAATAAAGCCCATAAATCACATAATAAATAGCTATTGATGTCCTGCCACAGCCTGGCTCGCAATTGATTGACCTGTGGGAATACTGTTTTCCTCAATCAATAAGGGGCCACGAAGGAGAGTAAATCTTGATAATGGCTGACAACAGGAAAGTCAATATACGTATTAATATATACATTCAGTGACCATATAGCTTCCCCTGAGATGCAGCCTCTCATGTAGGCAGCTTGTGGGGTGAGGAAAGTGACTGAAACATCCCTGTCTGTGTGTGGGTGGGGGAACTGTAATGATCTTGAGGGTTCATTAAAGACCATACTACTGAATGAGTAAGGAATAGATCTTTAATCATACAGACAGGTATCCAGGTGTGTACCTGGGAGCAGCCATGTTAGACCTTCTCTAGGGCACGTCTCCCAATTCACACAACACTGACCCATGTTAGGGAGTTTCTCTAAATTCACAACCTTCTACAAGCATATCACTACATCTTCCCCCATAAGGAAAACAAGTAAACATTTAGATACATATAAAAGCTAGCTAATGACGCATGCGCTAACATCTAACAACACAAAACAGCTATCTCAAAAACATGCAGAAGAGTCCATAAACCCAGGATCTGAACTACCTAGAGAGGAGAGGTTACTAGCACATCACTCTCAAGTGAGTCTTTACCACCCACTTCCCTGACATCTCCTAGCAAGTCTCTACAAGTCTTTCTGGACATTTGATGACTCGACTAGATCGTCTCAGTCAGTGGCGTCGCTGGTGTTGGGCACCCCGGGACACGTGCCCCGAGTCCCAATGCCAGTGCCCCGGATCTCCGGCCCAATTGGGCTAGGGATCCGGGGCCCGATCTCCAGCCATCCACGGCCATGGTGGCCCTGTCTGTGGCCGGGGATCCGGGGCCTGGCTGGCCACCTGCGGCTGCGGCGACCCCATCTGCAGCCGGGGATCTGGGGCCCGGCTGGCCGCCCGTGGCGGCCCTGTCCCCCTCCGGGGATCAGAGGCTGGCGAGCTGCAGCCGCGGCAGCCCCATCCCTAGCCAGGGATCCAGGGCTGCGTATGTGGGCCCAGCCTCCAGTGGCCGCTTCTGGCCCGTCTGGGCTGGGCCAGGCTGCGCCGCACCGCAGCCTAGCTGCCTGCAGTGGTGCGGCCCCCCCCCCCCCGGCCCTATCCCTGGCCCGGGGGCGTGGCCTTCCAGCTGGGAGCAGGGGCTGGGCCCGTGCCCCGGTCCCTCCCCGCCCCAGCGATGCCCCTGGTCTCAGTACAGGTCCTTCATTCAGGTCTGAGTTCTCTTGTTCCCTGACGGTTTCATTAATCTTCATGCGTTGAAGATATCGGATCAGTCAAGGGAGGCATGCCAGAATCTACCTCAACTTCCACGGTGTTGGAACTCTCTAGAATAAGTCATAGATCCTGTCAATTATGTCAAAATGTGTCCCCTTGGTCTGTGTGGACCACATAAGACCGTGGATGCAGCTATTTTTTAATAGTACCTCTTTGGCCCCAGGTATTAGAGGAGTGATTCCTTATGCACACTCTGTCACCCAGGTTAAGGGATGGAAGATCATAAGCCCTTCTATCAAAATAATATTTTTGCTTCCACTTCTGATTTTCTTTCATCTTCTGAATGTTAGCATTGTTCTGAGATTGCAGCAAGTTATCAGTAATAAGTAAATTAGATCTGACCCTTCTTCCCATTAACAGATGAGCTGGAGAAAAGCCATTCTCCAGGGGTGTACTTCAGTAGACCAGCAATGCTGTATACAGATCACCTCCACTTTCAAAAGTCTTTTTCATCAGGTTCTTTACTGTCTGTATAGACCTTTCCACCAGTCCATTCGAGGCAAATTACCTGAATTCTGCACTTGAAAATCATGGCCCATTGTCACTGAAGACCTGATCAGGAATTCCATGTCAGGAGAAAATTCCTTTCATGCCAGCAATCACTGACTTACTACTAGTACTGTGCAGTGTGCAAATTTCTGGATATAAAGAGTAATAATCAGTGTCTATTAAGTAATCTTTGGAATGCCAGGTAAACAAATCCACACCTATTTTCTCATAAGGTCTCCATGGAACAGGATGGGGTCTCAGTGTCTCTGCCTGTTGGCATGGCCTGTATTTCAAGCATGAAAAGCAGTTTCTTACCACATTGGTAATCTTGTGATTGATCCACAGCCAATATATGACCTCTCATGCTCGTTCTTTGCACTTCTCAATTCCTAAATGACCTTCATGAATCTTCTGTAACATTTCTTTTCAAAGGCTCTGTGGAATTACAACCTTACCACCCTTGAAAATCACCCCATCTACCACAGGCAGTTCATGTTTAAAGTTCCAATAGTCTTTATACTTAGAGATCAACTGCTTATTGTTTCAGGCCATCCTTTAATTATCACTTCTTTGAGGATTCCCAATGATTCATCTTTCTCTGTCTCTTCTCTTATGTGTTGCAGTCTCCTGTTAGTTATGGGATTTGCTCTCACAATCATATCTACATAGGCTTGCACTTCTGTTTGCAGTGTCTTCAGGGGTACCATGGGTGCTACTGCTCTGGAAAGTGCATCTGCTGTGAACATAAATTTGCCTGGTGTGTAGGTCACCAGTAAATTGTATCTCTGCAATTTGATCATCATTCTTTGAATCTTTACGGTACAGTCATTTAGTGGTTTGTTAAATAATGTAATCAAGGGCTCGTGATCTGTTTCAACTTCCACTCTCCATAAACATACTAAAAACTCCTTCTCAATCTGTGCATATCTAGTCTCTGCATCAGTCGGTGATTTGGATGCATATGCCACAGGTTGCCAGCAATCTTCATAATTTTGTAAAATCACGGCACCCAACCCAGACTGTGATGCATCTGCTGAAATTTTAATGGGCTTCTCTGGAGCATAAAATTTCAATACTTGTTCCTGTATCAAGTCTTGTTTTAAACTTTTCCATGATTCCTCCTGTGCAGCATCCCAGCACCACTCATTTTGTCCTGTAGGAGTTGTCTCAATGGTGCCACCGTGGCAGAAAGATTGGGTATGAATTTTCCAAGATAGTTAATCATTCCCAGGAACTGCTGGACATCTTTCTTTGACTGGAGATCATTTCAGTGGCTCTAATCTTCCTCTTATCCGGTTTTACACCTTCATGGAAGACAATGTCCCCTATAAAAGTCAGTTCTCTAACTCCTAACACACATTTGTCCTTATTTAGTTTGAGGTTTGTGGCTCTAGTTGCATCCAACACTTGCTGAAGCCGATGATCATGCTACTCTTTTGTAGAGCCCCAGATGATGCTGTCATCCATGGAGGTGTCCACACCACTAATATGTTCATAGATCATGTGTACAGTTTTGTGATACACCTCTGGCACTCATGCTATACCAAAGGGTAAGCATAAAAATCTGTATCTTCTGATCGGAGTATTAAATGTGCTTAATTTTGAGCTTTCCTCTGTTAACTTTAGCTGCCAAAATCCAGAGGATGCATCCAATTTACTGAAATATTGAGCGTTTGCAAACTGAGCCATAATGTCTTTGCTAGTTGGTGGTTTGAAATGTTCTTTTGTATAGCTCTGTTGAGGTCTCTGGGACCTAAGCATATGTGTAGCTGGCCATTACTTTTTTGCACTATGACTAGGGCGCTCACCCATTCCATTGGCTCCTCTATTTTTTGTATTACTTGCATTGCTTCCATCCTTTCAAGCTCAGCCTTGAGTTTATCACGGAGTGCAAATGGCACCTTTCTACATGGATGAATAACTGGAGGGACCCACTTGTTTATGCAGATTGTATGTTCACCTTGCAAGCAACCCAATCCCTGAAACAGGTCCTGATATTCTTCAAGGAGTGCCTCATAGCCAGAGGCAGCCCTATCTTGTAGTGAGAGCACCCTTTTTACCAGATTCAATTTCTCACAGGCAGCCAAGCCCAAAACTGGTGTCACCTCTTGTGGCACTACAATGAAAGGCAGCCTGTACATGGTGTTCTTATGGTTAACGCTAGTAAAGCAGCATCCCTGCACGGGTATATTTGTTCCAGAATACCCAGTTACTTTTATATTTGTTGGTCCCAGCTTAGGTCTTATTCTCAGTCTCTCATAATCTCGTGCAGACAGAATGTTAACCTGAGCTCCTGTGTCTCGTTTCAGTGGAATAACTGTTCCATTCACTGACCGTGGCAGTATCCAGTCCCTCTCACTAGGTTTGCTTGATCTCAGTACCTCTACAAAGCACTCCTCATTCTCACTGTCAGTAACTAAATGCACTTGATTTTTGCACCTTTGGGATCTGCAGCAGTTTGCAAAATGATTAAGTTTCCCACAGTTATGACAGAGTTTCCCATAGGCAAAACACGGTTTGGGACCATGCCGTGATCCACACTTGCCAAAAGACTGTCTGGACTCAGTCTTTCTGATAGCCAGGGTTGGTTTCACATTGTGATTTGAACAACTCTGGCTACATGCTGTTTGTCTAAGTGCATGAATGGTGGGTTACTCCTTCAAGATGGGCTGCTCACATACATTCAGTTACAGGTGTCTACGTGCCACAGTGCAGGGTAGCTCGAAAAGTCTTAAGCCTTAGCCTGTAAGGTCAGGGCACACAGCCAATGCCCCTTCAGTGCCGCAACCACGGCTATATAGATGACAGTGACCCTGACCCTCCCAGTCCCATATACCTTTGCCAACTCTATTTGCGGGAATGTATGTGAGCTCCATCTCGAAGAAGGACGGTTACTGGTAAGTAACCCACCATTCTCCTTTGAGTACTGCTCACATCATTCAGTTACAGGTGACTGCTAGCCATACTCGAGGACAGTGGGAGGAGTTACAGTCGACCCACACTGAGTACAGCTTTGCCCAAAGCGGCATCATCTCTAGCCTGCTGGGTGATGGCGTAGTGCGTCATGAAGGTATGTATTGACAACAATGTAGCAGCCCTGCAGATCTCTTAGATCGGTACCCTGGCAAGGAAGGCTGTTGAGGATGCTTGGGTCCTGGTAAAGTGGGCTCTAAAAGTCCCTGGAAGGGGCATGTTCAACCCTCTGTAGCAGTCTTTAATGCAGTTCACAATCCATTTGGAGATACACTGTGAGGACACTGGGAGGCCTCTCTTGCATTTGGCAACCGCACAAAGAGTTGAGAGGTCTTGCAGAATGGCCAAGTGCGCTCAATGTAAGTCAGGTGTGCTCTCCTCACATCCAGGATATACCATTTCCTCTGGTTCTCCATAACCTGAGGGTCTGGATAAAAAACTGGCAGGCAAATTTCCTGGTTAAGGTGGAAGGGGGTGGCCACCTTAAGAAGAAAGGATGGGTGGTGATGAAGGGCTAGTTTATCTGCGAAGAACCCTGTATATGAGGGTTCCAAGGAGAGGGCTTTCAACGCCGAAACCCTTCTGGCAGAGATGATTGCTACTAAGAAAGCCACCGTCTAAGATAGGACTAGCAGAGTGACTAAGTCCCAAGGGTTCATAGGGCTGCTCTGTCATTACCCAGAGAACCAAGCTTAGATCCCACAGGGGGATGGGTTTATGGTATTGATGAAAGAGTCTGTCCATCCCTTTCAGAAATCTTGCTGAGGTAGGATGGGAGAAAACTGGGGCCCCATCCACGCTTTTGTGGAGAGCTGAGATTGCTGCTAGGTGGACTCTCAGCGAGGAAGAAGAAGGGCCTTTCTCCCTAAGGTCTAACATATACTCAAGGATTAGGTGTATTGGTGCTGATATAGGGTCTACACTACCTTGTCCCGGGCCCAGATGGAGAATTGCTTCCATTTGGCTGTGTACGTGGACCTGGTAGATGGTCTTCTGCTACCACCCAGGACCTTCTTAACCCTGTCTGAGCAGAGCCTCTCCCGCTCGCTGAGCCAGAGAGCATGCAGGCTATCAGGTGCAGGCGGCCCAGGTTCGGGTGCTGGAGACACCCCAAGTCCTGTGTTAGGAGGTCTGCCCATAATGGAAGGCGGAGCGGGGTCTCTACAGACATATCCTGCAGGAGCGGGAACCAGTGTTGTCTGGGCCAGTCTGGAGCTATCAGTATCATGTTTGCTCCGTCCATATTGATCTTCAAGAGGACCCTCTGAATCAGGGGGACTGGAGGGAAGGCATACCTCAGAGGCCCCGACCAGTTGACGAGGAAGGCGTCGCTGAGAGACCCCTTCTCCTGCCTCCTGAGGGAACAGACCTGGGAACACTTGGGTTCTGCCGTGTTGCAAACAGGTCTATCTGATGTGACTCCCATTTGTCTAGCAGAAGGGGGTGTCAAGGCTTTTTCCCCACTCTGGCACTCTGAGTGCAGAAGGTGGGGGCCCGCAACAGGCCAGAAAAGCCACTGGCCTTAAAGCCTGCTCTTAAAAGTCTCCAAGGCCTCCAATTCCTGGCCTTGGAGTGGTATCGCTGCCACCACCCAAATGCAAAAAAAAACCTCTTGAGACCCAGGAAGGTGCACTTGGGAATTC
Source organism: Podocnemis expansa (assembly GCA_007922195.1). Classification (NCBI taxonomy): domain Eukaryota; kingdom Metazoa; phylum Chordata; order Testudines; family Podocnemididae; genus Podocnemis; species Podocnemis expansa. The sequence continues at coordinate 22,305,231 of ML682041.1, forward strand.
CTCCCTGTGAGGCACTTGCAATCCTGTTTATTCCTCTCTCAGGAAAATGACTGAACTCCAGCTGCAATATGAGCTGGAACTGGAACAGGGTTCCCTCTAGTAGCTGCCTGTGCAGTCTAAGGCACGGGCACACAAACCTCTTGTCTTTCAGGACACAGAACCAGAACTTGCTTAAAAGGTAAACTCTTTAATCAAAAAGAACAGATAATAAACACAGAGAGTTGCTTCTCTGGGAATTAACTTAGGTAGTTACAGGGTAGTGGGGGTGGTTACATGTGCTTAGCACAGAGAAATCCAAAAAACAAGCCAAAAACAAAGAAAATACCCTGACCGCGTCTAAATAAATATTCCCTGTTCTACCCACGCCTGGTCAGTACCAAACTTAACTTATCTCTGGTAAGGATGTTGCTGGATTCTTCCTCAGGCCCCTCTGGCCTCCTCCTGATCCTTCCAGGAGCTCTGCTGCATCCAAACAGACCCAGGCCAGGCTGCTGTTCCCATTCAAAAAGCTGTGCTTCATTCCTATTGGCTGTCCTGGGACTCACTGACCAGATAGTTAACCCCTTCCTCCCCAAGGGTTACTACAGGGGGAACACACAGTCGTGGAGGGACCACTTGTGGTTCACTAGGGGCTTTCTTTTGAGGGAGTCTGCAAGCCTGTTGTCCTCCCCCGGTAGCTGGGCGGCCACCGGGATGAAGTTGTGTTCTATGGCCAACTCCCAGAGTTTGCACGCCTCTTCGCAAAGCATCAGGGAGCAGATCCCTCCCTGCCAGTTTGTATAGAACATGGCTGTGGTGTTGTCTGTGAGGATCTGTACTGATCTGACCTGTATCTTGTCCATACAAGCTAATCTGATGGCCCGCAGTTCCTTCACATTTATGTGGAAGGGTCTGTCCATGCAGGACCAGAGCCCTTGACTGGAGAGACCCCCAGAGATATGAGCCCCCTACCCCGAGTCCAAGGCATCTGTTATCAGCGTCACTGAGGGCCTGAGCACTTTGAAGGGAATGCCCCCCCATGGTGAAGTGGGGATCCTGCCAAATCTGAAGTGTCGCCATAGTGTCCTGGGGCACTGCCAAGACCTTGTTGAGGGAGTCCCTCCGAGGGTGGAACACTGTGGAGAACCAGACCTTCAATGGCCTCATTCTCAGGCGTGCTGTCCAAATCACGAAGGTGGAGGCTGCCATGTGGCCGAGGAGCTGCAAGCATCGGCGGACTGTGGTCATCTGGGATGTCTGCAGCTCCAGAAAGATGGTGCACATGGACTGAAATCTTGAGAGGGGCAGGGATGCTGTTCCTTTGTGAGCATCCAGGTGCGCCCCTATGAACTCTGTGTCCTGGGACGGATGGAGTTTTGACTTTTCTCGGTTTATACAGAGACCCAGGTACCCCCAGAGCTTCGCTACTGATCTGATGTGGAGCTTTACCTGACATCTTGACTTCCCGACTATTAACCAGTCATCTAGGTAGGAATAGATTTTTATGCCCTGCCTGCGTAGGTACACCACGACTGGCACCATGCACTTGGTGAACACCCTGGGGGCCAAGGAGAGCCCAAAGGGGAGAGAGTGATGGGAACGATGTCACGAAAACCCTGCATGGCACTCCACAGGTTAAAGATATATCTCATCATAAGGGCCAAATGGTTGGAGATGCACAGCTGTAGGGCTGCTGTGGAATAAACCTTCCTGCCCAACTGATCGAGCTTCCTGGCCTCCTTATTCTTAGGGTTGGAACTTGGTTGGCCCTGTCTCTCTTTCTGATTTACAGAATCAACAACCAGTTACCACAGGGTGGGGTGTTGGAAAAGGAAGGAGAATTTATCGTGAGGAACGTGGTACTTTTGGTCCACCACCTTGACACCAGCAGGATCAGTGATGAGGTCTGCCACTGCGCCTTGGCAATTCTGTACACCCCATTGTGGAGAGGAACAGACATCTTGGGGGGGCGGGGCATTGCATCCTACATCGAAGAGGGGGTCAGTTTCCTCCTGGACCAGTTCACTGCCATGCGGTGGAGCAAATCCTGCTGGGTGTAGGAGTCCTCATTACAGGCAACTGGCCTCTCACAGGTATACTTGTCTGATGAGGAGGAAGAATAAGCCTGTGATCTACTATATTGAGTAGAGTCGGGTTGGGCTCATCGTTCGAGAAATCCGAAGAATCTGGAGTCTGTAGCGGGGATGGCACTGAATGGTGCCAGGACGTTGAGCTATCATTGGCCGTCATGTCCAACCAGTCATGCAACCAGTAACTGAAAGATGCTCCTGCCTTAACCCAGCGCGGAGGTCTTTGTGGTGCCAGGGGAGACAAACCCCTTTGCTCTTGATGTTGCCGATGACCCTTTCTTGTTTCATAACTTGGGCATCAGGAAATGCTTGCGGCACCATTTCCCAGACAGTTCGCTGGTCCCCGAGGTTTTGGGGGAGGCAGAGGAGAAAATGGAAGCTGGGGGCAAAGATGATGACAAACTAGACGATCGATCTCTTGAGCTCTGGGAACATGGTACTGACAGGTCCCAGGCTGAGCGTCGGGGCGAGGAGGCCATGGAGCAGTCCTCGGCTCTGGATTGTGGCACCAGGAGAGGGCTGGACGGTACCAGACTGGCAGGTGGTACCATCTCCTGTGTCGACTGGGTTGTGGGTAACGGGGTCAGCGTTGCCCTTGGCTTGGTTTTCATAGAATCATTGGGTTGGAAGGGACCTCATAGGTCATCTAGTCCAACCCCCAACCCTTTGCCAGTAATGGAGCCGGGTCTCGGGACTGAGCCCACACCTTCACGGGGGCCCACAGCATTTACAGTACCGAGCATGGTGCCGCTACCGATGCATCAACGGTTGGTTTGGTGGCCGAGGAGACCAGTGCCTTGGCGGTACCAAAGAAGAAGTTGACCGAGGCTTCGAACTCGGCATCGAAAGGTGGTGCCCAGTCTCCGGTGCCCAAATCATTCGGGGTGCCGGCAGAGTGCTCACAGCTTGAGCAGCATCAGAGGCAGACGCACTGCTTTCAGCGAGAGTGCAGAGGTGCCGCTCTCTGTCTTTGCAAGTCCTCCGTTTGAAGGACTGGCAGATAGGGCAGCTTGTGGCCAGGTGTGACTCACCTAGACATGAGAGGCATTTCTTATGAGAATCGTTGACTGGGAAAGCTTTGCAGCATCCTAAGCATGGTTTAAAACTAGGCATCTTAAATTTCGCATGGAAAGACAGGCATTTGCTTCCGCAAGTTACTTGGCTAATCCAAAACCATCACTGAGGGCGGAAAAAGGAACTGGGAGGGTCAGTCGCACGGTCACCTATATAGCCGTGGTCACGGCACTGAGGGGCACTGGCCATGTACCCTGACCTGACAGGCTAAGGCTAAAGACTTTCCGAGCTGCTGTGCGCTGCAGCATGTAGACACCTGTAACTGAATGATGTGAGCAGCACTTGAAGGAGAACTGTCCCTTCTGGTGAATTCAGCACTTTTACTTTTGTTTTTGCCATTTCAGTGGCCCTACATATTTGGAGGGCTTCATTCACAGAGATCTCCCCCACTCTGAGCGGTCTTTCTCTTAACACATTGTCTATAATGCCACAAATGAGTCTGTCTTTGACCAGAGACTCTGCCAAGCCACCAAAGTTACAGCTTTTACTGAGTTTCCTTAATTCTGTAACATTGCTCTATGGTGTTATCCTGTTTTTGCATGTATGTAAAAAAATCTGTGCCTCTCAAAAGTCACATTCATTTTTGGGAAGCAATGTTCCTCAGACTTAGTCAGTATAGTGTTTAAATTCATGCTTTCGTCATCTTGCAATTCAAAGTTATTATATACATCCAGTGCTTCCTCCCCAAAAACACGCACAAATATAGATGATTTCTGGTTTTCTTCTTTGTTCTGCACTCCAATGGCAGACAAATACAACACAAATCACTGCTTAAACTTTAACCAGTTTTTTGCAACATTACCAGACATTTGGAGAGGTGAAGGAGCCCGTAAAACATCCATGTTTAAATAGTTGCCTGGTGTGATGGCAGTTTCCACAGATTCTGTGTTAAGCATGTTTTATCTACCGCAAGGGAGAAGTGACATTTCACTGGTTCGTGCTGTCTGCTTAGCACTTAAGTCAATGAGACTTGCATGCATGTCTACAGCTAAGCACTTTGCAAACGAGAAGTAGAGGTGTTTAATGTGTGCTTGAGTGCTTTGCTGAACTGGGGTCCTGCAAAGGTTTTCTCCTCACACCAATTTGGTGTTGTTCTTAACCTTTTACTACCCTTGCTGTCCTGTGCATCTGCCTTCCAAGTGGTTCCTTATCTGCAGGCTACCCTGCTATGGGAATCATCTTGAGAACTAAGATTTTTGGGTCACGAAGGCAGAATATTCTAAAGAAAGAGTTCAAAGAGAGTTTTTCTGGGGACCTTGCATGCTTCAGGGAGAAGTATACAATTGCCACAGAGTAAAATGTTCCACTCGGCAACACTGCCATTTTCCAATGGCTGGTCAGATTTGTTTCCCATCTGCCCGCCTGAAGATGAAGTACTTGGGGACAACTCATCAATCTTGTGTGGGCTGCTTGATTCATTGCTAACTCTAAGGTGGAGATGAATTCCAGCAGGGCCGCCTTTTTAATCAAAAGGTTTGTCTCTCTGCACTCTTCAAAAGAAGATTTTTTTTTTGATTCTTCTTCTCCCTAAAGTTCAAAAGACCAGGAAGAACATGGAGCAGAGAATATATTAGGCACCTTCAAAGGGAAGGAAGGGGTCAAAACTGCTTTCCATATTCTTATACATCCCACCAGCCCACTCCAAACCAATTATAAGCAGATCTTTTCAAAGGGGAGTGAGAGCAACATGAAGCGTCAAGTGTTCTCAGTTGACTTGTTTGCAACAGGGGGTTGAGATAAGCCGTTTGGGATTGCGGCTGCTTTCCCATATCTCAGCTGTTTTCAGAGTGGCAGGCGAACAGCTTGTCTTCTCTGACAGTATCTCCAAATGGGAGAAATAAAAATGCATTGAATTTGATTCCTCTAAATAACTTGTTTCTTCTAAAGCCCTGATGGAATTGTAGCCACTTTTCAGAAAGGTTCTTCTCCTCCTCCCACTCTTGCCTTCAAGTCGGCTGACTCTCCTGTAGTTATCTTGCATGCCAGCTGTTGAAAGTTCAGTCAAGAAAATTCTGCTGCATAAATAATACCCATCAAGGGATGGTATTTTCATCAACTGGAGCTAGGCAAGGTGGGGAGATAGCGAAGAAAGGACAAGACAAGTAATAGTATTTAGGCTGTTCCATTTCTCTGAGCTAATTTCCTTCAGAAAGCACCTCCAGATGTAGCTGGGTTGGAGTGGTTACAGATTTCCATATGGCAGGGTTTGCCCAGTAGATGTTTGCCAGTATAGCAGCTGAAAATGTTGCATTGGAGTTTAATTAAACCCCTGCTTTGCCTTTGGTGTACTGAGTGGGGTGGAGGGGCCATGCCTCCAGGCATTGATCTGGTGGATAGGCACCAATTGGGACCCCCAGAGAAACTTCCCCTTCCCACTCACCTCCCCATTGACCGTGCTGACCGGATGTAGTGCCAAAAACTTTGACCAGCAGAGTTTGTGACTGTTCCCTTCTCTTTCTGTTCCCTCTGCCCCTGCACTGGGTGCAATGAGAGAGCTGCAGGCCAGATTGGCATGTCCAGTGGGGATGTCAGTGGGAGGCGGATCAGCTGGCACTTCCAGACTGGTGCCATGATGAATGGCCGGCTTGGTACCACCTGCTGCCACCACAGCAGGGAGAAGAAGCGGGGGAGATGGGCAACTGGCCTGCAGGACCCCTCCCTACCCCCGGGATCCTGCCACCAACAGGGTGAGAAGGGGGAGAAATGCACGTATTGTCCCTTGAGCGCTGAAGAAGCACAAGTATACCTCTGGTGTGATTGCTATCTAGCCGGAAAGACTGGATTCTGTAGGATGGCTTATCTGTATGCTCATTAGCAACTGTAACAAGTGTTCATATTCAGAACCATAAACATCTCTCTAGGTCCCTATTCTGGACATGTGGCTGAGTAACGTGACTCCCACAAGCAGCTGCCTCACATTAGTTAAGGGGTTTGCAAGACTGAGGCCTTACTTTGGAGTAAAATGTATGTAGAGTTATAGCCATGTTGGTCCCAGGATATTAGAGAGACAGGGTGGGTGAGGGAATATCTTTTACTGAACCAACTTCTGTTAGTGAAAAAGACAAGCTTTTGAGCTCCACATCCTTACATTTGGGAAAGATACTCAGAGCATTACAGCCAAATACAAGGTAGATCAGATAGTTTAGCACAGTGGTTTTCAAATTGTTTTCCTTGGGACCCAGTTGAAAAGAATCATTTATGCCCACAACTGAACAATTACATCTTTGAGCAATGCATTCCAATCTTTTGGCGGCAGCAGGCACCATGACCCAGTGCCTGAAGGTCTGCAACCCAGTACTGGGTCCCAACCTGTAGTTTGAAAACCATTGGTTTAGCACAGCAGTTCTCAACCACTGTGTCTGGACATATTACTGGAGAGCTGGAGAAATGGCTGGAATTGAGCTGGGGTGGGTGGGCTGGTGTGTCTTGTACAGTCACAACACACCACGAAGCATGTCACAACCTGTACAAGGTTAAGAATCACTGGTTTAGCATAAGTAGTTAGCACACTTTCTAAGAGGCAGCTCACGGTGGAGTGGCCTGTTAACACCCTGTAGCTATAGGACAAAAAGAGGAGTTGTTAGGTTACCGATTGTTGTAATAAGAGGTAAGTTCAGTGCCTTTATTTAAAAAATTATATTTTTGGAATTATATGGTATTTTGCTAGAGCTTCACCAACATTCCTCTCACCATTCACCACAGCTGTACCCACACTGTGTTCTACGGTTAGATGAAAGTGTGGTGTGCCTCAGCACAATGATGGCTGTGCAAAACACTGTAAGAAACAAAGCCACCCCAAAGGGCTCCTATTAAATACTACTTTGATCAAAATATTAGGGGAAACTTCAAGGTTTGTATAGTGGAAAAAGGAAGAGATATGAGAGGGAAGGAAATGTTCCTTTCGTCCTTCTCAGAGTGTGGAACATGAAAAAGGAAGATAAAGTGTAGACAGTTTTGAGGAGTTTATCATTAACTGTCCCACTCCTGGCACTGACCATCCATCCCAAAGGAATCACTGGTAAATTCCACTGGGCACAGAGGTCTCAGGATTGGGGAAGAACAACAAATGGGACAGCACAATTTCCTGTGCTCTAATAACTCCCCAAGAGCAATGCCAGACCCCAAGCCTCTTCCTGCAGCAGGCTCGGATGGAATCAGCTGCTGAAAACATCAGATTTTTTGGCAGCTCTGGCCCTGGGGCAGGTGAACATCTGCAGCATAGCTCCAGTTCTTCAGTGCAGCTGTGGGCCTGGAACTGTGGGATAGTTCTGGAGGACTGTAGCAGTTCTGTCTGTCTTGTGGAGCTGCACACAATGGAAGGGACCCTCCATCCCATCATCTTTGTACAAATGTAACAGCGTGGATATTGAATCACTTTGTAAATAGGACCCATCCCTGGTGCCTGGGGTAGTTTCATGAGCAGAAAGGCTCCTGGATCACTGCAGATTACTGGTGGTAGATCTGCCAATGGCCTGTGATGGGATGTTTGATGGAATGGATTACTAATCATTAGAGGGAGTGCTTTCTTGTGTGCCTGGTTGGTGAGTCTTGCCCATATGCTCAGGGTTTAACTCATCGCCATATTTGGGACTGGGAGGGGATTTCCCCCCCCCCCATAGCAGATTTGCAAAAGCTCTGCAAGGTTTTTTTGCCTTCCTCTGTAGCATGGGGCACAGCTCACTTGCTGGTGGATTCTCTGTACTTAAAGTCTTTAAACCATGATATGAGGACTTTAATAACTCAGTCATAGGTTAGCAGTTTATTACAGGCATATGTGGGTGAGGTTCTGTGGCCTGCATGGTGCAGGAGGTGAGACAAGACAATCATACTGGTCCCTTCTGACCTGAGAGTCTATGAGCAGTGTTCTCTGTAAGCTGTGCATGCGCAGCAGCCCTAACTCCCCAGCACATGGCTCACTGCTGGCAGCACAGGGCCCACAGCTGCAGCTGCTTGCTGGCCCCAAACACACATTCTTCTGGCCAGCAGGGAGCTGTTCTGGGGAGTTTAAAATCTCCTGCTCTGAACATGCTCAGGGCAGGAGATTTTAAACTTCCCGGCGCAGCTTCCTGCTAGCCTGAAGAATGGTGGCAGTGAGGAGCATGCTCCACATGGGAGCAGCTCTGATGGCCAGGTGAGTGGTCTGAGGGAGTCGGGGACAGGAATTCAGGGGAAAGGGTGCCCAGGGGACTTGGAGAAGCAGGCTGGCAGGAGCACGGGGAAGGTGCCCAGCTGCAGGATGCAGGGAAGCCCCCTGGCTGGGGGGGGAAGGTGCTTGGGGGGAGCAAGCAGCTTCCCCAGGACTCCAAATTCAGGGGAGGGGATAGGAGGAGGTGTAGGGGGGTGCTTTTTGAACTGGTATAACAGGAGGCAGGATCAGGCCCTGGGGGTCCCCATTGCTAGAATACTTTAAGAGCACTTAAGACAAGCAAATGAGGAGCCCTGTGGCGCTTAAAGACTAAAGAATATATTTATTCCATGAGTTTCTGTGAGAAAAAATCCCACTTCTTCAAAGTATTTGATGAAGTGGGATTTTATCCCATGAAAGCTCATGCAATAAAATATATTTATTAGTCTTTAGGTATCACAAGCCTCCACATTTTTTCTCCTCCATCTAGAGGAACAGTCCATCAATCAGCAGTACTGTGTTCTCAGTGGTTCTTGAAACTTCAAGTGTGGTAATTGCAAGGACATGCTTGACATTGTTTGGCGGCTCCCAAGCTGAGTGCCTTAAATCAGGGACTGAGAAGTGAAACAAAAAATTTAAAAAAGTGCCACAGGACTACTTGTTAGTTTTGCTGAACTAGACTAACATGGCTACCTCTTTGGAATTTCACAATATTCCATGTATTCAGGATCCATCATCATCATCCAGGGAATATCACAGGATTTGAACTTGTACAGAAAATATACATTCATGATAAGCCACAGAAATGACTGTAATATCTTTCCAAGCAAGCAGAGCAGTTTTATAGATTCAGCTCAACCAACCAACTTTAAAAAAAAAAACTTAAAGCAACATTTTCTTGACACTAAAAAGAAAGCAAATAAACTCAGAGGCAGAAATAAAATCTGTGGTATGTTTACAGTGCTTAAGTTCCCAACATTAGTAAGGAAACTACTTTAATTAAATTTAGCTAAGCCTTAGTCATTTTCTGTGGTTTACTTCAGCTCTACATTGCATGCCTCTAAAGAGGCTGCTTTATTTACAGTATATAGAAGGATCAGTTGGTGTCCATTTTGGGGCCCAAGGTATGAAAGAATTTTCTTCTTTGTGAACCTTCTCTGCAGAACCAACTTTATCATTTCATTACAGATGGGGGCAATGTGCTTAGTGTATGTCAGTCTGTCCTATCAATAAAAGATACAAACCACCTAAGTCTGGTCTTGGCAGAATAGTTAGAGCCCTGCAAATCCACGGATATCCACATCTGTGGATACAACACGGATATCCGTGGACCATTTCTTGCGGATGCAGGTCGGATACGGATCCACTTATTTGTATCCGCTTAGGGCTCTAAGAATAGTAGACAGCTGAAAAGCTGAACAGATCTACTTAACAAGAGCTATGAATAATAGACCACATCTTTTTTCTCTGTCTACATATTTTTAAGGACATTGGATGAGATTCTGGTATGGTCCTGAAGCATTCAAGCTCAAATTGTCTCCTTTGAGAGAAGGTCTGGCTCAAGAAGAGAGATTATACAATAAACATTTGTGTATAAATGTGGCACTAATTACTCTGCAAGGTGGTGGATCTGCATCTACAAAACTGTTTGATTTGCTTGGAAAGGTATTAGTCATTTCTTTGATTTATCATAAAATGTGTATTTAACAAGTTCAAATCCTGTGATTTTTCCCTGGACGATGAAGATAGATCATGAGTACATCAGATACTGCAAAATTCCAAAGGGGTAGCTGTGTTAGTCTAGGTCAACAAAAAAAAACAAGGAGTTCTGTGGCACTTTTAAAGAGTAGCACATTTATTTATTGCATGAACTTTTGTGGGGAAAAAAATCCCACTTTGTCAGATGTTTTGAAGATGGGGGAAGCTACAGGTTGGGAGGAAAATAAATGCAGGGAAGTGTAAATCATAGGATCGGGTGGTGTTCTCTCTAAGCTGATGATGCAGCTAAGCAAGTTATGGATGTGCTTGGGGAGCCAGCAGGCAGCAGGGAAGGGGTCCAGTATGGGTTGGGGAACTTGCTCAGCTGCATCCATAACTTGCTCAGCTACATCCATAATTTGCTCAGCTTGCATCATCACCTTAGAGGGAACATTGTCTATGAATCTGTACATCCATCAGGCCCTTTTAATGGAGTAAGCCAAGTAGAAATCACATACACCCCTGGATTCAGTTTTCTCCTTGCTTGCACCAGTAATACATCAGGAGCATCACAGCTGAAGTTGGTGTAGTTATGTTCCAGTAAAGCAGGTGTAAACAAGAGGAGACCCAAGGCTTGTTTACTTGACATTCTCATCAACTACTGTGTTGCATCACAGACCTGTCCCAAGGTATGATGGGCTGCTTTCCAGATGCAGTCCGGTGCGCTGCTGTGACCCCCTGACTCCCACTCAGGAACCCTGACTCATCCTGCTTTGATTGGCAACCACTCACTCCTGAGTCAGTTCACACCAGCCTCTTGTGTGCAGTTGGTCCCATGCAGTGGATGTATGCCCTCTGGCTACTCAAGGGATGGTTTCCAGGTGAGCACCCCCAACCCCAGATACTTTACCGGGAGCTACTGTCCTCCAGAGACTGGGGCCCACTCCCAATCACCAAATACTCAAGTCTGTCCGTTTAACAAAAAAATGGATTGTGCCCAGCCTTCTTCACTTACACTGTCTAAAGACCACACAGCTTTAGATAAAACCACTATTAGTTTGTTGATCAGATTACAATTTTAAGTGAGAAAATGACCAACCAAGTCAGAATCATAATATAAATGAGTCAGGAGCGACCACAGGGAGATCAAAGGTAAAACACACATACTAACCTAATATCTCTACCTAAACTGACCTCATGGACCATCTTTACTCTCAAGATGTTTGGCTGACAGCCAATCTCTGCCTTCAACCAGGCAGGGCCAAGATCTTGCTTGAAATTGTTTCAAGATGAAGATTCCCAGGCTAAAAGTCTCAAGCCCTTCCAAAACAAGCAAGGAGTTCTGTGGCACTTAAAGACTAAATTTATTTATGTCATGAGCTTTTATGGGAGAGAAATCCTACTTCATCAGATGCTTTGAAGAAGTGGGAACTTACAGAATGGGAGGAATATAAATGTCAGGTCACTCTGTAACAGCAAATCAAAGCAGTTGTTAAGAGTCAAACACTGAGAAACAACACACAGAGGAGGGTGAGGTCAAATCAGCTGTTGGAATAGGACAAGAATCCATAGTCATGATTTAATCCAGCTTTCACACAGACAAAGTTGCATAGGAATTGAAGTTTTGATGTGTTACCCGTTTGCTTGAATACAGCTATTAACAAATCATCAGTGGAGTGAGAAGAGAGATTGAAATGTTCCACTACTGGTTTTTGAATGTTGTTATTTCTTATGTCAGGTTTGTGTCCATTTATTCTTTTGTGCAGAGCCTGTCCTGTTTGTCTAATGTATACGCCCTCAAAGTGTCTCTCTTTGTCTAAACCCCTTCGACCTCTCTCTTTCTGGGCAGGGGTGATCTCTTTGTTCTGTCTGATCCAGGGACCTCAATTAGCCTAATGTTTGTTGCCTCATACAGGCAACTTGCCTGCCCACAGGTGTGGCTGTTTACATGCTGCTTGGAGGGAATTTGCTCTGTCTCCCACCCCCATGAGCCATGCTAAACATGCCACACATCTGTGCACATACATGACACTGCAAGAAATGTGATACCGTAGTAATCACGTAGAATAGGTTATGAGCATCCATAAAGAAACCGTGCATGGCATACAATTGTATAATCACAGTGCACAAGTAAACAGAAGGATTATATAGATCATAATCCAGGGTGCACAGATGTGGGTCCTGTGACAGGGTGATTTATTTTTTGTGTGCTAGTGGTGCTGGGGAAGCCCTTCTAAGCCTGGGGCCTTGTGGTATTGAAAGCTGGACATTCACACAGTAAGAGGCAGTCTCGGTTGGGGAAATCTTGCAGCCTAAATAGGTGAGATAGACAAAAGCTGGGAAACACTTTCGGAGAAGTGTTATCTTCCTCAGCTTACACGTGGGGGACTGCGGCACAGAGTGGCTAAGGGTTTGTCCGCGTGGTGATTGCCATGCCAGGATGTGAATGCACAGTTGTACATTAAAAGTTTCATTGTGTGCTGTGACAAGCATGTTTCAAACAGCATCACACTGTTTGAAAGACCAGTCATTCCAGGATCTGTTAAGCTTTAGTGTGCAACAGCAGGGTCCACTTGGAGTGTGGTGAACTAGAGCCCTGTACGTGTATGCCCTGTCTTGCTGCAGTTCACGTCTCCACACAGATGAGCCCTAACTGACTGCCCCATGGCCACACAAGAATTCTGTGGCAGAGCCAAGAATCAAAGCAAAATAGTTTGAGGGCACATCTGCACTACAAAGTTATGTCAACCTAATTTACCTCAGCTTACAGCCAGTGCAGTAATTACATTGTTTGTGCGTTAGTACACTTTGTTCCTTGTGTCAGCGGTGCGTGTCATCACCCGGAGCGCCTGTATCGATTGTACGGTCAGGGTGGGGCATTGTGGGACAGCTTCTGAAAGCCAGTAACAGTCAATATAAGCAACTCAGCCTCTGCGCTGACAACACATCAATCTAACAACATTAGTATTGACTTTGCGTCTCTTGTGGAGGTGGAGTTATTAGCTCGGTGCAGCAAGGTGGTTACATCGGTGGGAGGGATATTTTAGTGTAGACACTGAGTGAGGGTGACATAAGTTGCATTGTGGTAGCCTGACTTAGTAGTGTGGATCAGGCTTGAGACCCAGGCCCATGCTTTAGCCACACCATCATCCTTCCTTTCCGAAAGCCCCTTGTTCTCAGTAGGACAGTGTGGTAAGCTGGGCTCACTCAGGTTATTTCATTTAAGCTTTTGTATTTAAAACAGCCAAAGTGAGCCTGTTTTTGAAATTTTTTTCATTTCAAAAGAAAATAATGAAGTGGCTGCTTAAGGGTTTCACTTGCATTTTGTTCCAGTTTGGAAAGTAGACACAACCTTCCCTTTTATTGCCCTGCCATTGAACTTGGGTTTTATAGAATCACAGGCTGATTTTTCTAGTAAACACACAAGGAGTCCTGTGGCACTTTTAAAGATGAATAAAGTTCTTTACCTCATGACATTTCGTGGGAGAAAAATCCCACTTCATCAGACCCTTTTGATGAGGTTTTCTGGTGTAAGAGGTGACTCAGAGGAAGGCGTTGGATCTGACAGAGGTCTTTGTGGCAGGCTTGCCCTGGGAATGTATCTTTGTGTGAACTGTAGTATGATTATCATGGGATATCCTCACGGGACATAACACCTGACATTTTTCCTCTCTTCCAGACATTGACTGTCTGAGTGTTTTAAATTGTTAAAAGGTGAACAGGCATATCTTGGGTATGAAATGCTTTGTGTCAAAGCAAGCTGGTGGCAGAGAAGGCTAATAACAAAAAGGGAAACCAAATTGATCCTCCTGGTTCCCACTTAGGTTCAGTGGGGATGGGTGCTGAGCAGTGGGGAGCAGCCATGAAAGCACATTATGCAGCAGTGCTCTCTGAACTCTGTGGTTTGAGGTCTGACACTGCAGCCCAGTCTCTTATAAGGAGCCTGCAGCGACTTGTTCTTTCTGCCCTCCTTGTGCTTCTAAGGGGTATGTCTACCAGGGGCGTCACTGGTGCCGGGAACACAGGGCACGTGCCCTGAATCCCGGTGCCAGTGCCCTGGGTCTGGCGGGGCCCACCTCTCCTGGCCTCTGGCCCCATCAGGCTGGAGATCTGGGACCCAGCTGCCCGTGGCTGCAGCAGCCCTGTCCCTGGCCGGGGATCCGGGGCTCAGCCGCCCATGGCCGCAGAGACTGCTCCTGGCCCCGTCCCCAGACAGGGGATCTGGGGCCCAGCCGCCCGCCCGCCCACAGCCACGGCAGCCCTGTCCCTAGCGGAGGATCGGGGGCCCAGCTGCCTGTGGCCATGGAGGCCACTCCTGGCCCCGTCCCCAGCCAGGGATCCAGGGCCCAAGCACCCGCGGCTGCAGCAGCCCCGTCCCCAGCGAGGGATCTAGGGCTCAGTCACCTGTGGCCGCAGTGGCCCCGTCCCTGGCCGGGGATCTAGGGCTCAGCTGCCAGCGGCCACAGAGGCCACTCCTGGCCCTGTCCCCTGCTGGGGTTCCAGGGTTCAGCCCCTCGCGGCCGCTCCCGGCCCCATCCTCAGCCAGGGGCATGGCCTGCAACCAGGGGGCATGGCCTTCTCGCTGGGAGCATGGCCTGGCCGGTGCCCCGAGTGCTTGCCCGGAGCAGTGATGTCCCTGATGTCTACACTGTGTGTTTAAGTCGACGTAAGGGCCCTTAAGTTGACTTAAACAAAGCCCTGTCTACATTGCAGGGCAATAAAGTTGACTTAAGCATCAGGTAAAGTCAACTTTATTACTTCCACCTACAAACTTTACAGTTAAGTTGATATTGTTAAGTTGACTTAAGGCAATGTGGAGGGGAAGTTGCCTTAAGTTGACTTAATTGGCCTTCCAGCCACAGAAAACATGGGGATGGAGGCTGCCTAGAAGGCACAACACAGCTGGGAGCGTTCCCAGCAGTGTGGACCACAGCCAAACTCCTCATGTTCCCTGACTGATCTCCCCTGTTCTGAGCTGGACCGGGCATCACAGCTCGCCCCAGCATTTCCCCCGTTCTCAGCCCCCTTTGCATGTCTCCCCTGTTCTTTGCCTGCTCTCCATGTCTCTCCCGTTCTTAGCCCAACCCCACATCTCCCCTGTTCTTTGCCCGACACCGCATGTCTCCCCCGTTCTTAGCCTGACCCTGCATGTCTCCTTGGTTCTTTGCCTGCTCTGCATGTCTCCCCCATTTTCAGCCCGCCCCACATGTCTCACTTCTTCTCTGCCCAAACCCATGTGTCTCCCCCTTCTCTGCCCAAACTTGTTTGTCTCCCCCTTGCCCTTTTCAGCCTGACCCTGCCTGTCTCTCCCCCTCTCCGACCAACCCTGTGTGTCTCCCTTTCTCAGAGGACCCCCCCAATATTGTTGCAAAACAAACAAGGAGTCCAGAGGCACTGTTTGAGACTAACAGATTTATTTATTGGATGAACTTTCATTGGAGAAAAATCCCACTTCATCAGACAGTTTGAAGATGGGGGAATTTACAGAATGGTAGGAAATAAATGCAGGGGAGTGTAAGACAGAGGATCAAGTCACAGTCTAACAGCAAATCAAAGCAGTCGTTAAGATTCAAACACTGGGAAATAGCACATGGAAAGAACGAGAGAAAGAAAGTTGCTATGTCTTGTAGAGTAGATTGTGTGAAAGCAGGATTAAATCCTGACTATGGATTTTATTCCCATTATAACAGGTGATTTGACTTCACCTTCCTCTATGAGCTGTTTCCTGGTTTTTAAGTCTTAACTACTGCTGCACCTGTTGCCCTGCAGCACCTGTTCCAGAGCCAGAGGAGTCAGGGCAACCCAGGGAAGGTGTGGAGTGATGTGCTGGGACATCACTGGGCTACATCAGGCTCCCTGGCCTCCCTGGGCTCCCTGTTGCCACACACAGCATGGAGGGTGGTGTGGTCACTCACTTCGTGTAGTAAAGGAGTGGCCAGAAGAGAGGGGCACCTCTGCTGTGGTGCACTGTGGGCCAGATACCCACAATGCACCACTCCTAGGGTGGCCTAGCAGCTGCCAGTGTGGACGTGGGCAGTCTCCTGTCATTTCAAGTGTGGACGTGCTAAGCTGGCTTAATAAAGTCTGCTTATAAGCAGACTTTATTAAGCCAGCTTAACTGAGCCCTGTAGTGTAGACATAGCCAAGACATGTATGCACTTGGAGCTGGCAATGTGATTCCCAGCAGAGGGAGATGTGCCCACGCTAGTTCTGCAGGAGCTTGTGTGCTAAAAATAGAGTGTAAATGAAATAGCACAAGCAGAGCTTTGTCTCCCTAAATACAATCCTGCTAAGTTTTACTTGTGTAAAGGGCAGGCTGGCAGAACAAGAGCCGGGTTCTATTCCTAGGGGGTTCCCAATAATGTAACACCACCAATCGGCTTGAGCCCCCACCTGGATTTCTGGGAAATCCTGTGCTGTTCCCTCAGCACCCCAAACGAGTAAGGCTTCCCTACTTGCAAGGATGAGTCTGAGTGTAGTAAACAGAACTGTTAATAGTAGTAAAACAGTGTAAAAGCCAAATAGCAGAAATCAGCACTGATCTAGTAAAGCAGTACAAAGCAAAGTTCCCAACAACCCACACTGAATAACAGAACATACAAGACTTAATGGCAAAACTGGCACAGATCTGGGGAATCAGTGCTAACTGGGCTCCCAACCAACCCCAGGGTACATAGGGAATATCTCTCACACCCACTGTCTGCCAGCTCTGCCCCCTGGTCACTCACACCACCACTGTCCACTAGCAGCTCATGCTACCCAGCTTGCTGCTCTCACTGTCTGGTAGCTTTTCTTCAGTAACTCCAGCTCAGAGAGAGAGTTTGCCTCTCTCCCTAGCAATTTCTTTTAACATAACAAAAGTGATCTCAAAGAAGCCTAACTAGATCTATTATTTGACAGAGAAGCTAAATAGGTAAGACAAATTACCTCAAGCATCATTCCCAAAAAAGATATATCAAGCCTCCACCCCCCCTCCCCTAAAACACGCTGATAGCCAGTGGCCTCTCTTACAGGTATCTTTTGACTAAGGGTAGCTTTTACCCCTTAACTAACCAAAACAGATTTGAAACAAGCAGAGAATAGCATATCACCAAAAACAGTATTTCATATTTCCTTTCAGTAGAATTACAGATATTGACAGATTTGTAATCAGATTAACCTCAAATACCATTACCCAGTATGCCCTGCACCCAGTATGCTAATATCTAATTGTGCTCTTTGTGTTCATGCTAATACAGGACCATGCAGACAGTTGCCTCCTCTTCAGAAGCTGTTGGGCACAGCTTCTAAGCCTGCCTTACACTTAGGTCTGCTAGCCCATCCTGCTGCCATGACTGCTGGTCAAGGTAGCATCCTATACCTACTGGAGCTGGGAATTACCCCTCCAGTTCAGAGGGCAGACTGTGGCAACTGTTACTGTTGATTTAATTGCTGGCAGTGCGGTCAAAGCAGTAGAGTCAGCAGCTCCCCAAGGAGCTTTGATAAAATAGCAGATGGGGCAGGGGTGAGATGAAGCTTGATTGACAGCCTCACAGAGCAAAATTGCCCCTTTCCCCTCAGGGCAGGTGCAGCTTAGACAGAAGCGGTGCTGCCTTCATAGATTCCAAGAGCAGAAGCCACCACTGTCATCTAGTCTGACCTACTGGATGGCAGGTCCCCCCAAATAATTCCTAGAGCAGATTGCAGAAAGAAACATCCACCTTGCTTTATAAATGGTGGTGAGTCCACCCCAAGACTTGGTGAGCTGTTCCAGTGGTTAGTTACCCTCCCCGTTAAAAATTAGGCAGTGTGGAGACCTAAGGGTGAGCGGTTGGTTAGGTCCCCACCATCCATGATCACGTGTCCATTTTAAAAGTGAGTCAGGTTCTACACTGTGGGTGTGGTTCACCTTCAGGCTGATCCTGCTGCCCCTGAACTCAGTGATAAAGCTCCCAGTTGCTGTGATGCAGGATTGGCCCCTCTTGCACATCCATCCTGCTGTAGTATTTTCGATTCCATATAAATAAATGAGCTGTACCAATGGAACAGCTGACAGCTGCCCTGAAGAATGTAGGGAGAGGCCACTCTTCACCCAGGGCTGTGGTGTTTCTGAGAGACCAGTTCACCCTCTTTCAGAGAGAGAAATTCTATCGCTGCAGTAGTTATGGCATCTTGGACAGTACTCTCTAAACTTAAGATTGCTGATCCCTGAGCTCTGTTTCCCCATGCCAGCGCCCCAGGGCAGGCATGGGCCATGGATGTGATTTTTATATTGGGTCTTGGACAAAACAAAAACAAATTGTGAACTGAAAATAACGGCCAAATCCTAACAGCACATCCCTCCTCCACCATGAGCCAAATCTCTCACCAGCCTTTTCTCCCTGGTTAGTTGATTGGTCTGTCTTTACCTTTCAGTTTCATAGAAAGTGCTCTTTGCTTCCCTTTTGCAGAGTGCCACAATTTTAAAAACTGTAATTGCTTTATGTGCTGAAATTGGGGAAGAATAAGGCAGCGTAAGGGACAAATTCAAAGAGAACAACTGAAAACTCCTTGAGCAAGTCGGAAAACTCAGTTCCTCCACAGACAAGCATCTGTAGCAAAGGTTGGAGTAAACACACACTTACCTGTTTTCACTGGGGCCTGCTGGGCCATAAATTCAGGTTGGAGCGGGATTATAATGTAACAGAAGAACTCATCCTTCTCTCTGTCCCCTCTTTATTGCAATTCTAGTTAGGAATTAAATATATTCTTATTGCTTTTTAACCAATACTGTGTCACTCCTTCCTGGGTTCATTTATAGTATCGTTCTCCCTCACTCTTAACCACATATTTGCTCTTTGCTGTTGCAGTAAAATAATAATAATGAATAAACTCTCAGTAAATATCAAAGCAATTTAAAGGTCAGCAGTAACCATATCACTCTGTGGGACCCCTTCTTCTTTGCTATATTGTCTACCTCTGCCCCACCACAGATCCAGCCATCCCACCAGTAGTGGTGTAGTTGACTTTTTAAATTAAATTCCAAAGGGGCGGCTGTGTTAGTCTAGGTCAGTAAAACAAACAAGGAGTCCTGTGGAACTTAAAGATGAACAAATTTAGTTATTGCATGAGCTTTCATGGGAGAAAATCCCACTTCATCAGATGCTTAAAGAAGTGGGATTTGCTCCCACAAAAACTCATACAATAAATAAATTTGTTTGTCTTTAAGTTCCACAGGACTCCTTGTTTTGTTTGTTTTTTAATTTAAAATGCTTATTCTTTTTAATTCTACTCTCTGGGTTTTATACTGCTAGCCATCACCTAGGTATCTGAACTCTTTCCACATAAAACTGAAGACAGTTACAAAATTGCTAGTGGGTTATGTAGAATCTGTGGGATTTGTCTCTTTTTGGTGTAAGGGTCTGATTAAGACAGTTTTATGTCTTTAAATTTCCTCTTTGTCTGGGGGTAATTTTTTTGATTGATTGATTGCAGCATCAGGGGTGTCGGTGTTGTGTCACCTTTTTGGTGGAGAAAGGTGTCCAAAGATGAACATCGTGCCACATTTCCTAAAGACCATTTGAATGGATTCATCTAGTTGTGCAGACTGTCTGCAGCTCTGATCTCCTTTGCTCTGTGGGTTGGTTTATCCCATTCTTGCAGAAGGCACTGGCTTGTGCTTCAGTTTGATTTCACATGCAGTATAAAGGCGTCAAACTTTAAACTCCACTATTGGTCAAACTTGAAATTTCTGAAGTGTTTGTTTTTCTGGTCTGTGTAAGCTGTGCTGTCACTCTGTAAAGTGGGGGAACTCAAATGTGATTGGGGTGGAATTGCTATGGTTTATCTTTGGGGAACATAGTGATGCTCTAGGATTGTGAAGAATTCCAAATTCCAGGTTGGGTAATTCTAGTCTGTCCTCTAAATACCTCTTGTGAGTTCCGCTATGTGGTGGGGGACTCTCCACTTGTGCTGCTTTGCTCTGAGAAATGGTTGCTGCATTGTCCCCCAAAGGGGGCTGCGAGTTAACTGGGGAGAGGGTAGGTCTGGTTCTCTTCTCACCTGCAACTGCTGCACTTCAACTGATGTCACAGGAATTGTTCCTGATTTATATTGGTGTGAGTGAGAATAAGTCTGATGTACCAAAAGTGATGAGGATTAGGGTAAACACTGTTTAAAATGTGCTCCGTTGCACTGATTTCACTCCAGATTGGAAACCTCTTAGGAAAATGCCCCAGTCCTTTCCAACTCATCAGCTTTGGACTGGTCCTCTGCATGTCGTTCTTGCTTTTCTCCCTTTGCTGATGTCTTCAGCCCATACTGGTGATAAAGCAATGTGGATAAAGCAATCTGGGATTGGATGTGCTCGGCTGAACACTTCTAAAACTCATTTTGAATAGAGAGCACATTGGTAATAGTCTGGTTTTAGTAGCACTGGAAAGTTTCCTGCTAACTGGAGAAGGATGGAGAGCTGAAGTCTGTTAAATAACATTTTAAATAACATTCATTTAAATGTATGTTTAGGGGATTTTGCTAGTTACTCAGGGTGGCTGCTGGTCATGGCCATGGCTTCACTATTGACACCAAGAGTATTAGAAGTTTTGATTTAAAAAATCCTGTTTGTTTTTTCACCTGGCAGTGCCACAGAGTAAGACGTCAGTATGAAGTTTGAGATGCTTGGCTCTCCTAGTGTTTGATCAGTGTGTCTGCTTTGTCTATCGGGAAATCTGCATGGCCTTCATCCCCATGGCATCTGATCATGCCTTACATGATTTCTATTGTAAAATGCAGGACACATACCTATTTTTCATAATTTCCTCATGACAAACAACTTACTATTTTACAATATTAGTTGCAATGGTCTTTTAAATTAAAATGCTGACTTTCACTTATGGTGTGACAAAACACCACTTTATGGGCCATTCCTGGGTTTATTTCTTTTTGCTTTAGAGGGGACTTATTAATGGTGCTGTTAAAGCATACCTCTGTTTAGCTGACACCTGGCCTAAATCTTCTAATTCCAGGAGAAGGAATCCCTGGTGTACGGGGTGAACAAGCGGAAATCTATCTGATGGCACACTCATTTTATCCGTGCAATACATAGAGATTACAGGTTCTCTGCAAACTGGCTCAGCTGTTCCACTTGAAATTCTAGTCCAAGCTCTGCTGGCAGTTTACATTGGTGTAAATCTGGAGTTACTCTGGATTTACCCTGGTTTCACTAAAAGCTGAATGTGGCACTATGTCATTAGTTCTTATGCTCTGGACTTTCCCCACAGTTTCTCATGCTCTTCACTTCTAGGGGGCGATATGTTAGCTGGGTGTATTTGTGAAGGCTCTACAGTATATCAGATTCCACTGTGAAGAGCAAAGTACGTCAGGCCTTCAAATGACAGAGCTCCTTGGATGTCTCAATACATACCTCTCTCCTCCTGCTTAACTTGGTGGATGAAAGGTTCTCAAACCCTGTTTTCCCAGACCTACTTAGAAAATATTTTAGAATGTGATGACCCCACCCCAGAAAAGTGACAACCGCTCATCCTTGCCATGCCTTGTGTCTGTGCTGCAACCCCCAAAATAACCCTATGACTACGTGAGGTGTCCCTGCCCCCCCAGTTTGAGAAACCCCATAGAGATTACAGTCCCTTTGTGCACCTAGGATCAGGATGTTCTCAACAGAAAGCCCTCCATTCTGGAGTTTGCTCACACACAGTTTACCTGACAAAGCCCAAGTTTGTTCATGTCAGGTTTTCTCAGTGGGAGTTTTGAGGATATTCTTCTGTAGGTCTGCACCCTCCAGTGTGGCCCTGCACATTGAATGAGTTTGACACCCCTGTAAGGTCTTGAAGTTTGAGTGGGCATCACATATTAAGAAACAGAACCAAAAGTTTTGCTCAGCTGCTTGTGTCCACGTGCAGCCACAAGAAGTTTGGCACTCAGTGTTCTGCAGTAGCAGGAAAAGCTGCATTGGACACAAGTTCATCGTTTCCTCTTGTTTGCTTGGATGGTCCTTATTGCATAGGCTGAGTGTCTCTTACCTGGCACATTTAGCAGTAACTCAGATCCATGTGAAGTGCCTGCTCAACGCTGTAAAGTTGGACTGTGTTTCTCAAGCCTGGATTTTTCTCTTAACAAGTGCAAGTATGTGATTATAGGCAACAGGGTGAGGTGAAACAAACATTTGGTTATCAGTACACATTACAGGAGTGAATAAACCAGTGCATTTGAAGAGGCAAGTCTTCACTCCTTTTCTTCTTCTTGTGAAGCACAAACAGCTTTGGCCTCTTCAGCCTGATGTAGACTTGTAATGTAGAAAAAAATCTACTTGGGGCTAGGTAGATACATCTATGCTGCATTTCAATCCAGGTCTCCAGAAGTGAAAAGCGACTGTGTTATCCAAGCCTCTTGTTTGCTTCGTGAGTGTTATTTGTGCTCTGATCAAGGGGGACTATTCATGTGAGACAAGAAGCAGAAGGAAACAAAATTGTTGAGTGTTATCATGAAAAGATTCTGCAGGTGGGTCATAAAGTGGCTCAGGTGCTGTATAATGGTTATAAACAAGGCTTTGTATATTGGGGACTAGCTTTTTCTGCACCAAGAAATCTCTTTGGCTGCAACATTTGCTAGTTTAATTCATTTGGAGGAATTACTCATCAGCCAGAGGAAAGCATGGAGAGCTGAATCACCTGTCCTGATGTATTGCTACTTTTTTGGGGGTTCAGCAAGCTTTTGTTGCAACATCTCCTGCTCTTGCATTGCATGGTACTTTGCCTTGAGTGGGTACCTTTTTATACCCAGCTTGACTTGCAGCTAGTTTCTACTGCCTTATTTAATAGGGCCTACATCTAATATTATGGGCCCTATGTGTTTGTAATCTGTCATGCACTTCTAAATGATTGAGGTGCTGGAATCTTGTCTGAATAGGGACTATAAGATTGAAGTCTGTATTCCCAAGGTTTGCTTTGCAGTCCAGAGGCGCTAGCAATTATGGTTTTTGAAAAGTTAATTCCCTCCAGAAAACAAAACAAAGCTGACTTTGGGGCCAAGACCAGATCCAGTCTTACATAATCTTTCCATTTTGTTTATGATGATGCATCATTACATATTTCATTTCATTTGCAGTTTTCTGTTGTGGTCAGTTTTCTTTGGCGAAAAATATGAATTATACCAATAAGGCATGGGAAGATGTATAGATACCACAGTTTAAGATAACAGGGTCAGCTTTTTAGAATGTGACTTACCATTGTGCACCTACAAATTTCTGTTCAACTGCAAATAACTGAAGGTCCAGTTGTTCACCACCATTAATTTGCAGGTGCAATTTAGATTGCTCACTGTCTAAACTACAAATTAACATGTTTAAACAAGACTGTGGCCAAGTTATTTTAGAACATCATTTAATTTTTCCTTCTTCATACAGAACAAAACATGTTTAAAATTGTGTTAGTCCTGATCTACACTTAAACATTTTACCCATATAACTATTTTTCTTAGAGGGATGGGAGGCTACTCCATATAGGTAGAGTGGTACAACTTTTAGGCTTAGACAAGCTCTTAGATAATCATATTTAACCTGGGTATCTATATGGGTTTTCTAACCTGTTATAACTTGCTATTTATTTCCCAGACATAAAAACAATAAAATTACAACATGGTTTGGCCATATCCATCTTTCACAGCTCTGTTTATGTTTGTAGGATATATGGGCTGTAGCTCAGTAAAAGCTCTTGCAGACAGCTAAGCAACTACAACTGCTCAGGCAAATACAGAGGCTGGGGAAATCTGCTATGAAACTCCTAGCAGTGTTTTCCTGGCTTAGCTATGTGTGGAATCACCATGGAAAAACCTTAGGGAGCCTACAGGGCAGAATGTTTTGGTCTAAGTGAGGATGACATGTTTCACAATAGAGTGGGTTAAATGCCACTACATCGATACAACCAAAAGCGTTTGACTTTTGACCAAGCCCAATTTGAATGTCAGTCTCTAGAGGAGAATGATAATGTGTTCCGGAGGTGATGGGAATCAGCTAGCGTGTTAATTCGCTCTGCCAGCTCGAGTGACACTAATGAAAGGATACGTTCATTTTCATTCTGTCAAGGAGCATTTTCACAACTGTTCCTTGATTCCCTTTGAATGTGTCTGAGTCCCCCTTTCCTTTATTTTGTATTCCCTGGTGCCCAATACATGAAACACAGGTTCATCACTGAGTCTTCTGGACAGAAACACACATTTCCCCTCTGCACCAGGGGACTTTTAGACATGGTTTCTATAACAACTTGAAACGATGCTTTCTCGGGTATTAATTTCTTTCTTGTTATGTGAGTGCCAAGACAGCAGATTAGCCTAGCGTTTGGAACCGAATCTCTTCTCACTGACACCAGTGTGTGAGATCAGAATCAGGCCTTGTGTGTTTCTGTAATCTGGCTGAGATTTCGAAAGAAGCTTAAGGAGGATGGGCACCAAGTTGTCACTGAAATTCAGTCAGAGTTGGTCAGCTAACTGGTTTTGGAACTCCCAGCCTTGGTCCTCATATTACTCTCATTCAGACTTAGTCATCTCTGACAGTTGTTAGGGTGGCCAACACAGTGAGTTTAAATTGGATTCTAATTTGCACTCAGAGTGTGAGTTCAATCTATGTTTTTCTGTTAAATTGAGAATGTACCCGCCCCGAGTGTTCACCCTGTAATCTGTGAGCAAGGCTTAGATTTTCTGAGGAGTTTCAAGCAAGGCTTGAGTTCTAATCAGCTTAAAAAATTGGCCTTAAAATAATTTCACATTAAGAATTTCATGATTTTGGGGGAGTTGACAACTGTAGAAAGACACCATCTGTACACAGCAGACAGGACTCTTCTCCGCTCTTCGGTTAAGACTATTATTGAATTCTTGGCCATTGCGCTTATTCTCTTTCATGCTAATTCATCAGTGCCCTGCTTTATTCTGTGTGCATTTTTATATGGAAGCTTGCCAGCATAATATCTGAGCATCTCTTATGAGGAATAAACACAGATTTATCAGGTGGGGCCTCTTTAGCAAGATTCCTTCACTTTTTGAACAAAAAACATGGGAAAAGCTCAATGTTTTGTTTTCTCTTGAGCTTCCTGGTATTTTTATTAAGAACTTTGGACAGCCAAGCTCTGGGTTTGGCAGGTTGTTGTTGGGTATTTTGTTGGTGTTGTTTGGTTTGTTTTTTTCTGTTGTATAGCTTCCTAAAATGCCTAAGCCAGTCCTCTCTGACATTCTGGGCATCCCACTGGCCACGGGACTGATATAATTCTGTCAAGTGGACACAGAGGGCATATGTGGTTATTATTTATTGCAGTAGAACCTAGGGACCCCAATTTTAGGCAAGGACCCACTGTGCTAGGCACTGTACAAACATAACAGAAAGACAGTCACTGCCCCAAGGAGCTCACAGTGGCAGTCTAAGACAATAGACACCTATGATGTTGGCAGGCCAGGTGCCAGTTCATGCCAAGATCTTCATGTCTCAGCTGAACCCTGATAAAAACATAGCTGGGATCTGTGTGGCTCACCTGGCTGTTAGCATGGCTAAAATGGGCGTGATAAGTGTAAACACAATGTTTACATGTGTAAGAATGATAAGAAGTGTAAATGTAACATATGCAGAGAGTTCTGCCAATGTAGGAACAGCAACTATCCTGCAGGTTTGGTCAGCACAGCTACGTCATGGCAGAAGGGGTAATTTATTTTCATTCTCTTAGCTGACATAGCTCTGTTGCTATTTGCTTTAAGTGTAGACCAATCCTATGAATTCCCACTTGTGTCCATGCATCTGGGGACTGCCAGAAACATTTAATAAATATAGAGTAAATGACTCATTGACCAGAATAGAAACGAAATGACCTTATAATTCAGTCAGTTTGGGATAACCATGATACTAATGATAAAATGGGCCCTCAACCAAAAAATTTGTCACCCAATAAAATGACAAGGGCCACTAGGCAATATGACTCTAAGATAACCAGGGACACACGTTGCAGGAAAACCAAAATGCAACTTGCCCAACCACTATGCCTAAAAGAAAGCTTCCTCCAATCAGATGAAAAAGAAGCAAGGAGGTCTGTGGCACTTAAAGACTAACATTTATTTATCACATGAACTTTCATGGGAGAAAATCCCACTTTGTCAAATGCTTTGAAGATGGGGAACTTACAGAATGGAAGGAAAATAAATGCAGGGGAGTGTAAGATGACTCCTGATCAACGTCTCTAAGTAATGGAAATGACAGGCCCAGCGAACTTGGCTTATTTCATCAGGGGACAGCCTGATATACTCAACAGAAACGGTGTCAAAGTTCCCTGTCCATCCATTCTTCTAAGGTGGAGAACTTGCTAATAAAGTTTCAGCACGCAGGTGTGAATTGCTGTGGGCGTGCTCTCTTCAGACTTATTTGTTACCCTTTTGGTTGACTGGTCAAGAGATTTAGAGCATTGTTCTCCATGAAGCTTTCACCCCGACCTCTTCCCCAACCCATTAGATGGATCCCACAACCTCTCATTTTACAGGGCTGCAGGCGGGTATGGGCCACTTGATGCTCTCAGTGACCCATGAGGTGATATGGACTCACTTGTTCTGAGCTTGTATTCAGCTCACCCTGACCTTATCACATGAGATGGGAAGAGCAGGTCTTGTGCGTGCTACCTACAATAAGTGCCAAACAACTGCAAACATCATTTCCATTTAAGACGCTGTCTAGAAGTTTTTGAACATTGTCAGTGTTCTGCTGCCAGTGTCAAGGTGAAGGAGGAGGAAGATGAGGAGGGAGAAAGAAGGAAGATGTGGTGGGTGGGATAAAGAAGTAATTAAAAGCCCAAACTTTTGTTCATTAACTAGAACAAGATCAAATTAACATCTGTGATTCTTGAAGCCTATTTAAATAGAGATTTTTTTTTTCCATGCTCTATTCTCCAGGCACAGGTATTTAGTCTGTTCTTTTTCAAGTTGCCTGTAATGAGCGTAGGTGGTATAGACGGGAAAAAAGCCCTCTTTCGTGGGAGGAAGTTGAGGCAGAATCCACCCACATACTCCATTACGATAGTCAAATGTCAATATATTTTTAATTGGCTTATATGCCCCCTCCCCCTGCAGCTGCTGCTATCAACTGCCTTTGGCAATTAAGGCCCTGTAAATAGATTTTACTGTAACTGAGACAAAAATGAAAATTGGAGGTCATTGTACAGTGTACAGGCTTTTCTCTTTTTTCCTTCTTTCTTTTTTTGGCTTCTCTTAGATCTGTGAGAGTTTTATCCTAGAAGGGATGAGGTGGAGAGATACAGAAAGGTCTGCAGCTGTGAGGACAGGGGTGTTCTCATAATCAGGAAAAGGGGAACAAAATCTGAAAGAAAAAAGGGTTATTGGATGCGGCTTGTGATCTGTGTGACGCTAGCAAAATATACTAGAGTGCTAAGATATTTGCCTCCCAGCATATCAAAGTGGGGGAGAGAGCTCTAAGATTTATTCCAGTCTGTAGTCATTGCTTTGATATGAAGCCAACATACTGTATCTATTTTTATCCCCTTCTACAGCTTCTGTCTTTTTAATCTGTGTTTAGATTTAGTGATGTTTCTTGTTGTTGTTGTTGTTGTTATTTCCCCCCCCACCCAATATCAGCACCTTTATTTATCTCCCCCTCTTTTTCTTTCAGTTTGTGTAAAGGACGGACACTCTACTCGGTGGTGAGAGATGCAAAAATTGTCCTGGATGTCAACAAAACAAGGCAGATAGCACAAGAGATTGTTAAGGTACAGTACGGCACCTGGGCATCTTACGCTCGCTGAGTAAAACAGCCACTGCGCAGAGTGATTAGTACGGCACCCCCTCTAGGCTCTTCAACAAACCACGCACACCTGCTCTGCATCAGTTGACTTGGGCTTGGGCTTCAGGGATATAAAAATGTGGTGTAGCTATTCTGACTGGAACCCAGGCTCTGAGACTCTTGTCCTAGAGGAAAGTCCCAGAGTACATGTTCCAGCCTGAGCCCAAAGATCTACATTACAGTTTTATGGCCCCACCACCCAAGCCTAAATCAGCTGACAGAGACCAGCAGCAGGTGTTGTGTTGTGGTGTCGACGCCATCAGGGGTAAGCCCACGTTTAGTGTAAGCTGAGGTAGCAGACCCTGATTTGTTAACACAGCCTTGAGCATCCAAGCTTGTTTGTAACCCAGGTTAGGAATGTCGAACCCTGAGTTCCAGCATGGAGCTCTAGCATCTACACAGCATTACACAGACCCAAGTCCAACCACCCAGACCTCCAACTTCCTAGTGCCCTCCCTTATGTGGCTGCTGTAGCCCTTTGTTTGGTGTGGTGTGCCCACCAAAGCTGATTGTCCAGAGGACAAAGTAGATCAGCCTGTGGGACTGTGGGATGCTTTTGGTGGACACCCTGAGCACAATTCATTGGAGCTACATATACAGGGCAAAGCAACCGAGCTAGAACCTTGGGTCCCTGCTTCACTCTGGCTCTGACTTTCCATGTGCAGGGGATCCTGGCTCTGAGCCATGGGTTAGCATGATTTGTGTGTAGCTGGAGAAAGGGGATTAAGCTTGAGCCTGCATTCAAACCTAGGGCATCCATTGGGGTCTAGAGAGACCCTTAGAGTCTAGATAGGATGGTCACAATGGCCCCTCCCAGCATTAAAGTCTAGGAAACTGACATCCTAATTGAGTCCTTCAGATGGGCTTAAATGATGCCTCGGAGTCATGCTAGCTGTCTTCTGTGAGTGATGGTCTTCACCCAACTTCACCCACGTCATCCTCAGCCTGGACGGGAACAAAATGTAGAGGAAATCAGAGAGATCAACTGCTTGAATGCAGCTGGCCAGTTCCTCAGCTGGAGCAAATCAACAGCCAGTGGGAAGTTTGGATCTTGCTGAAAAATTCTTCGTTTTGGCTGTAATTCTGTGTGACCTCTGTCCAGAGGGAACTTTTGTTTTACATTATTGAAATAAAATAAATCAATGTAGCTACATTTAGATGGTTGTGCAAGGGTGTGTGGATGCGTGTCTGTGTGTGCGTGCATGTTCAAAAACCAGGCTACAAACAAACTTTTTTTGCTATAAAAATCACTGCACCTTTTGCTTTCCCAGAGAGAACTGAAAACTGGGCTTGGACATTTGAAACTTGGACATTTGAAAATGGAAGTGTAGGAGCAGTGGCATGAGTGATGGGAGGGACTAGCCACCCCAAGTTGGATCCTGTCAAGGGCCCTAGGTATGTACTTAGGTGAGGGCTTGACAAAATTGGCTCCCAGCTAGGTGCCAGCCATTTTATTTTTGGTCACCAGAGGGCGCTCCTCTGCTGCATTTTGACAGCAGAACTAAGAGCCAGGCCACAAATGCTGGTCACCATGGCGACCTGGCTCCCAGGTTTTGTCAAGCCCTGACTTTGGTAACTGGTTCCTTCCATTGCTTGTCCTGCTGTGGCTACACATCTATTTTTAGCGTCCTGATTCTTCCAGAGTTAGCACAGATGTGTCTATTTGAGCTGGAAATTACCCCTTCCGGTGGTGGTGCAGACATACCTGTAGAAAGTTCAACAATAAGTGTATTTAGCAATTTTGAAAATAATCTTTCTCAGAGCTCTCTCCTCCAGAGAGAGGCACATGCACATTTTACATCTCTGTTTCTCAGTGCATGTTCCTCGGCACACATGAGCCAAAAATACTGACCGCTGACTGTTAACTCTGCCAGGTACAGCGCTTCTATCAGGGTGCTGAGCACCAGTGACTGACTGGTGGCAAACAGGTCAGGGACTAGGCAGTGGAAAACAGGAAGAAATGGAAAATTAGGGCATGCTGTATTGCCAGCATTTTTGAAGAGCAAGTTGGATAAATTTTTCAAAGGTACCTGATTCACAGAGGTTCTTTCCAAGTCGATGGTAACTTTTTCAACTGATTTTCAACCTTGTTGTAGACCGGGATATTTATAGGGGCCTGTCTACTTAGGTGTGTACATGAATAAAAGCACTTGCATATGCAGCTGGAGGGGACAGGTTTTGAAAACCAAGCTGAGAGTTGTGAGTCAGAGCACCTGTGTGCTTCCCCCTCCTCTCATGCCTCACTTGCTAAAGTGACTTAACAGGTTTTTGACAATGCAAAAGAGTGTTTTTTGTTAGAAAATGCTGATTGCTCAAAACCAAAACAACTGGGGACAAATGGTGAGTTTCAGGAAACTTCCTGTTTTGTAAAATATTTGCAAATCAGTTTCCAAATTCTCAGTATATCTCAGACTGACCCCCTTTTTTTTTTGGTCAATTTTAAAATGGATAGCCGTGTTAGTCTAGTCCAGTGAAAAAACAACGAGTTGTGTGGCACTTGAAGACTAACAGATTTATTTTTTGCATGAGCTTTCTTGGGAAAAGATCCCACTTCCTCAGATGCACCCATCTTTTTTTTTTGGAAACAAAACAGTTCCATTTTTAGGTTTCAAAGATTTTTTGTTTGAAATGCAAGTTAACTTTTAGGGTTTGGGGGTTTTTTAATATTTTTTTTTGAAGTTGAAATCAGAAAGAAATGTTTTGACTGACCTGATAAGAATTATTTTCTTTTTCGGTATGTGAAAATTTTGGTGGTTTTTTGTTTGTTTGTTTGTTTGTTTTTGGTTTTTGGTTTTGTTTTGTTTTTTTTTGTTTTGTTTTTTGGGGTTTTTTTTGTCCTAATTCAGGATGGGCAAGGTTCTCAAAATCTCAGCTTGTCACAGGTTGGGAAAATTGTATGCTGCCCAGCTCTGCTCCTTGCACCTATCACACTTAGGCTATGTCTACATACACATCGTTATTTCAAAATAAGTATTTTGAAATGAGTTATCTCCAAATAAAGTCCTTATTTTGAAATAAGTTAATTCGAATTAAGAAAATGTTAATTCGAATTAAGGGAAAGCCTGCTATCAAAACGGCTGTTATTTCGAAATAAGGCCGTTCGGACATGTTGTTTTGAAACAGTTGTTTCGAAACAATGGTGTTGTTTCAAAACAACATGTCCAAACGGCCTTATTTCAAAATAACCATTTCAAAATAACAGCCGTTTCGAAATGAATGGGGTTTAAGCTTTTTTGAAACAATGGTTCTTATTTCGAAATGACAGATCCTGTCATTTCGAAATAAGAAAAAGTCGTGTGGACCTAATCTCTTTTATTTCAAAATAACCAGTGTTATTTCAAAATAAAAGAGATGTGTAGACATACCCTTAAAGATGCATGTGTGTGTGACACTAGCAAGGCTTCTAAGGGTGCTTATAGTTAGACAACTTTGCTTTTTCTTTTTAAAATAAATAAATTGATAAACCGACCCTGGGAACTGAAATGTAAAAACTGCATTAAGGCATGGTGTGTAAGACAATCTGCCTCCGTGGTCATATTTCAGTGTGCCACCGTGTCTTACTTCCCAGAATAGAGGCCCTGAACCAGGGCACATGATGACTTTCTGGGTCAGTCACAAGGCAAATCTTTTGGTTCTGTGCTTATGGTATAAGGAATGGGAGCAGGAGTGAGGGAACCACATGCTAAATGCCTCGTTCCAATGTCCCTCACTCAGGTTTGGCCCTGCTGTTGTCGTGACAGAGGGGTGATGGCCAAATCTGTTTGAATGCACTGTGACCTGGTGCAGGAGGTGCCCTTGGTGCCTCAGACAGCTGCCTAGTTGGCCTACAGCTACAGCTGCCTCTGCTGCACTGTGGGAGTTACACAGTCCAAATCACTAAAGGGTTAGGAAATACTAACATTGTTTCCTCTCACAGGCTGCATTGGTACCTCTAGTCCTGTTTGTCTTGCAGAATGTGTACCTGTTGAAACACTCAGTTGCATGTCACAAAGCACAGAACGGGAGAAGTTAACACTTCCTCTATTCTTAAATTATAGCTGCCTCTCTTCATGTGCCCTTTGGCGTACAGGCCAGAATGTGTAGTGGTCACCTGCTGCAGGTGGGTGCACTATCTGTAGAATGTATGTGACGTCCAGCACTCGTTTGTTTTTGCGTTTCTCTTTCCTAGGACAGTTTTTAAGGCACGCCACCATTCCTGCACCAATGAGAGAAGTAGCAGCTTTTCACATGGTCCTTCTGTGCTGGAGAGGTATACTATAATCATTCCTCATGGGCCAGCAAAGGACAGAGGATACTGTACCCTTTGCTACCAGAACAGGAGGCAGCATCTCCTGCCCTTTGCTGTTGTCTATGGTTGGCTCATGCTGTACATCACTCTCTGGGGCTAAAGTGTGTTTTACCCAGGCCTCTTTGTCTATGGGGAAGCATGCTGTGACTCAGTGCCTCGGAAGTATGCTCATCTCTCCAATACAATCTAAATATTTATATGGTAAATTATTGAACTGCAGATTAAATTTAAGACCTAAGGCTATGTCTACACTGAGCACTGCAATTTGAATTACTGAATTCGAATTGACCAGTTCTAATCTAATTCAAATTCACTCAATTCAAATGGACATGGCCACACTAGAAAATCCAATTCGAATTGGCATATCCATGAACGGGACTAGTTCAAATTCAGTAGGGGGCGCTATTGTATAGGGAAAAATCAAGCTGTGGCTAATACAAACTAATAGTGAATTCGAATTGACATGGCCACACTATGTCAATTCGAATTACTGACTTCGACTTGACCCTGACTTCAATGGAAAAGCAGGTTTGACCAATTCGAACTCTGCTTTCCTCAGTTCGAACTGAGGAGTGCCTCCGTTCGAATTGAGGAAAGTGGGCATGTCCATGCACTTATTTGAATTCGAATTGATGACAATCAATTCGAATTCACATGTAAGTGTAGACATAATAAATGTATCTTAACAGTATCCCTTTATGACATGCCCACAAAGCGGCTTTTGTTAAGGATTTTGCAGTGGTGCTGGAAGACACCTAGCCAGCCTCAAGGTCAACAACGACAGAGGAGCAGATGTCTCCTTGTGGGCCGGAGCAGAGGTAGTAAGATGAAAGTGCTGGATGAATGATGGCCATGGACTCAGATTTTGTGGCTAGTGGAAGCCCCTCCCCACAGGGGATGCTAACAACATTGTGCGATGGGACTGCATTTTCTCTTGGTCCCTTTTCTTTAACAGGGGTGAGGAGGAGTCACATCTTGGTAACTGTGTGAGTTGTGAGGTGCAACTGTCCTTCGTTGCTGCCCACGCACGTATCTATCTAAGATACTTTTATGTCCCCCTTTACCATAGTATCCAGCTGTCTCACAATCTGCAACATATTTATACTTGCAAAGCCAGGAGGTAGAGAAGTACTATTCCCATTTTACAGAAGGGGAACTGATATACAGAGACACCAGCTGACCTGTCTAAGCTCACATGGGGAGTGTATGGCAGAGGAGGGAACTGGCCTCAGGTTTCCCAAGCCTTAAGGCTAGTGTGGCAACTACTGAGGCATCCCTCCTCTCATTCTGGTTCCACATCACAGGTGCGGCACAGCTACAAGCATGGGACCATTTATCCCATCCTGATGCTGATGGACCAGGATATGGCTAGTGTTCTGAACAAGAACTCATTTTCTGGGACAATTCTGGTGGGAGGTAGGGGTGGGGGAGAGAAGTAGAAAGAGGCAACCCCTTCAAGTATCACCAAAACTTTCAAGTTTGGCCTGATTTTCACTGTGCCCTTTGCTATGTTTCCAGCATCACCCCAAGGCTTCCATCTCTGAGCCAGATGCCACACAGCCTGGACTGAGGGAGGAGAAGCAGTTTGTAGGAAGACCATCCGGGGAACCCTAGCTGCAGGTCTATCGCTCACGCAAATAACTCTGTCCTTTTAGGTGCCTTACTTGATTGAAGATCCTTTAAGCTTATTGGATTATTGGGTGCAAGGGCTCATAGTATAATGTGCTCCTAGCTAACCTGTGGTTAATTTGTTTAAAAAGCTGAGCCAGCAGGGGGAGCTGACTTTTCACATACACTGCAAGCCTCTGACAATTAGTACTTTGTGAAGGATGCTTTCATCATTACTGAGGTAAAGGCTGCAAGGGATCTGGGTAGCCAGTGGATCTGCTGTGAGATCTATGATGAAAGATATAGGGAAGATATAAAGAATTTGGGCTGGGTGGCAAAGATGCTGTTTGCTAACCCAGAGCTTGTTCCAATATCCTTAGCAAGAACATGGATAAATTCCTTCCTCCTAAACTGCAGCTACTGAACCAGTTGCTGAACCAAATAAATCATGAAGAGTCAAGTCCTCCCATGCATAAGTCCCAGGGAGGTTTGAGTGTGCATCTGAAAGGAGAGTGCAGCCCCTGATTCCAGTTCCTGTCCTTGGGCCTGGGAAGTGTCTGAAATAGTATGTCCCTGTGTGTAATGTAATACAATAATGGTCTGTTCAGACAAGGTTCTCTGAAGTCTTATGTACACAGCAACAGTGCTTTTCCTACAGGAAACTTTTGATCGAAAGCAAGGCTTTAAATAACAATGCTTCGCAAAGCCACCTCTTCCTTTCATTGAAATCTGCTGCCTCTTGCATAAACACAGGGGTTGCACAAAGAAACAAGGAGAGAATGACGCTTGTGCAGACACACCCAGTGGCTAAGCACTGATTTATCAAAAGATCTCCTCTGTTGTAAACACACCATGGCTCAGCCCAACTCAAAGCCCTTCACCCAAACAGGTCACCCTTCCTTGGGTACAAAACAATACCCCAAGTTGGGACATGTCATGCAACAGCTGTGTTGGAGAGGCCAGCTGCCTTCACAGTACTTTAGTAGAAACTTTACAGTCTATGGCTATGCCCACACGTACATCATTATTTTGAAATAAGTTATTTCAAAATAAAGTCCTTATTTCGAAAGAAGTTAATTCACATTAAGAAAATGTGAATTCGAATTAAGGGAAAAGCTCAAAGCGAAATAGCATGTCCAAACACAGGACTTGCTATTTCGCTGTAGGAGAGGAGCACCATGGGAGGTGTGGCAACATGGCTCCCTCCTTGAGCCATGCCTACACCCAATATAGGCTAAAAGGAAGGCACCCTGGGAAGGAGAAGGGCAAAAGTGTTATTTTGAAATAACGGTTAATAACAATTTCGAAATAACAGCTGTTTCAATTTAAAGAAGGTTTAAGCTATTTTGAAATGACAGCTCTTATTTCAAAATGACGGAGCCCATTATTTCAAAATAAGAATACGTCGTGTGGACCTAATCTCTTTTATTTCAAAATAACCAGTGTTATTTTGAAATAAAAGAGACATGTAAACGTACCCTATATGCCTAGATCCTGACTCAGATTTTGCAGAGGTAAATTCCTTTGCCACAGACTTCAGTTGAAGTTGGGCTGAAAATATTCCTGGTGGATTCAGTCTATAATGAACAACCATAGGTGGTGAAGGCTTGCCTAAGGTAATAAGGACCATTTGGAAGCTGACTGTCAACTTGTGTGCGTACACGTGTGCAAGCTTGTGGGTGCACAGCACCTAGCACAGTGATCTTGGTTGGGAGGTACTCAACACTACTGCAGTTAAACCAAATTAATTTCTTTTCTTTCCTTTCTTTTTTTGGCAAGATGATTGTAAACAATCATTCAGACCAGTTAGCAGAACCGTAATTATGATGGGGCGAGTGGGGCTTTGCTCCAGGTGCACTGGAGCAGCTCCACTGAGCCACTCCATTAAAGGAAGTGCTCTGCGCTGCTCACCCCAAGAGCTGGCCATTGATCCAGGTGCGGCATTCTTTAGTTATGGCTCTGCCAGCTAGTATAGAAAATCACGCTGTTTGGTAGGGTTTGCAGGGCCCCTGGCTGGCTGTAATTCCAGTCATCGTCACCATGTTGAGCTAAAATGAAATGATAAAATAAAAGAATTCCAATATTCATCACCGTGTTGAGCTAAAATGTTTGGCACTTCCACAATGTCTTTCCTCGGAAGCACTAGGACTTTTAGCTGTTGGTGACTTCAGCCTGTGTAGGTTAGGAGCGTGTCTGTTCAGCAGCTTGGGAAATGGGTACTGAAAACAGAAGTGACTCGTCCAAAGTCAAATAACAAGTCCCTAATAAAAATCAGGATGTAGCCCCAGTGTCATGACTCTGTCCTCCACTCTAAACAGCAGGTCACAAAAAAGCCCATGCCTTGGCAGGAACCTGATGGGTACTTGGAGTGTGGGCGGCAGAACAGGGACTGTTTAATGGAGAAGCAGCTTCCTTCTTTAATCCTGTGTGTGGATTCTTCAAGGGTCAGGTCTCTGTGTGGCTGGTGGTTTCCCCTGGGACCAGTCATCTCATGGCACCTGCGCTCTGGGGTATGATCTATGCTGAAAAGTTGTATTGTCATAACTCCTGTTTGGGGTGTGAAAGTAACAGGTTTCCCAACGTGGCTACGTCATTTGGGGAGTTGCTGCTCTGACACAGGCAGAAAAAGTCCTTAGAGCAAAATCAGAGCAGCCATACTGCATCAGACCAATGGGCCATTTAACCCAGTATCCTCTGTCCAACAGTGGCTAGCACCTGAGTTGCAGAGGGAGTACACAGAACAGGGCTGTTGG
Organism: Podocnemis expansa; assembly: GCA_007922195.1. NCBI lineage: Eukaryota > Metazoa > Chordata > Testudines > Podocnemididae > Podocnemis > Podocnemis expansa. The sequence goes on from ML682041.1 coordinate 22,341,640, forward strand.
AGTGATCCACCCCGTCTTCCACTACTGGGTTCTGGCAGACAGATTTAGCATTGCCCTGAACATGAGGCTGTGTCCCTGACCATCTTAACTAATAGCCACTGGAGCTAACCAACTGAACATTGGACCCAATCTCTGCGAATTTCACTGTTTTTTAAACCTGGTTGTACTTTCAGCCATCATGCTGTCCCGTGGCAGTGATTTCCACCAGTTAACTGTGTGTTGGGTGAAGAAGTACTTCCTCTTGCTTGTATTAATCCTGTTGCCTATTAGCTTATTGGGTGACCCATAGTGGGACATTGTGGGAAATTGGATTTTGTCAACGTAAGATGAGTCTACATTTGCAGGCCGTGCCGACGTAGCTGTGCCAGAATAAACTCCTTGGTGTAGACACTGCCTGAGAGCTGGCTTCAGCGTGTGGGTGCTTCCAAATGTGATGACATTTGTAGCACAATCTAGCATCATGGCTCAGATGTCTGCCTAGCAGAACTTGATCTTTGGCTGGGTTTAACCCTCTTAAACTGGCTTCCTGCTGGCTGGTTCTTCCCTCCCCTTCCTTACATCACTGCAGCTAATTATAATGACCCACCACATAGATCTCAATAGGAGACAAAAGTAAACCAACACTTTCCATGCCTCCTACACTGCTGTGATGTCTAGACTATTGGAAATTACCTCTCATTATTTCTAGACCAATCTTGGGGTAAAAGTAGGAAACATGCATTAATAATTCAGATAAAGATGATGGCAGTCACATGGAAAGCTTTGAATTACGACCTTCCAGCTCCCCAAATCAAAAAGCAAATGAATACGAAATTCACCCGTGTCTCAGCAGAGAATGGGAGGAAAGTAAACATTATTTGTTATGCTGTTATTTTTTGTGGCATAATGAATTAATCAGAATGATGAAGTTGTAACCATCTTCGCCAAGAGCCATAAAAACGATAATAGAGTGTCTGTTGTCTTTGGAAACATCCAGCCAACCATCTCAGAACACTTTATAAATATTAACATAACCCCATGTGAATTCCTGGATTATCGCAGTCTTCCTTATTTTATAGATGGGGAAGCTGAGAGGGACTTAAAGTGAGAGACCTAGGGTTAGACAGTGAGTCCTGCTCAGGTCTGGAAATAGCCATTCTGTTGTGTGCCTGGATGTCTTGAATGGCAGAATGGCTCTTTGGGTTAGGCAGATGCACATCACCCTACACGGGCAAGGGTTTGCGGTCATGACTTAGAAGATAGTAACTAGTGAAGCTTTTGGCTCTCTTCATCTTGCTTTGGGTGAGCCACTGCAGAGTTTTCATTCCTTGTGCCCCCAAAAGCAAATCTCTGCTGGGGCTTCACACTCCCCATGAGTAGACTTGTTGGGTGGAAGTGTGAGCCAGGGAGGGCTGAGCGGGTCTGGGCTACTTGAAATTTTAGTTGCACCCAGGGGTGTCGCTGGCATTGGGCTTACAGGGCTCGAGGTCCAAGTCCCAGTGCCAGAGCCCTGGGTCTGCTGCCAGGCCAGCCACGGCAGCAGTGCTTTTACTTGGCTCAAGCCCCAAGTCCCAGTGCACTGCGCCCTCAGTCTTTTCACAGTCCAGTGGTGCTTCTGGTTGCACCCTGCTCATGCATCCACTACAGCAGAAGGGCCCTGTGCCTTCTGCTGTGTGCCTCTCTAGGGTTGTCTGCAGGGCAGGAGCCAAGGCTGAGGGGTGAAATGATGCTGTGGTTTTCTCTCACAGCTGTAATTTCATTTTGCAAGCAGAGGGGCGATACCTGTGTGCTTGCTCCTGTCCCTCCTCAATCCCTCACTGGACTAGCCGTGCTGACTGGAAGTGAAGGAGCCCTCATGGCTGAAGTTCCTTCCCCTCTCCTTGTGTTTGGTGCATGGGGAGACGGTACTGCAAGCTATCCATAACCATGCTGCGTGTGAGCATGAACTGTTGTCTCCTCAGGGATTACGCCAGTCCTGTTGGTTGTGCTTTCCTGCCAGTTCCTTTTCTCTCCTTTCTTTCAGGGAATGGGGTACCTGCACGCGAAGGGGATCCTCCACAAAGATCTCAAGTCTAAAAACATTTTCTATGACAATGGGAAGGTGGTGATCACAGACTTTGGGCTCTTCAGAATATCAGGAGTTCTGCAAGCAGGCAGGTAGGAGACAGCTAAACCCTGTGGTGTTGAAAATGCTGCTGTGTGAGTTAGTCCTCCACAAGTTTATTTGTCTCTAGCATCTCTCTTCTGTGCTGGAGAGTAGCCTTCCTTTCTCTGCTAATGCTGACATTGTTTGTTTGACAGGGAATGATGATTCATCTCCCACCCCCATCCTCATCAGTTAGACCATCCCTTATGTGATAGACCCCCCAAAGTGGCCATGACTGCCACACAGTCAGACATGGAGAAGAGGGTTTTGTGGCTCTACAGAAGTGATGGGAATGGTGGGGTTGCTTTGGCCTGGGGGAGCCTTAGGGCTGACTCAGAGGATTGCCCTCCTCTTCAGAATTCCCCTGCAGGAATTCTGAAAAGCAGGAGTACAAACAGTTACCAGCATACTGAAAATGGCCTTTTAAGTCAATGCCTCTAGCCTGTTCCCAAGCAGTTGGCGGTAGAGGGGACAGGGCTTGACGAAACTGGCTCCCAGCTAGGCACCAGAAGTTTTAATTTCAGTTGCCAGGGGGCACTACTTCACAGCAATTCTGCAGCAGAGCTTGGAGCTAGTCTATAAACTCTCATCGCCAAGGCAACCTGGTGCCTGGGTTTTGTCGAGCCTTGGGGTAAGGCAAACTACCCCCAGGATGGAATGATCAAATGGAGGTTTAAAACTCACCCTATAGAAGGGATGGTTTGACTCAGAATTTTTCCTGGGGTGAAAGGCATGATGACTCGCTCATATAAACTTTTTCTTTCAGTGGTGATGTGCTCATGGGAGGAACATGTGTCTTCGTTCCTGGTTCTAGGCTGATCTGGCTGTTGATGTTGCTTTGAGATAGTTGGCATCATCTTGCGTTGAGAGCTGGTTGACATATTTCTTGTTAAACCACAACCCAGGTGGGAGCCACTCAGAATTCAGGTTTAGATATGAACTCGAATCACAGCCCAGAGCTCACAGAAAGCCCAGATCTGTGGACTGAACATGGGGCCAGTTTTGAACAAACAGTCCAGTTTATAATTATTGTTTGGAACAGTGTAAAATGGTCTTCCCTGTTTTTGGTGCTAGGCCAGAGAGAATTTCTTGGGAATGTCATCTTCAGATTCTACCACCAAATAAGAAGAAGCATTGGCCTGATTTCCCTGCTGTCTGGGGAGCTGACCTCTGTCTGGATCTGACCAAACAGAAAGTTCTGGAGCTGTTTTCAATGGTGCACTTGTTTATACAGCACACTCAGCACTTCCTGATGTTTAACAGCTTTAAAGCCTGTAAAAATGTTAAGAGCTAATCTCAGAACTAGGTGACATTCTCTTGCCAAATCATGTAGTTGCTGAGAAATGCAATTTTGGGTCAAATTTGTTGAATGGTTTTGGCAACAAGATGGGGACAAGGGGTTAGATACACACGGAACTTGGCTTGTCATTCACTAGACAGAAGGTGGTGGTGCCTCTCCTCCTCCGCTTTTAACCATAGGCTGGGTCACTTACTTGGAATGGGGATACAGGAGTTTGGGTCCCTGCTTTCTTGACTGAGTGTGCCACAGGCTGAGCTAAAGGTTATGAGGGCTTCACTGTCCACTGCCACCCTGTCCTCCTCCTTTGCTTTAAAAAAGATTAAAATGCTGAATGTTTTGTTCAGTTCAAGAGTAGATTTTTCTGAAATTTTGATGTGACAAAATTTCCCCCATCTGATTTTCACCAGAAAAAACCCTTTATTTTTTTAAACTGCCAGTGAACCAAAATATCAGTGATTTGTGCAGCCCTTGTGTAGCTGTTCCTCTCCCCATTTTACATGTGGGGCACTGAGGCAGAGAAGCTATGTCTTGCCCATGGAGATAGATTGAGTTGGGAGGAGCTGGGCTTGGACCGTCCTCACTATCCTTAACTCAGTTCCCCTGGTCTTTGGTAGCTATCCTGCTTCATTCCGGCAAGAATTTATGTGCGACAGTGATTCACCTTTTCTCCACACAGCTTGGGGTCCTCTATGACATCAAATAATCAGCTCTTTCCTAAACAAAAGACTTGGGAAGTGTCATAATTCTGGTACAAGAGTACTTTTGCATGCTGTCTGGTGCTGCACTGCATCTATTTCAGTCTGGATCAACCACGTCATACAACCGTGGCTGTGCATATCTGGGTTTGGATTGATTTCAGGATGATTTGAGGACCAAGGTTTTTTGGTTTTTTTGTTGTTTTTTTGGACATTAGCTTGGTTTGCTGACTTTAGGACTGTGAACCATGAGTTACTAATAAAACAACTGGAATTGCAGGCCAAAAGCTTGGGAGTAACCCTGCAGTGAATCCAGTGTTACCTTAAGAACAGGACAAATCATATTACAGTGGGCATCCTAGCTTCCAGACTTAACTGTTCTCTGCATAGTCCCTCTTAGCAGTGTGTTCTCCTGTCTTAGACTGTTTTATTTATGCACCTGATTTACAGCTGTCGCTGTCTGTCCCTGCAGATGATCCCTTCTCTGACAAGAAACACCAGTTCAAACTGGGCTATAGCACTGGGTTCTTCGACGAGCAGTGCTCCCGACTGCTCCACTCTGGGTGCGGGCGCCGCACCGCGCTCTGGATCGGAGATTTGTAAGCAGTGGCTTAGACAGTGGGGAGAGGAGGCAGTCACGGCATCCAGCGCTCCTTCCCGCCGCTGGTGACGTCAGCAGCCTGCTCTCCCCACAGCGCTCTCCTCAGTTCCTTTTCTACCGCTCACGGCTCCGGACGGAGTCAGCGGTGGCTCTTCGTCAAACGATTCTAAAACAACAAAGAGACAGTAGTTAGTGAAAGGAAACTTCACACCAAAAGGAAACTTCACCAAAACAAACAAACAAAAAAAACAAACAAAAAAAAAACACAACAAACAGCAGCGCAATCCAGCGATGCCTAACTCGGGCTTCAAACGCTGCACCGCTTGTAATGATGCTATGCCGGCCTCAGATGGCCATGAAGCATGCATCAAATGCTTAGGTGAGGGACATCTACCTCACAAATGTAACCACTGCCGCAACCTCACCTCACGGACGAGGAAGGAAAGGGACAGGAAGCTCAAGCTCCTTCTATTAGAAGGCTCCCTCCGTCCCGCCTCAGAACCAACTGCCTCTCCTCAGCTATCGGAGGGAGGACACAAGCGCCGCTCGGCGCTCTCTTCACCAGTACCTCACAAAAAATCCAAGAGGACTGGTTCTCACCACGGAAGCTTGCAGCTGGAACCCAACCCTAAGAGGGTGAACCCTGCAAGTGCGGTAACCGCTGGCTTAGTTATCACAGCCACGGAGCCGCAAACGGCACCGTCGGACACTACGGAGCCGACCCCACTGCCGCAGCCAACAGCGCCGTTGCGCTCATCACCGGCGCCGCTGCCTCTCTCCGCGCCGAACACGGCACCACC